>CM055955.1:74514556-75053802 GCA_029490685.1 Schizonepeta tenuifolia | reverse complement strand
TCTCCACAATACCTACTCTCCTACCACAAAGCTTCAGTTCTGTACTTTGACATTATGCCCAACCCTGACTAATTCCTTGTATTGCTCAGACTTGGCCTTCGAAACATTTCTGGTATTTTCAACGAGGTCCAACTCTTCTCTTCTCGCCTGGCCGATTTTTGTTTCGTCATAGTTTGAGACCGTATGGGATTCAGCTCCGATCTCAACAAGGATGACCGGGGTGGTTCTATATATTAGATGACTCGGAGATTCTCCAGTGGCAGACCTGATCCCTCTATTCGATAGGACCACATAACAGAATGTAGCGCATCAACCCAATGACCTTCATGGATCTCTAGTCTTGCCTTGATCCCACTGACTATGGTTCTGTTTGTCACTTCTACTTGTCCGTTGGTCTCAGGGTGGCGCACCGCTGCGAACCTTTGAGTGATCTTCTTTTTCCCACTGAACTGAGAGCCATTGTCTGACATAAGGATTTGCGGCAAACCGAAGTGGCAAACGATATTCTTCCAGACAAAGGTCAGTACAGCTGTGATTGTGATTTTGGCCACGCTTCGGCTTCCACCCACTTGCTAAAGTGGTCAACTACCACGATTAGGAACTTTTTCCTTTGGCAACCTTCGGAAAAGGCCCAACAATGTCAATCCCCTATTTATCAAAAGGGTAGGACACATATATCCCTTCTAATTTTTCAGCCGGAATGTGGATTGCTTGTCCGTTTTCTGGCACATGTCGCATCTTTTGAAAAATTCTTTGACATCTTGCGTCAGAGTTGGCCAGTAGAATCCAACTCTGACTATTTTTCTCATTAAGTCTCTGAATCCTGAGTGGCTACCTTCACCTCTTTCATGTACTTCCTTGATCGCGAATTCGGCCTCCTCATTTCCTAAGCACTTAAGGAAAAGATGGGTGAACGACCTCCTCATGAGGTGTTGAACTGGGAGCCATTGTCTGGCACAAGGATTTGCGGCAAACTGAAGCAGTAAACAATATTCTTCCAGACAAAGGTCGGTACAGCTCTGATTGTGATTTTGGCCAATACTTCGGCTTCCACCCACTTGCTAAAGTGGTCAACTGCCACGATTAGGAACTTTTTCCTTTGGCAACCTTCAGGAAAGGCCCAACAATGTCAATCCCCCATTTATCAAAAAGGCAGGACATATATATCCCTTCTAATTTTTCAGCTAGAATGTGGATTGCTTGTCCGTTTTTCTAGCACATGTCGCATCTTTTGAAATATTCTTTGACATCTTGTGTCAGAGTTGGCCAGTAGAATCCAATTCTCACTATTTTCCTCAATGTGTATTTGTATCCTAAGTGGCTACCTTCACCTCCCTCGTGTACTTTCTTGATCGCGTATTCGATCGCTTCCTTTCCCAAGCACTTAAGGAAAAGATTGGTGAACGACCTCCTCATGAGGTGTTGAACTGGGAGCCATTGTCTAACACAAGGATTAGCAGAAAACTAAAGCGGAAAACGATATTCTTCCAGACAAAGGTCAGTACAACTCTGATTGTGATTTTGGCCACTACTTCGGCTTCCACCCACTTGCTAAAGTGGTCAACTTCCACGATTAAGAACTTTTTATCCTTTGGAAACCTTCGGAAAAGGCCCAACAATGTCAATCCCTCATTTATCGAAAGGGCGGGACACACATATCCCTTCTAATTTTTCAGCCGGAATGTACATTGCTCGTCCGTTTTTCTGTCACATGTCACATCTTTTGAAATATTCTTTGACATCTTGCGTCAGAGTTGGCCAGTAGAATCCAGCTCTGACTATTTTTGTCATTGTGTCTCTGTATCCTAAGTGTCTACCTTCACCTCCCTCGTGTACTTCCTTGATCGCGTATTCGGCCACCTCTTTTGCCAAACACTTAAGGAAAAGATGGGTGAACAACCTCTTCATGAGGTGATCTCCAACCATGCAGTAGTGATGGTAGTTGATCTTGACCGATTTATCCAAGTCCTACATTTTATTTTCAGTCCGTAAGTAGTAAAGAATGGGGGTTCTCCAGTCCGAGCTATGCTCCGCCACGAGCACTATATAGTCTGGATTTTCTTTTCCGCACTCATCATTGTTATAACGTTCACTGTTATGAAAAAATGGAGCATTTCATTAGAATATCAGTAACTTTTACTTCCTTATTATGATCTTATTGCGACCTTGTTTCTTTTATTCATTTTTCTTCCTTTCTTTCTTTATACACATATGATGGGGTACCTGTCGTTGTGCTAGCAGTGCTGGCGAGCTTTGCCAACTGGTCCGCCCTAGAATTTTCCTCACATGGGACTTGTTAAACGCGCACGCTGGCAAACTTTGCCTCTAATACTCTCACTACTGCCACATATCTTGCCATTCTCTCGTCCTTTATTATATATGCTCCTGTCAATTGTTGCGTGACTAATTAGGAATCAGATTTCAATACCACTTTCCTAGCTCCCATCCCCCCACACCATCTAGAGTACCCTGACGTAGAGGTGTGCATGGACCGAACCGCACTAAAAAACTGACCGAACCGATGAATTTTGGTCGGTTCGGTCTGGTTTTGAAAGGTGTCGGTTTTTTGTTCGGTTCTTAAAATTTGGACAAAATCGGTTTTCGGTTTGGTTTCAAGTTTTTCTAAATAAGTTCGGTCGGGCACCAAACCGACCGATATTTAATATTAAATACATATGTGCACACTTCAATCACACAATATACAGTGAATATATGTATTTATATATTAGAATATGCACATTTTCTCGATCCTCCCAATTTTTCTTTAATGAGTTGTCTCATCAATTCCCTGAACCACATCCAATTTTGCATTTCTCTCTCCCACTCTCTGGCTGCTTCTTTCTTTTTCTTCAATTCGTTTTCTCTTTCCCCCTTCCATTCTCTCTAGCTTCTCTTCTTCTTCTTCTTCTTCAATTTATTTTCTCTCTCCTAATTTTTTCTCTATCACTTCGGAGAAGACTCACTAATCCTCTCATCTTTTTCTCTCGCTCTACTTCTCTTAATTCCGCTGTGTCAATTGGCCTCCACTCTCCAACCCTCTGGCTGCAAACAACAACGTGTCATCTCAACTTCTATAGTGTTCTAGCTAATCTAATTATAAGCCACCATGAGGTTTTGTAGACGTTGTCAACAAGCTTTAGACGGAACTACAGAAAAATGCAATATTAGCATTACTATCGGTTTAGGAAAACCGATCGAAAATTTTGGTCTGGTTTTTGGTTTGGTCCTAGGCTGGAGGTCGGTTGGTTCGGTTAAAGAAAAATACTTTCGGTCAGTTCATCGGTTTTATCAAATTTTCATCGGTCGGTCACCCCAAGCCCTGAATAGGGCTTTATACTCTGCTTCATTGTTGGATGTTCTAAACTGAAAAGTTATTGCAAAACGAAGCTCTTCCCCATCGAGCCTGGTTATCACTATCCCAGCTCCGCACCTCCATCCACTTTTGTTGTTCATTCCCCGTCATTTTCTTCTGCCCTCGTGGATTGTTGGCTGAATCTCCTAAAGTCTATGCTTTGATTGCGGTTCGGGGCTCGAAATACTTCATACTCTCCGAGCTCTACAACCATTGTCACATCCTTCCCGACAAGTGAGGTCTGCTCAGGATCTGCTTAAAAGGCCAATTAGTTCTAACCACCACCTTGTGTGCCAAGAAATATTTCCTGCTTTATTAGTCGCATTTAAAACTTTTGTTTGATCAAGGATTTCGTACCGACTTCTCCCCTTCCACTCTAACTGAATTTTTCACAAATTAATTTAGAGTAAGAAAGCTCATTGTTATAAAAGTTTCCGTGTACCTCGGGCGCCTAATGGCGGCCATCATGGCTAAGGCTGCTTTCTCAACCTCTATGTATCTTTCTTTAGGTCCCTGCATATTTATGTCATCAGTTTATTAACCTTTTTGGTAGTATAAATTTTGATATATTTCTTTCTTCCAACTTTTTTGCTAACCTAAAACATCCTGCTAACATAGTAGATTGGGTATTGCTGGGGTCCTTTCTCCCTCATGAGGACCAAGCTCAATGCTTGTTTGCCTACTGCAATGTAGAGGTAGAGATCTTCTTTAGGGTTTAGCTTAGCAAGTAACGGCAGATTTGACAGATGTTTTTTCAGGTCTTCAAAGGCCTGCTGGAACTCGTCAGTCCATGAAAACTTGGTTCCCTTCCTCAGGATCTGAAAGAAGGGATATCTTTTATCTGTTGACCTCGAGATAAAACGGCTAAGGGTTGTAACCTTTCCATTCAAGCTCTGGACCTCCTTGATTCCTCACGGGGGACTTAGTTCCATTATCGCATGTACTTTGGCATCATTAACTCTGATACCCTCATGGGTGACCATGTATCCTAGGAATTTTCCCTGCTTCACGCCAAACACATATTTAGCAGGGTTCAATCTAAATCTGTTAGCTCACGCTACCTCGAATACTTCCTCAAGATCCTTCACATGGGAGATTGACTTGGCACTAAGCACCACGATGTCTTCAACATCGACCTTGGTGTGTGTGTCCAATAACCCCGTAAGATTAGGGTCCATCATCCTTTGGCAAGTTGCTCCCGCATTCTTCAACCCGAATGGCATTCTAACAAAACCAAAAGTTCTGATAGAAGTAATGAAACAGACCACTGATCACGTCGTTAGATCCATCTGGATCTGATAATACCCCTGATATGCATCCGTCATCTAGAGTAGCTCGAAGCCGGTCGTGGCATCCACCAATTGGTCAATCCTTGGTAGTGGGTAGTGATCCTTCGTACATGCTTTGTTGAGGTCTCTAAAATCATTGCACACTCGACATTTTTACCTCCACCCTTCTTTATCATAACCGTGTTGCACAACCATCTGAGTAACTGTACCCAGATAATATATCCATATTTGAGGAGCTTTCAAACTTGCTTCCTGAGGGCCTTGTCTTTTTCGTCATCAAAATATCATAGCTTTTATCTTATTGGTCTAAACTTGGCATAAACATTTAACTTATGAACTTCTACGTCAGGGTAAACCCTTGGGTGGTCATCCTTGTCGAAAGCGAAGACGTCAACGTTGCGGTGCAAGCATGTTATGATGCGCTCCTGCTCCTTTGGATCCATTTTCATTCCAATCCTGGTTACGAAACCCATTTTTGTTCTCGAATTGTTCGACTGTCATCATTTCTTCCACCGGGCGCATATTCAGCTTGGGTTCTTCATCCATCTCTAAATCTTCCATCGAGTAATTGGATTTAGCTCTACTGTCTGTGATTGACTTTGGCTCGACCTTTTCGTCTTCTATCTACCTTTTCCCCTTTTGATCTCGTGTTCTCCTCAATTCACTTGCATAACATGATCTTGATTTGAGTTGATCTCCTCTCACTTCTCCAAGCAGCCGTCCTACTGGAAATTTGATCTTCATGTGGTAAATAGATGTTACGTCTTGGAAAGCGTTCAACGAAGGTCTTCCAAGGATAATATTTTAGGAACTGGGTGAATCTACCACTAGAAATTGAACCGTCCTCATCTTTCTCAAGTTCTCTTGTCCCATTACGATGGGCAAACGGATCATCCCTAGGGGAGCGACTACCCCTCCTGAGAAACCTGATAAAATCGCTGGTACAAATATCAGATTTTCGTTGATGTCCATGAGCTGAAAACAATTCAAGAAAATTATGTTGGCGGAACTTCTTGTATCAACTAGAATTTGAGCAACATTGTGTCTTGCCACCTCGGCTGAGATTACCAAGGCATCATCCTGAGGGGTGACTATGCCTGCTAGATCCAAATCCCCAAAGCTCAGATCTGGCGAGGCGGTCCAGGGCTAGGTCAGGTCAACACCCAGACATCTGGATCTCGTAACACTCTCTGAGCTCTCTTCTAAGCCTGACACGAGTGTTCACTAATTAGTCCCCCACTATCATCATTATGGATTTATGTTTCTTAGAGAGCGGGATCTCCTCTTCAGGTATCTCTAACCTTTCCATGGCCAATGGTTGCGGCTCCTTCCTTTTTTCCTCTGGGGTTTTCTCCCTTCGTCGTGGTTGATATCTTCTTTTATCATTTCTTCCCCATTGGCCAGACCTATCTCATTGGGCTTGTCTGATGTATTCTAAAAAAATTCCAGCTCCGATAAGCCTCTCTGTTGCATCTTTCAAATGCATGCACTCATCGGTATCATGTCCATAATCTTGGTGACACCTGCAAAAAGGATCTGATAGGGGGTTCTTTGGTCCATTCTCTGCAGAGAACGGTAACTGAAAAGCTTAGGCGCTATGTTAAGTATTTTAGAGATCATATAAGAATACATATTATCCTAAGAAATGAGAATATATATATATATATATATATATGATAGAGATCATATAAGAATACATATTATCCTAAGAAATGAGAATAAATCTCCACCATAGATCTATGGGTGATGGAGAGTCAAAATTTGGCCTAGTCAAAGCGGGTCAAACCCGGTCAACCCTAGTCAACCCGTTGATTTTTTTTTTTAATTTTTGATTTTTTTTAGCAATCACCCCAAATGCACCACATCATATATTCATATGCACCACACTATATAATGAGATGCATCATTATGTGCATTAAGATTCACCAAATTTTTTCATTATTATTATTTTTTTTGTTTCATTTTTTTTTATGGTCACCTCATATGCACCACACTATATAATGAGATGCACCACTAAGTGCATTGAGATGCACCAATTTTTTTGATTCTTTTTTCAATTTTTTTATAAAATTTTCAAATTTATTTTCCCCCATTTTTTTGTCTGCCTCTTCGTCTTTTTGTTTGCCGCTTCTTCTTAGGTCAAGATTCGAGCAAGGGGAGCCGAAGGCCTTGGAACGAGTCGAAAAATCTAAATTATTTCCCGACAATTATTCTTATATTAATAATCGAAGAGAAGGTGGAATCGTAAAATTGGAGCCGAAGGTGGAGTCGGAAAAAAAAATCTGAAAAAAAAAATCGGACATGCACCACAATGTGTAACCAGATGCACCACACATTGTAACTAGATGCACCGTGTTTTACAAAAAAAAATAAAAAAAAAACAAAAAAAAAAAACTAGAAAAAATTCGACATGCACAACAATGTGTAACCAGATGCACCACACAGTGTAACTAGATGCATCGTGTTTTACGAAAAAAAATAAAAAATTCGGTGCATCTCAATACACTTAGTGGTGCATCTCATTATATAGTGTAGTGCATATGAATACATGATGTGGTGCATATGGGGTGACCGTCAAAAAAATCGAAAAAAAAAGTCAACGGGTTGACCCGCTATGACCAGGCCAAATCTTGAACATCATGTAGATGTAATTAATGGTGGAGATTAATTCCTATTTCTCACTTTAAGATCTCTTTGCAAGGGAATCACTCCCTATATATATATATATATATATATATATATATATATATATAGAGAGAGAGAGAGAGAGAGAGAGAGAGTTGATATGTCGGGCGACTCATTATGAGCGCCTCATGAGCGACTTGCTGACATGGAAGCAAGTCAGCGTGTTTTGTGGGCCCTTTTCCTTCATTTACTTTCTTCCTCGTTTTCTCATGTTCTCATCTCATGCCCTTTTTCGTTTTCTCTCTCTATCTCTTCCCCTTCTCCCTCCTCTCCTTCCCCGTCTCTCTTTCTTCTATTCTTCTTCCTCACTAGTTTCTTTCTTCTGTTCAATTTTTCACATCTTTCAAAATCGATTTCCTCGCTCTCTTTCTCTCCTCATCCCTCTCTTTTCTCTCGTCGTTTTATTTCTAAATTTTCAGATCCTGGGTGCGCCGCCCCCACTCATGGTTTTCTGGAAATTTCTTTTTAACTGAAGATACAATCCTTATGGGTTTGTGCAATTATCTATTTTGATAATTAATGAATATGAGAATAAAAATTACTAGAGTATTTATTTGGTGTTCAAATATCAATAGATGGATGAAAGAGACCATTTTCAAAAATAAAATGCTAGAAGGAGATGGCTTTCAGTCACCTAAATGGAAAAAGGATAAATCATGAAGAAAACTAAAAAAATAGGACTTTAGATTTGGGGCGAGGGGATCACAATTACAAGAATTGGTGGTTGGAATATTTTGTTGCCCAAATTTACATGAGGATGAAGACGAGAAGCGAGAGAAAGAAGAATTGGTGGTTGGAATATTTTGTTGCCCAAATTTACATGAGGATGAAGACGAGAAGCCAGAGAAAGAGGAAGGGAAAAAAAGGGAGTGAGAGAGATCTAAAAAAAATAAAGACGTGAAGGGGAAAAAAGAAAAAAAAAAGGCTGACTCCCCTCCACGTCAGCAAGTCGCTCAAGAGGTGCTCACCGAGAGTCGCCCAGCATATCACCTCTCATATATATATATATATATATATATTAGAAGAAACTGAAAATGTAGGAAGATGGTAGCAGAAGAACGAAAAAGAAGAGTTGAGAAGTTGGGTTACTGTAGGGTAAATTAATGGGTCTTTGTGGGTTTTTGTAACATTTGCAAAAGATCTATTCCCTCTATCCTGGATCAAATGGCTTGCATATATTGAACACGAGTATTAAGATGATCGGTAAAAAGTGGTTGAAATGGTACATGTAAATATTTATCCGTTTTGCCGATGAGCCTAGTTCAATTGGCTGACCGAGGTATCACAAGTCTCTTCTTAATGAGAGGTCTTGGATTCAATCCCCCTGGCAAGCGATGTAGGTTATTTCTCACCTTGTGGTAGAGTAGTTACCCCATCCTGCGTGGTAGTGTAGCGGTTCCACATTGTGATATAGACGTCTCATCTGTATGGCGATATAACGGCTTATCTGATTATATAAAAACATACCTTATTATAATTAAAAAAATTAATATTTGTCGGCTCTAGTCTACAGCTTTGAAATAAAAAATTCTACAGGAAGCTACCTAATGGTTTCAACTTTCTATATAATTGAAATGTTTTTAATTCCCGTAGAGGTCCAAATTTCTGGTAAACGTGCTCGATGAGATCATTGGTAAATCGGGTGTGCTTTCGTTGATCTCTCAAGTCGGCTTCCCGAGCGAGAAAGGTCCTAAAGGCGATCGGACAGGTCCTCCGGGATATCCCGCTAGTGGACGGAGAATTGGAGTCGTCTCTCCAATTATCCACATCTTCCCGCTCATCTTCGATGATCATGTTGTGTAAAATAATGCACGCGAACATGATGTCTCGGAGATGCTTCTTGTACCAGCACCGATTCGGAGCGCGTATTATTCCCCATCGGGCTTGGAGCACTCCAAAGGCCCACTCTATGTCCTTTCTCGCCGCCTCCTGCATCCTCTTGAACCTCGCTGTCTTTTCGTCACATTCAACCCTCGACGCTTTGATCAGTGTTGCCCAAGAAGGATAGATCCCGTCGGTCAAGTAGTACCCCTTGTCGTAGCGGTTTCCGTTGACGGTGAACTTGCACGGCGGAGCTCTATCCTCAAGCACGTCGGTGAACAAGGGCGATTGATTGAGGACGTTGATGTCGTTGTTGGAGCCGGCACACCCAAAAAAGGCATGCCAGATCCACAAATCCTGCGACGCCACCGCCTCCAAGATCAAGGTAGGCACGCCTTGATCGCTGTGAGTGTGGACACCCGCCCACCCTTTTGGGCAGTTCCTCCAAGCCCAGTGCATGCAATCCAGGCTCCCTAGCATCCTCGGAAACCCATGCCGCTCCTTGTGCATTTAGAGCAGACGTGCAGTGTCGGCAGCGTTGGGCTTCCTCAAGTACCGCTCGCCGAAGAGGTCGATGATTGTCCGGCAAAATTTTTTGAGGCAAAGTAGGCCGTGTTATCGCCAATCTTCAGGTACTCGTCGAAGGCGTCCGCAGCACCACCGGTGGCCAGTTGACGCACCGCCATCGTGCATTTTTGCACCGACGTCAGCCCCCAACCCCCTAGTGCATCTTGTCGATGCGTGAAGAAGTGGACGTTTGCCTCCAACGTGCTGCAGATGCGCAAGAACAGATGCTTATGCATCCGAAAACGGTGTCGGAAAAAGTGCTCGCCGTAGGTGGGGTTGTCGGTGAAGTAGTCGGCGTGTAGTAGCGCACACGCCGCTTCTCGGTCGCGGTCGACGAACCCCCGCGCCCTTTTTTTCTTCTTTTTATGCTCCGCTAGGTGTGCAAGTACGTAGCGATCCACGTCCGCCATCATCTCCATTACCTAGTCGTCGGTGCCGCCTTCGACATATTCCACCGACGAAGATGAAAAACTCAGAAGATGAAGATATTTTTTTGTAGTTGAATTTGAGAGAGAAAAAAGATGATAAAATGGTGTGAGAAGAATGAAGATTGAGGATATATTTATAGTAGAGGAAAATTAAAAAAAAATTAAAAATAATTTTAAACGGCCATTAGCCGTTGAACGGTCGAATTTTAAAAAAAAATTACGTTAGGCGCGTGCATCGCATGCGCCATATATATATATATATATATATATATATATATATATATATATATATATATATATATATGAGAACGTCCAAAATTATGCACCCTTGCCACGCGGATCGAATGAAGTTAAAATAGACTTTGTTTTTTTATAATCAATAATTCTATTCGTACATACGTATTTGAAATAGGAAAAAATCTGTCCGATTGACTTTAAAATTTATTTCCTACTGAGACATATTTATGAAAAATCGATCTCATGCATATCTGTTCCCAAATTTTTACTCTCATCCACACCCAACTTCTAAACTTGTGAATTTAAATTGGGATGAAATTTTATAAACAAAATATAAAAAGAGTATGCTTATTAATAACCAAATTGTCGAAACTTTGAAATTAAATTATTAGTTAAAAAATTCTGCCGAATCCTTATTTTTACTATCGTATGTCTGGATATAGTATGTTCAAATAGCACTACCCATTTTATAATAACAGTAAGATAAACTATTGAAATTGACACACGTTGTAGAACGCCATAAACGAGCTTCAATTAAAAAAACATTTACAACATCTCTTGAGTCTTGACTCAATATTAAAGTTGAATAGAGTATTACAATTTGATGAGAATTCAAAGTCTGGAACCTGCCTCGCACGTTCCTTTAATCCTTTTAATCAACATATTCTTAAATATAAATAACACTACTAAATTCATCATCTCCTCACTCACAGTCAACACCAATTCCAATTCCAATTCCAATTCCAATCTGCCCGCTCTCTCACTCTTGCTCTCTCTCTCTCTCTAAGAATGAAAGCCCGCCGCTGTCAGCCGAATGTTGCCGACGACTTGTTCAAGGTGCCCGGTAATCTCCCCCGTCCCATCCACCTCTCCAACGCCGTCTTCATCACACTCTTCTTCTCCGTCGTTTACTTCCTGCTCCTCCGGTGGCGGGAGAAGATCCGCAACTCCACCCCCCTCCACATCGTTACCCTCTCGGAGATGGCCGCCATCGTCACATTCATCGCCTCCTTCGTTTATCTTCTAGGCTTCTTCGGCATCGGTTTCGTCCAGTCACTCATCATCCCCGGCGAAGATCTTATACATAACGAAGACGAAATTAACAATTACGACCACTTAATGGCCAAGGAGGATTCACCGAAAATACCCTGCGCCGCCGCTCCCCAGTCCGATGATCTCAAGGTTGCTTCTCCAAATAAGATTGAGGTCACCGACGAGCAAGACGAGGAAATTGTGAATTCCGTCGTGGAGGGAAAGATGCCCTCCTACGCCCTAGAATCGAAGCTGGGAGACTGCCGGCGCGCCGCCGCCATCCGTCGCGAAGCATTGCAGCGCATCACAGGAAAGTCGCTGGAGGGGCTCCCCCTGGAGGGGTTTGACTACGAGTCGATACTAGGGCAGTGCTGCGAGATGCCGGTGGGGTACGTACAAATTCCTGTGGGGATAGCGGGACCATTGTTTTTGGATGGAAAGGAGTACTCGGTTCCCATGGCGACGACAGAGGGTTGCTTGGTCGCCAGCACCAACAGGGGATGTAAGGCCATCTATGCCTCCGGAGGCGCCACAAGCTCCCTCTTTAGGGACGCCATGACTAGGGCTCCCGTCGTCAGGTTCGGCTCCGCCAAGAGGGCTGCGGAGCTGAAGATGTTCCTCGAGGATCCTCTTAACTTCGAGACCCTGTCGCTCGTGTTCAATAGCTCCAGCAGATTCGCCAGGCTCCAGACCATAAAGTGCGCCATCGCAGGCAAGAACCTGTACATCCGATTCTCGTGCAGCACAGGCGACGCCATGGGAATGAACATGGTCTCCAAGGGCGTTCAGAATGTGATGGACTTCCTCAGCAACCAGTTCCCGGACATGGATGTCATGGGCATTTCCGGAAACTACTGCTCCGACAAGAAGCCTGCTGCCGTGAATTGGATTGAAGGCAGGGGGAAGTCTGTTGTGTGCGAGGCCGTGATCGAGGGCGATGTGGTGAAGAATGTGCTCAAGACTGATGTTGCTTCCTTGGTGGAACTTAACATGCTCAAGAATCTCACTGGCTCCGCCATGGCCGGCGCTCTGGGCGGCTTCAACGCTCATGCTAGCAATATAGTCTCGGCAATCTACATTGCCACGGGTCAGGATCCTGCACAGAACATTGAGAGTTCCCACTGCATCACCATGATGGAAGCGGTGAATGAGGGGAAGGACCTTCACGTGTCTGTAACGATGCCTTGCATTGAGGTGGGTACGGTTGGAGGTGGGACTCAGCTCGCGTCTCAGTCGGCGTGTTTGAATCTGCTGGGAGTGAAGGGGGCTAATAAGGAGGTTCCCGGAGCCAATGCGCGGATGTTAGCCACCATCGTGGCGGGTTCAGTTCTTGCGGGAGAGCTGTCTCTCATGTCTGCGATTGCTGCGGGACAACTAGTGAAGAGCCACATGAAATACAACAGGTCTAGCAAAGACGTTGCCGCTATCAAGTCTTGAGTTGAGTTTAGTTGATCAAAAATGTTATCCAACCATGTAAATAAGGGAATGGTTGCTCAAAACTTGTCATTTAACTTCTCGATTCTATTCGATTAATATTCTTTTATATACTTTATATTAATATTCTCAATTCATTTCATGTATGTTTTGAACTTATTGTTCTACCCCTTTCTAACCAAGTTCAGATCATTTTTTCGAAAAATGAATTTGAATCATATTTCAGCAAAAATAAAAATAAAATCAATGACTAAATTCCAGGACTGTCAAATGTGTTGCCCTCTCTCTCTCTCTCACTCTCTCTCTCTTGAATGTGGCATTGATTAAAAAAAATATATAGCATAAAATATAATAAAATCTATTGGAGAAACTAGATATAAAATTTGAGAAATGAAAATAGTAAGAGTCAATTGGGAGATGCTGATACTGAAAAGTAGAAGTACAATTCAGAATAAAAATGAAGATGATAAAAATTCAAACTTAAAATCAATAGACACAAAAACATATGTAAATAAAATTAATTAGACTTTCTCTAAATTTTATGAGTTGTTCCATTAGGGATTAAGAAAACATGAGGCACAGCTGCATCATCTTTTTCTCTCCTAGAAATCATGAGGCAGAGCTGCCCTATCTTTTCTTTCTATCATTTTTTTAGGATGTCCTCTGTTCCTATAGTATTTTCAGCATAATTCTCACCGAAATGAACTCCATGAAGCATTTACAGTTTCACTTGCAAAGCTATGAAACATGCAACCTTCCGAACTTCTTGTAGAGTACGCTCCTACCAAGTAACAATATATAGGCTTAAGATGCAAATGTCACCTTCCTCTTAAAAATAAAGAATTTTGCAAGTGCTACTTAAAATAGAACATTGCATCAATGATGCATGATATTGGTCATACTTTCTCCCACTAAAAACACCAAATTAACACATAAGATTATTAGAAACCAAACAAAATGAATAAAATGAAGGAAGATTAAAGTTGTTGAATCAAGATTAAGTAAGAGCATCCACAATGGTGGGTGTTGAAGCTCTAGGGTGATGAGTATTTTGGTGGGGTCCCATGATTGATAGCTCTAGAGTGAAAATTCTACAATGGTAAAGCCTTACCCCTAGGGTAATCCAATGATTGATTATGTATTTAATTTTGCTTTTAAATTTTAATTTTATTTACAGTAAATAACAATATCTAATAAATTATCAAAATATATAAAATAAAAAATCGAACAATTTTAAAAAAGATACGAAAAATTCAGTAATATTGAAAAATAAAGTTAGAGCTAGTTGAGCGGAACGAAACGCGCCCAAATTTCATCAATCAAATCGTCCGCTAGATGCTCGTAAGCCGTTGCATCTTGAATGTGAGTTCGTCTCTCAATATATTTTGTGAATTCACGTGTTCCACCTATGATTACTAGTGCCGTATTAACCTCCGCGTCGCCCCTTACACTCGTTTCTGGAATAAATTGACTTGTTCGGTATCCCTCATCTTCGATGATCATGTTATGCAATATGATGCAAGCGTACATGAGGTCGCTTAAGTGTTCTCAAACTTGCAAACGAGCAGGGCCCTTAATAATTGTCCAAAGAGCTTGGAGGACACTGAAAGCCCTTTCAACATCCTTTCGTGCAACTTCTTGCAACTGCGCAAATCGACATTCAAAGTGGCGGCTATGTGCAGGAACAATTCCTGCTCATGTGTCACAGCCCCAAATCCCGAGGGACGGCAAAACCGGGGTGCGACTGGGATTAGATTAAATAAGCGGGGAAGAAAAGGGATCAATAATTGAACAGACATAAAAGACAGAATTATTTCTATGAACAAACCTCATTACTTAAAGAAAGAGTTGATCTTAAAAGATCACTCGTACAAAGTTCTCATAAGCATCTAAGTTATAATACAGATTTGAACCCAAAAGTGATTTACATATAACATAAGAGCGTCTAGAGTTTGGCAGCGGAATTGTAAACTACATACTAAAGTCTTCCCTATCGACAACTTTTAACTCAACCGTTGCCGCTCCGTCTCTCAACCGTTGCTTCCTTGGTGGAACTTAACATGCTCAAGAATCTCACCGGCTCCGCCATGGCCGGCGCTCTGGGCGGCTTCAACGCTCATGCTAGCAATATAGTCTCGGCAATCTACATTGCCACGGGTCAGGATCCTGCAAAGAACATCGAGAGTTCCCACTGCATCACCATGATGGAAGCGGTGAGTGAGAGGAAGGACCTTCACGTGTCTGTAACGATGCCTTGCATTGAGGTGGGTACGGTTGGAGGTGGGACTCAGCTGGCGTCTCAGTCGGCGTGTTTGAATCTGCTGGGAGTGAAGGGGGCTAATAAGGAGGTTCCCGAGCCAATGCGCGGATGTTAGCCACCATCGTGGCGGGTTCAGTTCTTGCGGGAGAGCTGTCTCTCATGTCTGCGATTGCTGCGGGACAACTAGTGAAGAGCCACATGAAATACAACAGGTCTAGCAAAGACGTTGCCACTATCAAGTCTTGACTCGATCAACTTGTCCAACAATAACGGTGCTAACTATGTAATTTAGTAGGATAGTAGTTAAAAACTTGTCAATTAACTTCTCATTACAATTTTTTTATACACTTTGTGATCCTGCACTTCTTATTCTGTAAACCACTGCAACGAGGCTTGTATTTCAAATTTAATCTTTGGACAATTTTTGGTATAAAACTTGATCATCTCTCGTTTCTAGTTACAATACTAACCTGCTCATAGTCATGAATACTTGGTTTACTTCAATAAAATAATCTCTTGCTGTTAAAACGTATTGAATTAGTTTAGCCTATCAAGTTTAAAACATCATTGGACCTGTCATCATTTGTTCCAATAATAAATTAATTGGTAATAAGAAATTTTATAGTAATTTTGTCACACGCATCAAATTATGTTATTTTGCAGATAATAATGTTTCAACTCGAATGCTGAATTATGCTTACCGCGTTTATTGAAGATTTAGTATGAGATTTATCTATATATTATATGCATGCAAATCTCAAATATTCATATACGGTTTGAGAGAGGTGTCATCAGTGATCACTGATGAGTCATCTCTTCTTACAACTTTGTGTGAACTACTCAGAAAACTTAGAATAATTTATCATGTACCTCATTATTTAACGAAAGAAATCACAATGGAATTCCACATCAAACAAAGTTCAAAATTCATCATGTATTTTTAATTAAGCTAATCAAGTAAGAATAAGATCAAACTGGTGAAAGTAATTGGTATATGAAGAAAAAAGGGGTTTTCAAAGTTAATAAAACAATAAAATACATTTGAGATTTAGAAGAAAATAAGTTATGAACTTACTATGCCAATAAAATACCTTTTCCAAATTTGATCCACATAATTTAATAAGCATGTGAATTTGATTCTTGATGTTTATTACTATATTTTTTTGGTCATTTTTTACCTTGTTCATTCATCATTTAGCATCCCTTTTCATGCCATCCGAGAAAAACTCATTGCCAATTTCTTTCTCTCGTATTTGGCATGATATCATTGAGGTGGATAAAAGGCTCTTAACTCAAAACTCTATTACTCCCTTTACTCATTGATATTGTCATGTTAGTGTTCGATACGGAGATTAAGAATAAGGGTAAAATGATAGAAAGTGGGTAGGTGTCGTCACTTTTGAAATATTTTAAAGGGTTAAAACATTTCTTATTTGAAAGATGACAAAAACTTGCCGCCTTTTTCATTAGCTAACCCGCAAGTGTACGGGGCTATTCTAGTAATGTGGCAAGCAAGGTCGTATTCCACGAGGACTAGTTCGAAAGTTTTGTGAGTACTACTAATAAGTTATTTTAATCTATTTAGACTAACAAATAATGATAAAAAAAAGTAATTAAACTAATTAAAGCAAATAAACTCTAAATAATAATTAAACTAATAAACGGGAGGAGAATATGGACACGAAGCTATTCAAGGGACTAGATTTCGATGGATAAGCAATTAGATATCAATTTACTAATCGATTACTAATAGAATCCTAATTATCTAGGGCGATCTCTTTTGTATCTCGAGCCTCCTCTCGGACGACTAAAGTTGTAGATCACAAGCTAGTTATGTCGTCTCCGATCACTAAGCTAACTTATAACTCTTAGAAGCACCTAGGATCAAAATACCCTCACAACACAACTCACGTTCTCTCGAGCTATTGCAATGTTATGCCTCGTGTTCCTATTCTAGAACCGATTCTCCCCTCTCGAATATTGAATCAACACAATAGAAATGCCCAAATGGTGATCAATCATTTAAACATTCAATTCAAAGCAAGAACACAAGGAGATAATAGAATCCATCAATAATTAACTAAAATAAAGATCAATCCATCCCAAACTCATATAATCAAATCCCTAGAATAGGGAAATTTAGCTAATCATAATGAAAAGCAAATATCCAACAATAAAGATAAACAAGAAAGAAACAAGAAAACAAGAGATTCATAGACAAATCCTTCGTCTTAAGCTCCAAACTTGTAGTCCTTGAAGTTTTCTTCCCAATTCTCCTCCAAGCACATTTTCTCTCTCTAGATTGATGAGTGGAAGATGAAGATGGAGGTAGTGTGTGAAAATATGTGAAGTCTGTGTAGAGATGAGTTTGTGGCCAGTTGTATATTAGGCTTAGGATTTGGAGAGGTATTTATACATTTTCAAGTGGAGAACAAGTTTTACGAGTCCAAAATCTGAAAATATAAGAAAAAATGGGTGAGATCGTGTTTTAGGCGGAAGAAAGTGCCGCGAGCGGGTGCTCGTGAAGGAGGTCTAGGTTGCTTATGGTCTTCATGAAAAAAGCTCTCAATAGCATGTGCACAACCAGTGCTTATGCAACCCGCTCAAAACGACCTTTTTTCTTATTTGTTCGTGCGCCTGCGCGCATGTTATTTATGGTTGTGTGACTTTTTTATTTTAGCTCGTTTTCTTTTGTCCGAACTCCGATTTGACCTCTGTTTCTTCCTATAGCTTCGTATCGGACTCCTCTATCTCAATAATAGCTCTTTTTCCTCAAATCTTGTAAGAGCCCGAATTTTCGTCCCTAGAATTTTTCAATTTAAGAATAAGATAACTATTAGAAGGTCCCTATTTTCCGAATATTTTCAAAAAGAAATAAGTTGATGAAAGTTTTATTTATAAGTTCAAAATAGATTTTATCTTAGATAATAAAATCAAAGGGATTTAAAATCCAATTTCATCATGCATCACATATCTATGCATTTCAATTATTCATGTGGTTCTATTTACTTTAAGATATGAAAAGGTGTATATGAATATGTGACTATGCGATTGAAGGATAATGTGAATATGTTATTTTGATTAGTATTATGTGATGAAAATTTATATTCATAATAATGTGAATTATCGTATATTTTCCCGTTAAGTTTTTAGGAATTTCCATCTAGGATTTAATATTCAATATTGGGCTCTTTAGAACCGAAATAATTATTTCTAGTAGATTACTCGTTCGAAAATGCAAATCGACTAAGGACAGATGCGCCACAATCAAAGAGGCGAACCCAGAGACAAATATATATAATATATATAAATATATATGTTTACATATATATGTATATAGGCGTGTGTGTTGTGAGTGTGTGCTGATAGTGTATATGTGTGTGTATGTATGCAAGAGTGTTATATTAGCCTATCACCTACTCTACTATTAGTACTATTTATACATCATACAAGACAAATGCTAGAAGACAAGAAAAGTGAGGAAATCTGAAAGTATTTGAGGGAGAGAGATACGGCAGCAACTTCTTCTACACGCCACAATTAAGTCTTACACTCACCCCTACAATTGCCCAATCCGCACACACCTCTATTCCACACCATGTCAGATTTTACTCCTCCCCAACACTCCATCCTAGCCTATTTCTTTTCGGTACCTCTGCCCCCAATCAACATGGATGATATGTCATCATTAAAACAAGAACAACAAGCAATAATCACTCATCTCACTCAATAAAAATTGGCAGCAACATCTCTCCTTCACTCCATCTCGAAAGACACACACATCTTCACCATCTCTCTATTTTCTTTCTTTCCTTCACACCACCACCATCACCTTAGCGCCGCTTCCGTCGTTGGTGTCGAAGCTCCCGAAGGACAGCAGCAGCGACAACACCATCATGAAGGACACTCACCAAGTTTAAACAAAGCAATCCACTCTTTCTTCCTCACACTTTGTGCAACAACAGCCCTTAACGCCACTGCACTCCTTCATTTTCCCTTGACTCTAGTTCCCTCTTCACACCATCCATACCACCATCGATCACCACCTCGACGCCGCTACCGTCGTCAGTATCGGGACTCCATGAAGAGGTGAGGAAGCAGAGGAGCAGCAGTAGCAGCGGCTGGACAGAGAGGAAATTCGCAAGTGATCGGGAAAGAGAAATCGAGAGTTGAGAGTTCGGAGGCTAGGTACCTTGCTAACATTCATTTAATTCTTGTGTTAATATATAATATATTTTAGAACGTTAGAAGCATGTTTAGGAGGACTAGAAGTTGAGCATGACACAAAACGAGATGATTTGAGTAAAGCATTTCAAGTAAAGGTTTATGGGCTGATTTCTTGAGTTTCGATGATATGTGTGCATTGTTTGATGTCGAGGGATCGACTCCTCTGGTTTCTTTGTTATGGATCTAGCCTTTGATGATTTGTATTAATGATAATTCAGAATAAAAATGTAATCTTGGGAATTAGAGATAGAAAAGAGATAGATAAGGTAGAAGAGACGAAGAAAGATGAGATAGGAGAAATTAGATATTTCATTCTTATGGTTTGTTGCAGCATGGTACCCATATTTATAATATGGTCCCAACAGTATGATACAAACTACTTTTGCATAAACATAGCAAATAACATAAAATAAAGATAAAGTGGAAATAGGTTTGTCAAGTAGAGAAACACGCCTTTTCCAATTCAGCAACTCTTCTTTAATCCTCAGCCATGTGTACAGCACTCCTCACATCTCCTTCCTTCATCTTTATTCTTCCCATGGTCAACGATCTCCTCCCCAAAATCTTCTGCTGTAATCTTTTCTCCTTCTTCAACAACAGTACCATCTTTCTCGATTATCTCTGTTCCGGCCACTCTCTCCCCATCTTTATCTTCCTTATTCTCCATACTCATGACAATACCCCTCCCAAATTGAGATCCTAGTCCTCGAGGATCTAAATCTGGGTATTTGTGTATGAGGGGCTTCAAATCCTCCCAACTTGATAGATTAGTACCGCTTTCGTGCCACTGAACAAGGACCTGTTGAATTTCTTTCCCTCCTCGACCAATAACCCTGCTATCCAGAACAGCAGTGGGAATTAATTTGAAGTGACCGTCGGCATCCACATCTGGCAGAGAAATTGAAGGTATGATATCCTTTCCCAAGCATTTTTTTAAAAGAGATACATGAAAAACAGGATGGATCTTGGATGAGTCTGGAAGAGCTAACTTATATGCCATTGTCCCAATTTTCTGCAGAATTTTATATGGGCCGTAGTACTTCGCTGCCAATTTCAAATTCCTCCGCAAAGCAACTGAATTCTGACAGAAAGGTTGCAGCTTTAGGTAAACGAACTCGCCCTCCTCAAAACTTCGTTCACTCCTTTTCTGATCTGCGAAAAACTTCATTCTGGATTAAGCTAGCTTCAAGTTTTCTTTTAAGATATGCACTGCTGACTGCCTTTGAACCAACCATTCCTTAACTTCATGATTTGTTGGCTTGAGGTAGGCTCCCAAACCTGTATGAGGGGGTGGTAAACCATATAGAGCCTGATACGGAGTGCACTTCAGACTTGTGTGGTAATTGGTGTTGTACCAATACTCCGTAAGTGAAAGCTATTTTAACCAGTGCTTAGGATTAGCTCCTGTCATGTAGCGTAGATACCCCTCGAGACACTGATTCACCCTTTCAGTTTGTCCATCCGTCTGGGGATGATATGATGTAAACATTTCCAGCTTAGTTCCCATTAATGTAAAAAGCTCCTTCCAGAATTGGCTAGTAAAAATCTTGTCCCTGTCAGAGATAATACTAACAGGAGGGTCATGTAACTTGTAGACATTATCCATAAATAACTTAGCTACACTTTGAGCAGTATATGGGTGGGATAAAGCAAGAAAATGTGCATACTTACTTAGTCTGTCCACCACCACCATTATAACATCCTTTCCACCTGATTTAGGAAGACCTTCTACAAAGTCCATGGAAATATGGGTCCAGAACTTATCAGGAATGGGCAATGGCTGAAGTAAACCAGGGTAACTAGAGAGATCAGACTTGTTTCTCTGGCATGTATCACACTTTTTCACCAAATCTTCAACATCTTTTTTCATTTGGGGCCAAAAGAAAAAAGATTTAAGTCTAGAATATGTACCATGCACCCCTGAATGGCCTCCAAAAGGGGTTCCATGAACTTCAGTCAGTATGGACTGCCTCAGTGCATTAGATGAACCAATAACCACCCTTTCTTTGAATGTAAGAATGCCAGCCTTCAATTGAAACTCTGGAAATTTTGTAGTGTCAATGAGCTTAGTAGCAATTATGTTGGAGAAATGGGAATCCCCTTCATAGCTTTGTTGTACCTGCACAAACCAAGTAGGTGAAACTGTAGAAATCTCCACACAACTCTCTATTCCTCTGGGACATCTGGACAGAGCATCTGCCACCTTGTTCTCAGCCCCCTTCTTGTATTGGATTTCATAATCCAAACCCAAGAGTTTGGTAATCCACTTCTGCTGAAGTGGATTCATTACCTTTTGGTCTAATAAATGTCTCAGTGCCTGCTGATCTGTCTTAATGATGAATTTGTGTCCCTGCAAATATGACTTCAATTTTTGTACAGCCAAGATCACAACTAAGAACTCCCTCTCATATACAGATAAAGCTTGGTTCCTTGGACATAAGGCTTTACTCATGAATGCAATGGGCTTCTTATTTTGCAGCAGCACTACACCAACTCCACTTCCACTAGCATCAGTTTCTAGGACAAATTTCTCAGTAAAGTTAGGTAGTGCCAGGATAGGAGCAGTGGTCATTGCAGTTTTAAGTGTGGTAAAAGCTTGATCTGCCCTCTCATTCCATTTGAAACAATCCTTTTTCAACAACTCAGTCAATGGCTTGCTGATTATGCCATACTTTCTAATAAACTTCCTGTAGTAACCAGTTAATCCAAGGAAACCTCTCAATTGTTTAAGAGATTGTGGTACTGTTCAACTTACCATGCTAGCAACCTTCCCTGGATCGGTTGCCACTCCTTCTTTAGAGATGATGTGTCCTAGATACTCTATCTGTTGTTGCCCAAATTGGCATTTACTTTTCTTGGCAAACAAAGAATTCTCCCTCAATTTCAGCAAAACTTCTCTTAGGTGTGTGAGATGTTCTTGTTCAGACTTACTATAGACCAGAATATCATCAAAGAAGACCAAAAAACAAACTTCCTAAGGTGAGGCTGAAAGACTTGATTCATCAAAGATTGAAAGGTAGCTGGTGCATTGCACAACCCAAAAGGCATTACTAGGAATTCATAGTGGCCATGGTGTGTGCTGAATGCAGTGAGATACCTGTCTAATTCCTTAACTAGAATATGGAAATAGCCTAACCTTAAGTCCAGTTTTGAAAAATACTTGGCCCCATGCAACTCATCCAACAGTTCATCGATCAAAGGAATAGGATAATCATGCTTAATAGTGAGAGAATTCAAGTACCTGTAGTCAACACACATCCTACAAGTTCCATCCTTCTTCATAACTAAAAGGACTGGTGATGCAAATGGGCTTTTGCTGTGCTGGATAATTCCTGTGTCTAGCAGCTCTTTAACAATTTTTTCAATCTCATTCTTGCTGTTGTGTGAAGTCCTGTATGGGTACTGATGTTTTAGAATACTGCCAGGTTTCAGGACAATTTGGTGTTCAATTCCTCTTGTTGGGGGTAATCCCTGTAGCTCAGCAAAAACATCATGGAATTCTTCTTAGAGTGATTCTACACTTGATAGCACAGGATTCTTTTTCATCACCTGTTTCGAATCAACAAGGTATATTTCCTAAATCTTATCCAAGTGATAATGTATCATTTGATATAATCCTTGACCTGATATCTCCTGGAACCTTGCACTATCTGTTTCTGCTCTTAACTTGATTCTCTGGGTGCCCTTATGAACTGTGAAGGTCATTTTTTTGTAATCTAAAATGATAGGAGAGCAAAATTCTAACCAATCACTGCCAAGAATTAAATCATAGCCTTCACTTGCTAGAATTCTAGAAGAGAACATAAACTGATGCCCTTGTATCTCCCAAGATAGATCTACAGCTCTCTGTGTGCTCACCAGTTTTTGTCCATTTGCCACCTTAACCAAAATTGGAGCATCACCTTCTAGTTCTACCCCTTGTTCCCTTGCAAACTTCTCCTGTAAAAAACTGAGGGTGCTCCCAGTATCAACAAGAATTCTGATTTGTTTTTCACCCACCTTGCCCACAACTCTCATAGTCCTTGAATTTGCATTGCCCAGCATAGCATGCATATTGATATGCACCTCCTCCATAGGTTCATTTTCTGCAATAACAAGTTCTACAAGCTCCTCCTCATGTTGCATATATGCAAGCTCCTGTTCTTCAGTCATTTCCATGTAATACATCTTATGCTTGCACTTGTGTCCCACCACAAACTTCTCATCACAATTGAAACACAACCCTTTTTCTTTTCTGGCCGCCATCTCTGCTGTAGTTAGCAACTTGATTGGTGTTCTAGTATTGATTGGACTGAAAGTTTTTGGTGTTGTTCCCCCCTCAGGCCTCTTGTAACCACCCCCTGTGTTCTGGAAATTCCTTGGTACGGGCTTGATTCTTTTGGCAATTGCTTCAAGAGTTGATAATTGTTTCTGTCCAGTTTCAATAGCCTCTATTACTGTTTGTGGTTTGAATAATAACATGAATCCTTGCATTTCTTCAGACAAGCCACTGATGAAGCTGGCTACAAAGTACTCCTCAGAATAACTCATGTTGCTACTGAGTAACAAACAAGCTCTCAGTTCCTCAAATCTTTCCACATAATCAAGGTAGGAACCCGTCTGTTTTAAATTTTTAAACTCCATAATTATCTTTCCCTCATTCAAATCATCAAACCTTGCAGCAACTACTTCCAGAAATTGTTCCCAAGTAATATCCAAAATATTTTCAAAACCAAAATTCTGAAACCATTGTAAGGTTTTACCCTCAAAATTGTGCACAGCCATTTGTATCATATGCTCATCAGAAATAGCAGAAGTAAGCTTAAAATAGCTATTGCACTTAATCACCCATGCTCTAGGATTAGAACCATTAAACTTGGGAAAATCAACCTTATGTAGAGAATTTCCAGTACCAGTTTGAGAAGAATAATCAGTTTTAAATTTTGAAGTGTAGGACTGACTACCTTCCTTCCTTGGTGTGTGAGGATGCGGACCTAAAATGCTTTCAGTTCCCTTGGTCTGGTTCAGATTTTGAAGCTGCAACTTGATGTCCTTAAACATAGCAGAGAGCTGGTCATATTTGAGGTCCACCTTTTGATCGACATTGGTAATCTTCTCACTTAACTTCTCCTCTGCTACTGTTCTTTTCATAGTTTCTGTCTGA
Organism: Schizonepeta tenuifolia; assembly: GCA_029490685.1. NCBI lineage: Eukaryota > Viridiplantae > Streptophyta > Magnoliopsida > Lamiales > Lamiaceae > Schizonepeta > Schizonepeta tenuifolia. The sequence continues at coordinate 75,029,327 of CM055955.1, read as the reverse complement.
AGAATTTGATCCAATTTCTTTTGTGCCTCATGCAGCTCCTTGAGACGAGTCCCATCTGCCATGATCGTGCAACTTTGCTAAATAAAAGCAAAGAAACCTTGCTCTGATATACCAAATGTTATGGATCTAGCCTTTGATGATTTGTATTAATGATAATTCAGAATAAAAATGTAATCTTGGGAATTAGAGATAGAAAAGAGATAGATAAGGTAGAAGAGACGAAGAAAGATGAGATAGGAGAAATTAGATATTTCATTCTTAGGGTTTGTTGCAGCATGGTACCCATATTTATAATATGGTCCCAACAGTACGATACAAACTACTTTTGCATAAACATAGCAAATAACATAAAATAAAGATAAAGTGGAAATAGGCTTGTCAAGTAGAGAAACACGCCTTTTCCAATTCAGCAACTCTTCTTTAATCCTCAGCCATGTGTACAGCACTCCTCACATCTCCTTCCTTCATCTTTATTCTTCCCATGGTCAACGATCTCCTCCCCAAAATCTTCTGCTGTAATCTTTTCTCCTTCTTCAACAATAGTACCATCTTTCTCGATTATCTCTGTTCCGGCCACTCTCTCCCCATCTTTATCTTCCTTATTCTCCATACTTATGACATTCTTTTACGTATATACTTCCATAGATGTGAATTTGATGAACCTAGAAATAGAACCGAAACATGCATGACCTAGAAACTAAGACCTACACTCTATGAAAATTCATTCATTTTGACATGATTTTAGCCGACTGAGCAGCCTCTGTTTCTATAAGTTAGAATGCTCGGTTTGGTCTAAATTTTTGATATGTTGTACCTTGACATGTCTTCTATGTATCTGCAAAATTATAGATTTTTGTAAATAACGAAAAGCGTATGGTGGTTTATACAAAAATGTTGGGCAGTGAGTTTTTCTTCTAAATCTACATAGTAGCATTCCGACAAGCATATCTTTCTTGTCGTAGAATTTCTTCATGAACCGTTTTTTTAAAAATAACCTAGACATCCTGATGGTCCCAATACAAGTTCTGGTGTATGGGGGGGAGGAATACACCTAAAACTTTTAAAAACAACTCTTGAAAAACAATCACAACCGAGTAAACAGGGACTCAGCTGGATTCACAACTGAGTAAAAGTACTCAGTTGGAAGAGTGGTGCTGTGCAGAATGTGGTGGAAATTAACTCGTATAAAATCAACTCATGCTTAAGTGCAAGGTTGGTCAATAACCAAGACAGTTGATATGGAAGAATGCAGTTTGTATGCAGGTTAGTTAGTCAGTTGAATATGCAATAGGTAACTGAAAAATAAACACAACACACAAGAATTTACGTGGTTCGGAGATAACTCCTACGTCCACGGGGAGTTGTGAGTCCACACAACTCAGTCCAAGTTCTTTAGGACAAACCACAAAGCTTACGCGTGCTTTGCAACCGTTGAGATAAGTTTACGGGTACTTATCAACCTTACAGATTAGTTTACGGGTACTAATCAACCTATCTACTCAGTTACGGGAAGAGTAGGGTCCTAATAACCTTTTCAGGTGAGTGAAAGAGTGGGGTTCCAACTAATAGCTCGAACAAGAAGTGAGCTATGATCTAACGCTCTACGAACTCTCAACTAGTGATGTTCTCAAGGTTGGATCAAAAGACACTAAGACAGAATCTAACACTCTAGAACTCTCAACTAATGATGTTCTAAGAGATTGAATGCAATTCAGCTTGTGTGAAGTATTTGGTTCTTTCTTTCGCTCTTTGGTCTCTTCTCGCACTTGTCTGTCTTGTGTTTTCCCGTGATCTTGATGAATGAATGAAGGCCTCTATTTATAGGCGGAGAGAATCAACTAGCCGTTGGATGAACCGTTGATCTCTGTTCTTTGAAAGCGATGGCTTGTCTCTCATCTCTGCAGACTTTTCGGATTTGGCAACTGAGTGCTTCTGCTTTCCATCTGAGACAGCCTTGTATTGGGCCAAATGAGGTAATGACAGAGAGTCAAACCTTCACGTGACTTCCTTATTTGAATTTCAAATCTCAACACTAGTCTTTCAACAATGGATGGTCGGTTGAGAGTATCGATCTTCATCTGACTTGTTCTTCAGTTGATGTTCTATCTGAGTGCTAACAGTTGAACTCTCAGCTGACTTGAACTTGATGCTGTTGATCTTCTCGGTTCGAGTCCTTCAACTAATGTTCTGAATCTGAACGCTCAGTTGTCTTTCTTGTATCTGATCAGTTGGCTTCGAACGCTCAGTTGTCTTTCTTACAACTGATGTTCTCTTGCATCTTCCTTAGTTGACTTTGGCATCTTCCCGCATTTTAATTCTCATCTGATGAACGCTCAGTTGTCTTCCTTACAACTGATGTTCTATCTTTTGAACGCTCAGTTGTCTCTCTTACAACTGATGTTCTATCCGAGTGAAGCCTTGTTGCCGTCTTCAGCTGGAGTCCTGTAAAAATAAAATCTTAACAATGCTCAAACAGCGAGCCTAACTACTAACATTAGGATTTGGCAACATCTACTCGGTTGGGGTTAGTTGGTTTTGGAATCAATCAAAACTTTAATAAATTTCCCAACAATTTCCCCCTTTTTGATGATGCCAAAACCCTTATAAAATTCTTACAAAGCAAACTGATCTAAATCCTACTGCCTTATCCAAAATCTCAGCTGAAATTCTAGGCAGTCTATAAGATTAAAACATCAAAGGGTTAGCACAGTTATAACATGATATTGAAATAGCTTTGCGATTCAAAGCTTGGACAATGAGAGATTGTACGTCAAGTTGAATCGTATAACTGAATAGTTTTTATTACAACTGATGGTTACAAGATAAGCACAAAAACAAAGATTACATCAGTTGCTCAAAAACTAACTGAGCTAAAACTTAAGCCCATACTTGCTAAAAATTCTAACAAAAATTTCTCGCTTCGTTTCTGACTCCTTTGCTATGTCAACCCCGTGCTCTTTGCAAACTTGCCTTGCCTCAGCTGATATCTTTTGACGGTTGGGGTTTCGAGAGTCTGGAAGGAAGGGAGGGAGATAGGTTACCTTCTTAGGAACCGAGACTGTGTTCAGATCAAGTTTTGCATCTATCATTGCACGTCTGAACTGGCTGAACATGCCCGGGTCCCCTAAGTGCAACTTGGTCAGGGCTTCCTTGAACGCTTTCCTCGGATCGTCAGTGAGAAGACCTTTCTGTAATAGAAGTCATTCACAAACTCTTGCTTGAATGACTCCCAGTCTTCATTCCACTCAACTGGCATCCACTTGTCCACGTGCCTGAACCGACTTTGGACCTTGACCTTCCCTGCCAACCTCTGTTGCCTCAGCCGAGCTTCAGCCTTAACTTGATGTTTGTCAATGCGGCGTCGGCTGCGAGAGGCAATGTTCCTATCCAGGTTCTTGGTTATCTTGGTCAGCTCCTCCTCGAACTGGTTGACTCTTCGAGCTTGGCTGGCAGCGAACTTCTTGATCCAGCTAGGATTCATGTAATCTTTCTCTGCAACATCCATAGCCTTGGCAGCAGCAATGCACTCTTCGGTTGTGATACCGTCGAGTTCTGAATCAAGCTCGGCTGCGATCTCGGCTATGGAGTTGTAAGAAACTCCAAACTGCTCCGCCTGCTCCAAGTCTTTTTCTATTTCAGCTCCACCTACGTTGGTTGACTAGGGAGCGGACTTCTTCTTCTGGGTTGTCTTCCTCCTCGGCTGAGATTTTGCAGCAGCTTCAGCCTGGGTCTCATCTTCCCCCTGCATCTCAACATCCAACTCCTCTTCCCCCTTTTTATCTTCTCCCTTTTTGGCATCAGCAACAAGGCTTGCTACTGATCCATCCAGAGAGGTGAGTTGTTGTTCGGCTTGTTGGATGCGGTTGAAGAGTTCATCGACCACGCACTCTATCCTGACCTTCTTCGCCAGTTCAGAGTTATGGCGCTCTTGTTCGGCTTTCCTCAATCCAACGAGTGTTTCGGTTATCTCAGTCTGGAAAGCAACGAACTCAGCCCAGCGTGACTCGAACTGAGACTCCCATTCTTCATCCTGAGTCTGTTGAGATTTGGCGAGGTTGGAATCAGAAATGGACTGGAAGACATTCAGCTTAGACTTGATCCCCAGTACTGTTGATTTCAGATCAGAAATGTCCTGGCTGGTGGAGGAGGAGAGTTTGTCTAGCTTTATCTTCAGTGAAACATTCTCCTCCATCAGCTGCTTGGTCTTCTCCTCTTGTGCTTCCAACATCCTCAGCTGATCTTCTTTGTTTTGCTGGAAGTTGGCAAGCATCTCCGTCCTCAGCTGGTTCACCCTCTCAGCTATCAGCTCACAGATTTCTTCAGTTGAGGGTGCTGGCTGATCAGCTGGAGCTTGGTGTTCAATCAGAGCTGGCTGCTCAACTGTAACCATGGCTTGACGGTTGGCCAGGTACAGTTGAAGCTCCTCTTCTTCTTCCTTCGCTGCGGCGGCGGCTGCGTCCAGATCATTAAGGAACTCTGCTGACTTGATTAGCATGTTGTCGAGGAAGTCAATACAGTCTTGTCCGGCTGTCTCCCGGGTATCTGTGCCTTCCGCCTTGCTCTGGTCCAGACGACGCGTGAGCAGCGCAACCTTGTTGTTGTAGGCCACCTCAAGATTAGTGTAGTTGAAGTAATGTCGGATGCGTGACTCGTCCGCCTTCAGCTGGTTCCAGCTGTGTACCCTTACAGTATCTTCCTTCACATACCAGTGACTGAAGATTAGGTTGAACTGGTACAGCAGCTCGGTCCCAAGCGTAGCAAAATTGGCATGTCGCGAGCTTCTGGAAACATCCCGAGCAGCTTCTGGAAGCAGTAGGCCACCTTGTCTTCATGCTCCATCGCAACAGCCTGACGATCAGCTTCGTCATCGATTGGGGAGGGGGATAGATTCTCATAAGGCAACGGTTCAAAAGTTTCATCAATGTTGGCCAAAGAAGTGGTCTCAACATTGGCATCGAGCTGGGAGCTCGGAATATTAGATTCTGTGGGGAGTGGGGTATCAACAGGTTCATCAACATTGGCCGAAGAGATGATCTCAATGTTGGCATCGAGCAATGAGCTCGGAATCTCTAGCTGTTGTTCGGTTGAGAGAGCGAGAGGCTCTTGGGGCTGTACGGCATCAGCTCCTGCCGTGGGGGAGGTGGGAATGTCTTTAATTTCCTCAGAGGAGGAAGAAGCATCCGAGGTCAGGTCCGTTTCCATCCCGTCAGCCTCATCAGCAGCGCGATGAACGATCTCGAAGGCAGCTGCCTCAGCTGAGTGGCTCGACTTGGATGGCTCCTCAGCTGGTGCCGTCTCAGCTGGCGCCTCCGCAGCTGGTACCTTCTCCTCTGCTGGCGTATCCTCAGCTGGCACATCCTCAGCTGGCACATCAGCAGCTGGCTCCTCAGCTGGAATATCCTCTGGCTCCTCAGCTGGAATATCATCAGCTGGCTCCTCCTCAACTGGTACTGCCACCGTCTTCTTAAAGCGAACTTTCAGCTTCTTCTTGGCAGGCTCCTCAGCTTTCTCCTTTTCCGACTCAGCTCGTTGTCGGCGAGCAGCTTTCGACTTTGTGGGGCGGGTGACAGCTGGTACCTCTTCAGCTGTATCCTTTGCCTCAGCTGTCTTCCCAGCATCCTTCTTCTCCTTAAGAGTATAAACACTCCTAATCACCTCTTGAGCTTTCTTTGCTGTTGGGAATAGCATCAACTTCTTTACGGTGGTCTCCTCGCAGTCCTCCCATACCATGTTCTGACCCTTGGTTGCGAGCAGGATCAGAGCGGAGATTTTGCAGCCGAAGTTGAGAGTTCCCTTAACACTCAACAGTCTCTCCCCAGATTCGGTTGTAGTCTCGGAGATCTTCTGCTTCTCCAAGATCAGTTGGTTTAGAAAATACTGGAACCAATTGATCTCATTTTTGTGTTCCAAGGCCAGCAACTGCTTGAGCTTCGGTCAGCTGATGTCTCCGAAAGCTCCACTGTAATCGAACACGACCTTGGATACAACATCGAATAGGAGTCGATGTTCTGGCTTTAACTTGGTCCTCTGCATATTGCTCTTCAACTTCTCCAGGGTGATCAGAGCATTTTCCAGAAACGCATCGGCATCCGCATCGGTTATATTTTCAACCGTGTCAGTGGCGGTGTGGTTTACGGGAATGATTTGGCAGAGAAAATTGGAAACTGCTATGGGGACGGTCACACGGCGAATGGTTCTAACCGGAACGTCGCGTTGCCAACAAGAAACCTCTGTAACGACGCCATCTCTGTTGTCGATGGACGACTGTAGATTTACGTAGAACTCTCTGACCTGGCGCCTGAGCAGGTGGGAGGGGAAGAGCTTCGCCCAGTCTAGTAGGTCGTTCTCCCTGAGAATATCGGCGAGGGGAGGCAGCACCGGCGACTCTAATTCATCCTCTGAAAGGATCTGCTCAAAATATATCTTCGAAACCAGCAAGTCGAATGATTCTTCATAAGATGTGGGGACTAGAGAGGGTCCGAAAGAAGCCATTTTCTTTCCTTTAGGTGCCATTTAGTGATTCTGAGAAGATATATATAAGAAGGAAGGAGACAAACTTTGCAGAAAACGGTTAGACAAAATGGAGACGAAAGTGAACAGTTACTGCAGATAAACACGAATGAGGAAGGTAACAGATCACTTCCTGATTTTCCGCCTTTTATAGGTTTTAGGCTCGGTTGAAATCGACGGCTAGGGTTGAATGGCGCGAATCCATCAACGGCTGTGATCACGCGACTGTTGACTAGCTTTGACTTGACATCACAAACCGAGTTCCAACCAGTGCATGAGAAGGTGAACTGTTTTTCTTGTCAGCTCAGTCGCACTATAAAGTAGGCTATTGATGTTCAGCCGTACTTTACATTAAATGCGGTATGATGGCTATTTTAATGTAACTGACATGCTCAGGAATGTTTGAATTTATTTCAAACATTCTCATTTAAGATCATAACACCTTCAGCCATAAATGTTACCTGCCAGCTGATGTTGGAATCAGCTGTGTTCACCTGTCAGCTGATGTTGGAATCAGCTGTGTTCCAATGTTGCGGCATACCATCAGCTGACTCGAGTTCGTCTATTCAGCTGACGTCTGATGTCTTCGGTTGGCAATCAGCATCTGATGTCTTCGGTTGGTGATCTGCATCTGAGATTCTCCCTTCATCTGAGCTTCCCCCTCAGATGGATATCTATCTCTTCACCTCAGCTGGTTCCTCACCTAATGGATCCAACAATCCAAGTAAATCACATAACATCTTGAACCGCGCTTCGGCTAGAGGTTTGGTGAAGATATCAGCTCTCTGAATCTCAGTTGGAATCTTCTCCATGGATACGTCTTTCTTCTCAATATGGTCTCGGATGAAATGATGTCGGATGTTAATGTGCTTCGTTCGAGAGTGGTGAACAGAATTCAAAGAGATAGCAATGGCACTTGAGCTATCACAATGAATAGGAACCTGTCCAGTTGTGACTTCGTAATCTCTCAGCTGTTGCTTGAGCCACAACACTTGCATGCAACAGCTACCGGCAGCCATGTACTCTGACTCGGTTGTAGAAGTGGCAACACATGCTTGTTTCTTGGAGAACCATGAAACTAACTTGCTTCCCATGAACTGACAGTGTCCAGATATGGACTTCCTGTCCAACCGATCTCCTGCTAAATCCTAATCTGAGTATCCGATCAGTTGTATATTGTCGTCGGTTGGATACCGCGTAAGATATGTCTGGCCAACTAGCGGTTAGATATAGCAAAGAACCGATGATCCCTCTATACTTACTGGCATCCACTCGCTTTTCCTCAGTTCCAGGTTCAATCTTCCAGTTTGTATTCATCGGGATCCTTGTGGTCTTACTTGTCTGCAATCCGAACTTGGTGATGAGCTCCTTTGTATACTTGGACTGATTGATGAAAATCCCTTCTGGCGACTGCTTCACTTGTAATCCAAGAAAGTAATTCATCTCGCCCATCATCGACATCTCGAACTTCTCCTTCATGAGATTTGAGAATTTTTCACACAACTCCTCCGACTTAGAATCGAATATGATGTCGTCGACGTAGATTTGCACAACAAGTATATATTCTCCAACTTTAATGGTGAACAGTGTTTTATCGATCGACCCTCGTTTGAACCCCGAGTTCAGAAGAAAACCACAAAGAGTGTCATACCAAGCCCTGGGTGCTTGCTTCAATCCATAGATTGCTTTATTCAACTTGTACACTCTTCCATCTCCAGTTTCAAAACCGGGAGGCTGTTCAACATACACATCTTCCTTGATATCTCCGTTGAGGAAGACACACTTCACATCCATCTGATAGACCTTGAATTTGTGAAATGCGGCATAGGTTAGAAAGATTCAGATTGCTTCCAGCCTTGCAATTGGCGCGAAGGAGTCCTCGAAATCGATTCCTTCTTGTTGGCAATATCCCTGAGCTACCAACCTTGCCTTATTCCTCACGATGAATCCAATGACGTCTCTCTTGTTCTTGAAAATCCATTTTAATCCAATGACTTTGACACCATTTGGTCTTTCTACCAACTCCCATACACAGTTGCGTAGAAATTCATTAAGCTCTTCTTGCATGGCTGTTGTCCAGTGAACGCAGTTGAGAGCTTCCACAACATTCTTCGGTTCTGGCACATCAGCTACGAAGCAAGAAATCATGGCAACATCTCCTGCTTGCTCGAACTCCTCAAGAACTGCCAACTCCTCAGCATATTAGGCATAAGTGTTGGAATCTTCCTCAGTTGAATCTGAATTAGCAGCTCTGCTCCTTGTACGCACACCTTCGGTTGGATCCCCGATGATGTTGTCAGTGGGATGATCTTCATACCATCTCCTGTTGCGTCTTCCTTCTTCTTCCAACAGTGGCTGTTCCAGGATTTCAACTGATGGTGAATCCTGAGCTGTGAGAGATGTTGGAATCTTCAGAACTGATGATTGATCAGCTGTTGAGTCTGGATCCTCAACATTGACAATATTTTGAACCGGGCTCGGTTGGGCTTCGGATGCTGATGCAGTTGGAGGGGCATCAGCTGAAGTTCCCCCTTGAGATGAGCTGGGGTCTTCGCATTCATCTTCAGAGGAGTAAGGATCATCATCCTCGGTTGCCCATACCAATGGTTCAGCTAGATTCTTTTCCCTTAGAGCCTGCGATCTGGTGAGAACAGGTGGAAGTTGTGGATCAGCCTGTTGTCCTTTAGCCTGTTCCCTGCACTCAAAAGTAGATTCATAAAACTAACATGAGGTGTTATCTCCACAACACGAGAGCTATTGTTGAAAACTCTATAAGCCTTGATTCGAGCGGCATATCCGAGAAATATGCCCTTCGAAGCCTTGGCATCAAAAGTTTTCAACTGAGTCTTCACATTGTTGTGAATATAACACTTAGAACCAAAAACGCAAAGATATGAAATATCAGGCTTCCTGCTTCTCCATAGCTCGTATGGAGTCTTTCCCAACCGCTTGGTCAGAAGAGACCGGTTCTGAGTATAGCAGGCTGTGTTGATGGCCTCAGCCCAAAATCTCTTTGGCAGAGCTGAGCTTGTCAACATGGATGTAGCTGCATCCTTCAGTGTTCGGTTCCATCGCTCAGCTACTCCATTCTGTTGCGGAGTACGCGCAGATGATGTTTGATGAGTAATTCCATGCTTCTCGCAGTACTCGATGATGGTTTCATTTAGAAACTCGGTTCCACAATCTGATCGGATAGAAATGATTTTCATCTCTTGTTGGTTTGATATCCGATCCATCAACTTGGGTAGCTCATCTCGGGTTTCACTCTTGTGACGCATGAAAATGGTCCACGTGTATCTGGAATAATCATCAGTTACAACAAGTGTATACTCGTTACCATTCATGCTTTTTGGTGTAACTGGCCCGAAGAGATCCATGTGGATCAGCTGTAACACTCGGTCGGTTGAGGGAGTTGTCTTCAACCGGAAGGAGGATCTAGCGAGCTTTCCCAACTGACATGCACTGCAAATATGTGTTGTTGAAAACACTCGATTTAGTATGCCTTTTGCATGTTCTTGTCTGGCAACTCGGTTCATAGTCTTGAAGTTCAGATGGTTGAGCCTTTTGTGCCACAGCCAACTCACATCTGAACTGCTCTTTGATAATAGGCAGGTGTCAGGAGGACTACTGTTCCAGTCAGCATAGTAGACATTCCCGGTTGGCGATCGATTTCCCAACAATATGACATGCTTTGTTCCGACATTTTTAACCCTACAACCCTGTGCATCAAACTTAACAGAGAAACCATTATCACAGAATTGGCTGATGGAGAGAAAGTTATGCTTCATTCCATCAACATATGAAACATTTGAAATTGACACGTGATTGGTTTCAAGGGTACCGTAGCCTCTGGTGTGACCTTTTGAGTTGTCACCAAAGGTAACTGAGGGTCTTTCTTTCTCCACGAAACTCTCAAGCAAATCCCTCAGATTTGTCATGTGTTTTGAGCATCCACTATCCATCACCCACATGGTTCGTGATGCTTTATTCTTCCTCAGCTGTTTCTCCTGTACCTGCAAAGAGAAACTCGCTTAGGTCCCCAATTTTAGTTGGGTCTTGGAGGGTTAGAACCAGTTCCCCCTTGAACTGTAGTTCGTTTTTCCCTGTATACTCGGATAGATTTATCATTCCAGATCACTTTTCCTTCATCATCAACTATAACAACACCTCGGTTATCCTTAGGCTTGTTGTAAGTAGTGATGCTCTGTTTCTTGGGAGGAGATGGATTTCTCCCATTGTGAGCTTTCAGAGGAGAGGTTTTCCCCCTATTTTGATGGTGCTTTTTATCCTGTTGGATTTGTCTATGAGGTCGGACGTCATGTTGGAATCTTTGTGGCTGATTCTGATTCTAACTCCCTGAATGTTATCTATAGTTGTTGATGCCCTGTTGTTGGTTCATGTTGTGGTATGAATATCTCCAGTTGTTCAAACTGTTCCTCATCGGTTGACTCGGTTGGAACCTCTGGTTGAACTGATGAAGGAACCGCTGTTGATTCAGATGGTTGGATCCTTGTCAGTTCTGCGATCGGTTCCATTCTTTCTGATGTTGGCTCTGAGGTCGGTTCAGAGGTCGATTCTGAGTTCGGTTTTGATTGTATCTCCGATTCCTCTGGTTCCTCTTCTGACTCTTGGAACATTCCCCCTCGGTTGATGTCCCAACCGATGGAATGTTCTGTTCTCCATCCACTGCTCATTTTCCCTTCTTAGTTGAAGTTTCCTTAGTCGGTTGAGCTTGCTGAGAAGTGGAGGTTGGATTACTTTGGGGAGATTCAGACTCAACTATGTTAGGTTCGACAACCTTGACCTCCACTGCTTTGATGAAGGTTGCTGGAGAAATTCCAGTATCCTTGATCACATCATAACCGAGTCATGACACGTCATCCATTTGTCGGTTGTAACTGATGAGATTCTCGATGATCTTGGATGACTAATATAGCTTTATCAAGTTGTCCTTCTCAGTTTGCAACTCTCTGAAGAGAACAGCTATATGCTCGGTCTGTCCGTCTGACTTCTTTATCAGCTGGTCGATCTGAGCCTCCTGCTTTTTCAACTGATCGTGCTACTCCTGGATTTGCTTCTTCAACTCCTCATCGGTTGGAGAATTAGTTCGGTTGGCCGTATTCAGTTAATTTTTTAGATTATCAATCTCTTCAGTTTGGCTCTTAATCAGATCGTCCTTTTCGGTTAAGGATTCTTCAAGTTTGGTGAACTGTTCTTGAAGACTCTTAACCTCAACCGATTGCTAATGTAGTTCCTCACTTAGTTCTTGAAAGTCACTCCATGAGGGTTCCAATTCTTCATCCAGTGTTTCCTGCATGTTAGAAATATTGGAAGAATTTAAATTAGCAGGACTAGAGTGTACCTCAGTATCATCCTGGTCGGTTCCAAGTGCCATGAGGCATTGATCCTGACCGATAGCGTTGTTGGTGGAAGTCAGCTCATCCTCATCTTCAGTGTCAGTGAAGATGTCCATGTCTTCAGCTGCTTCTTCTACAACCATGGCCTTGTTCTTTCCAGTTTGCTTGGCCCTCAACGCTTCTCTCTCTTTCTTCGAGAGGTCTGGACAATCTGCTTTGAAATGTCCCTCCTTGCCGCATTCAATGCAACCGTTGTTCACAGGCTTTGAGTTGTCTCGAGTTCGGTTAGATTTATAGAACCTCTTGTATTTTCCGAACCTAGTGTCCATGTCAGCTAGCTTCTTTGACAGGGCGGCTATATTCTGTTGCAGCTCTTCTCTGCTTGGCTCCTTCGTAGCTGTGTCCGCTGATCTTATTGGCCTTGATGTTCGCGGCTTTGAATAGTCAGCTCGAAGTGCTACTGACTTTGTGGCTGAACCAACATCCTCATGTCGACTCGTCTGAATCGAGGACTGAGTTGACCTTCGTCGGTTCACCTTGTACTAATTTCCCTTCAGAATTGAGAACAATCTTTCAGTTCCCATCTCACCAAGGTCAGCTCGGCTCTCATGGATATTGGTGAAGGTATCCCACTCAGCTGGTAGAGCTTGTAATACTTTGAGGTTGATTTCTCTCAAAGTATATTTTCCTCTTCGGATGGACTGGATCCTTCTGATGATGTCCATGAACCGGAGCTCTAACTGATCAATGGTTTCATCAGTTCTCAGACAGAAGTTGTCAAAGTCTTGACAGGCATGGGAGAATTTGTTCTCCTTTATTTTGTCGCTTCCTTCACTCAGAGATGCCAAGATATCCCACATCTCTTTAGCGGTTTCGCACTCTTCTATCCAAGGAAGATAGTCTTGTCCAACTGTGGACATGATTGTGCTCTGAGCCCAGATGTCCAGCTGGCTCACTTTCGCTTCCTCTGGAGTGAAGTCTTCTGGCTTCTTCTCCACTAACTCCACATTTGCATCCCTATCGTTGGGATTTGTAGGAGTGCGAGTGACTCTCTCTCTGATGATGATCGGTCCGGATGTGAGTACTTGTTGCATTCGATGATGCTTTGACAGTAGGATCTTCTTCATCCGAGTTCTCCAGGATGTATAGTTCACAACCGAGAACATGACCACGATCTTGTCTTTAACATCCATCTGCACACAACAACAGAAGAAAAATGCAAGCAGATATGCACTAGCGTGATAAAGAGATCTGTTCAGTTGACCACTGAAGAAAACACCTCGAATTCACACCTCGTGAAACAGAGTCAGCAGTCTTTTGAACTACTGCTCTGATACCACTTGATGGTCCCGATACGAGTTCTGGTGTATGGGAGGGGAATACACCAGATAAAACTTTTAAAAACAACTCTTGAAAAACAATCACAACCGAGTAAACAGGGACTCAGCTAGATTCACAACTGAGTAAAAGTACTCAGTTGGAAGAGTGGTGCTGTGCGGAATGTGGTGGAAATTAACTCGTATAAAATCAACTCACGCTTAAGTGCAAGGTTGGTCAATAACCAAGACAGTTGATATGGAAGAATGCAGTTTGTATGCAGGTTAGTTAGTCAGTTCAATATGCAATAAGTAACTGAAAAATAAACACAACACACAAGAATTTACGTGGTTCGGAGATAACTCCTACGTCCACGGGGAGTTGTGAGTCCACACAACTCAGTCCAAGTTCTTCTGGACAAACCACAAAGCTTACGCGGGCTTTGCAACCGTTGAGATAAGTTTACGGGTACTTATCAACCTTACAGATTAGTTTACGGGTACTAATCAACCTATCTACTTAGTTACGGGAAGAGTAGGGTCCTAATAACCTTTTCAAGTGAGTGAAAGAGTGGGGTTCCAACTAATAACTCGAACAAGAAGTGAGCTATGATCTAACACTCTACAAACTCTCAACTAGCGATGTTCTCAAGGTTGGATCAAAAGACACTAAGACAGAATCTAACACTCTAGAACTCTCAACTAATGATGTTCTAAGAGATTGAATGCAGTTCAGCTCATGTGAAGTATTTGGTTCTTTCTTTCCCTCTTTGGTCTCTTCTCGCACTTGTCTATCTTGTGTTTTTTCGTGATCTTGATGAATGAATGAAGGCCTCTATTTATAGGCGGAGAGAATCAACTAGCCGTTGGATGAACCATTGATCTCTGTTCTTTAAAAGCGATGGCTTGTCTCTCATCTCTGCAGACTTTCCGTTTTAGCAACTGAGTGCTTCTGTTTTCCATCTGAGACAGCCTTGTGTTGGGCCAAATGAGATTTCTTTCAACAATGGATGGTCGGTTGAGAGTATCGGTCTTCATCTGACTTGTTCTTCAGCTGATGTTCTATCTGAGTGCTAACAGTTGAACTCTCAGCTGACTTGAACTTGATGCTGTTGATCTTCTCGGTTCGAGTCCTTCAACTGATGTTCTGAATCTCAACGCTCATTTGTCTTTCTTGTATCTGATCAGTTGGCTTCGAACGCTCAGTTGTCTTTCTTACAACTGATGTTCTCTTGCATCTTCCTTAGTTGACTTTGGCATCTTCCCGCATTTTAATTCTCATCTGATGAACGCTCAGTTGTCTTCCTTACAACTGATGTTCTATCTTTTGAACGCTCAGTTGTCTCTCTTACAACTGATGTTCTATCCGAGTGAAGCCTTGTTGCCGTCTTCAGCTGGAGTCCTGTAAAGATAAAATCTTAACAATGCTCAAACAGCGAGCCTAACTACTAACATTAGGATCTGGCAACATCTACTCGGTTGGGGTCGGTTGATTTTGGAAACAATAAAACTTTAATAAATTTCCCAACACATCCTATAGTTTCTGGAAAACTAAGTCTCTAATCTTCCCGACATCTGAACGAAGTCAGTTTCGTGTATAAGTATGACCTCTGTGCAGAAACTCATTCTGGAACTAAATAAGTAGGTTGCATTGACACCTTTTCTATCGAGCATAACTTGATAACCGTTATATACTATTGAGTAATTCTAGTTGCAAGTAAAATTAGAGTCTTCAAGGTCTCTGTAATGATATATCATGCATATCCATGTCGACTATACAGTGAATGACAACCTCATGAGTTTGGGTGGAAACTATAGATTAATCTACGCCATTTGTTCGATAAAACGTCTAAGTGAATATTCAGCATGAACATGAATACAAAAATGATATTTGCTAAATAATTATCATAGTTTGAACTTACCATGTTTCTGAAATGATGAGTAGTTATAAATGACTTAGTATCTGAATTATGTAAATTTGGACATGATTTACTAAATTAAGTCTATTTGTTGATTATATTAAGTTATGAAATTGTTGTGGTAGTGGTACGTTTTCATTTGAGCATAACTCTTAACTCTTTGCTTATTTTTATATAAAGTCAGTTGCATGTCAACCTATGCAGTGTAAGCTTTCCATAGTGACAAATCACGTCTATATATGTTCATTGATCAGTTTGTAACAATCCTCCGGATAGGGCTACTTATAGTATCTTTATGCACGCTAACTGTCTGTAAAAATGTCTCAGTGAAGTTTTTGCTTTTAATTCCCATCCTTGCGATATTATGTGAATTCTAGTGATTTAATAACAGAATATGCTAATTATATGCATAATAACCAACCATGAATTTATTAACTATTTTTAAAATCAATGCCATGATTTATTGTGCGCAATATGTTATGTGGCTACATGAACTTCTTTTGTGCATTACATGACATGACATGGATTTTTTTTGAATCAATTTGTTAATTAAATTTTGGACCTTTGGTCCGTAATTAAGAATAAAAAAAATGAAGAGATCCTTGGTTTCCTTAAGATACAAAAGATAAATTGGGAATAGGTTGACATAGGACTTAGTTGCTTGTGCTTTTGAGTTTCTTTATGATAAAAGCCTAAGTGTTGAGATGGTCTTGTAGGAGACGTTGAGATTTAGATCGAGCTTGAGATCTTTTACTTTTGGAGGAATCAAGTTGAGTTCCTATTTTCAAACCGTGGGTTAGAATCCTACGGAGGTAAATTTCGGGTTAATGAACCCTAAGCTCTTTCTCAAGAAAATGATATGCATGCTTTATTATTCATTGTTGTGTTTTACCAAAGAACGGGTATTCCTTCCGTTATCGGTTCGCACTACATGGTGCCGACCACCATTAAACGATCGGTCCCCGGCTTTGATCAAACATGGGTGTGTACACAGAAGACTGTTTTTGGGTGAAATCAAAAGGGATTTCCCATGGCAGCAACTCGGTCCAATTGACGGGGCTAGCTACCCCCTTGATTGTCCCGGCTGGTAACACGATGGAGTAAGTAATTGTGCGCACTAGACGAGCTTTGCTCTAAGATAAAATGTTTTACACTTATATGGGATTCAAATGTTTTCTTTTCAAAGTATCGTCCCATATATGTGAAGTAGCATGCAATATCTTTGTGAAAATGCTTTGAGATAAAATGTTTGCCAAAGAGGGCAAGAACTCACTGAGTACGCTAGTACTCAGCCCAAAATCTTTTGTTTTAAATGCAGGATGAGCAGCGGGATGGAAAGTGGTGTGATGGCTTCCGAGGTTATTTGGTTGGCGATCGTTTAGATTGTCATCGCTATTTTGCTTATCGTATAGTGGTAGTTCCATATTTTAATATGTAATAAATTAGACAAACTTGAACTCCGAACTTATTTCCGTTTTCTTTTATTCTGATTTCTCGATCACGCGTAATCGATGAAACTTTCATTTTGATGCTTCCGCCATGCAGGGTCCGAAGTCTTCATACTTCGAATCCTAGCTATGATTTGGGCAAAGTTTATCGTTGAACAAAACTCATTTGATTCTATGGTCATGTTTACTTATTAAACATGTATCCTATTTCTATTTGCTTTTCCAAATTATAACGTCTCTAAGTATTCTTCCCTGTGGCGATCCGGTCGATCCGCATAGGTCGGGTGGCGGGTCGCTACAAATCTTACCTCCACTTTGCTGAAATAATTTCAAAACTAACAAACGAGCGTAAAATACGACAAAACAATGTTTAAGTATTGAAAAGGCTCACATAAACACAATTTCCACTATCTAATGGCATCAAATACACTCTAAATATTGTGCAAAATCCATGTTTATAAATATTACTATCCGGTATGGAGTTTAAGAATAAGGGTAAAAAGATAGAAAGTGGGTAGGTCTCATCACTTTTTAAAGATTTTAGAGGGTTAAAATTTCCTTATTTGGGAGATGACAATATGAGTGACACCTAAATAAGAAAATGATGACAATATGAGTTGGTCGGAGGGAGTATATTTTTAAAAGAAGCTTTGGTAAAATAATTACAAAATTTTGGGTGGGGGTGGGGGGAGGAGGGCATATATCTCAGTTTTTTTTAATTATAAAGTGTGGTGCATCAAATAACACTGTGATGGTCGTACGAGTATAGGGTAGGGGGTTGGGGGGAATTCACCTATAACTAACTTGGAGGTGTCGACTAAGTTGGCAATTCTTCTTTGACTGAGGGTCAATTGAAGTCTATTGATTGAGTGTTTTGATGTGGTGCGGAATGTGGTGATTTTTACTTTACTCGTATTTTAGTTCTAAAAAACTGTTTTTTTGCAAGGCAAGGTTAAGTTGTCGAATTATACTTAGAGAAAATATGAGTGCTTGAATGAGGGTCAGTTCACTATTAGTAAATAAATAAAACAGTAAATAAGCACAAACGACTTAACGAGATTCAGAGATTAACTCTTACATTCTCGATTGGGAGTCCACCCTACGAATTCAGTAAATGTCCAATCCACATTTGAATTATAAGTTCCCAGCAACCTACAATTTGATTATGGGTTCAGATAAGACCTAGGAGTTGAATTTTGGGAACAACTCGGATCCTAGATAAACAAAATGTGTTTTGAGGGTTTTCCAACTATGAACCTCAACTTGCAATAAGTGTCGAGACCCATAAGTTAATCAACTTGCATTAAGTCTTGACTCATAGATATATAGCATAAAATATAATAAAATCTGTTGGAGAAACTAGATATAAAATTTGAGAAATGAAAATAGTAAGAGTCAATTGCGAGATGCTGATAATGAAAAGTAGAAGTACAATTCAGAATAAAAATGAAGATGATAAAGATTCAAACTTGAAATCAATAGACACAAAAACATATGTAAATAAAATTAATTAAACTTTCTCTAAATTTTATGAGTTGTTCCATTAGGGATTAAGAAAACATGAGGCACAGCTACAACATCTTTTTCTCTCCTAGAAATCATGAGGCAGAGCTGCCCTACCTATTCTTTTGATCATTTTTTAGGATGTCCTCTGCTCCTATAGTATTTTCAGCATAATTCTCACCGAAATGAACTCCATGAAGCATTTAGAGTTTCACTTGCAAAGCTATGAAACATGCAACCTTCCGAACTTCTTGTAGAGTACGCTCCTACCAAGTAACAATATATAGGCTTAAGATGCAAATGTCACCTTTTTCCTAAAAATAAAGAATTTTGCAAGTGCTACTTAAAATAGAACATTGCAACAATGATGCATGATATTGGTCACCAAAATACTTTCTCCCATTAAAAACACCAAATTAACACATAAGATTATTAGAAACCAAACAAAATGAATAAAATAAAGGAAGATTAAAGTTGTTGAATCAAGATTAAGTAAGAGCATCCACAATGGTGGGTGTTGAAGCCCTAGGGTGATGGATATTTTGGTGGGGTCCCATGATTGATAGCCCTAGAGTGAAAATTTTACAATGGTAAAGTCTTACCCCTAGGATAATCCAATGATTGATTATGTATTTAATTTTGCTTTTAAATTTTAATTTTATTTACAGTAAATAACAATATCTAATAACTTATCAAAATATATAAAATTAAAAATCGAACAATTTTAAAACAGATACGAAAAATATAGTAATATTGAAAAACAAAGCTAAAGCTAGTTGAGCAGACCGAAACGCTCCCAAATTTCATCAATCAAATCGTCCGCTAGATGCTCGTAAGCCGTTGCATCTTGAATGTGAGTTCGTCTCTCAATATATTTTGTGAATTCACGTGTTCCACCCATTATTAGTGGTGTCGTATTAACCTCCGCGCCGCCCTTCCACTCGTTTCTGGAACAAATTGACTTGTTCGGTGTCCCTCATCTTCGATGATCATGTTATGCAATATGATGCAAGTGTATATGAGGTCGCTTAAGTGTTCTCGAAATTGCAACCGAGCAGGGCCCTTAATAATTACCCAAAGAGCTTGGAGGACATCGAAAGCCCTTTCAACATCCTTTCATGCAGCTTCTTGCAACTGCGCAAATCGGCATTCAAAGTGGCGGCTATGTGCAGGAACAACTTCCTCCTCATGCGAAATCGGCGGTGAAATATATTTTCGCCCCAAATCGGATTCTCGGCAAAATAATCGCGAATGAGATGTTCGGCCTCTTCACAATTGTTGTGAATGTACATCGTGCTCGATGACATTGCTTCGTCTTCATCTTCAAAGTATTTTGTGGGTAGAGATCAATGGCTTGTTGACCCAGCTCGAGTGCCCTCTCACGTAACTTCTCTTCTCTTTAAGATCGAAGAATTCTCCGTTCCAAGACATATTTGTACTTGAATATTGTGTGAAAGAATTCAAGAGGATTTGGTTGAATTTTAGAAGTGGGAATGAAGAAGTAGAGAAGGTGTGGGTGTTGAAGGATGAATGACATGTATTTATAGGGGTAAAAAAAAATTGCCCGTTTGAACTAGCCGTTGCAACAGCTATTTTATTTTATTTTATTTTTTAATTTCAGATTTAAAAAAAATAAAAATAAAATACAAAATGGAGAGGGCAACGCGTGTCCCTCCTCCTTCACAATTCGCTGCCTCAACGCACGGGCTTCACAGCACCCGTGCTTCGCCACCACCGCCCGACGCCTCCAACTCCAACAGCACTCACCCGCAACGCGGGCATTCTTTCCTCCCTCGAACGGGCTATCGCCCAGAGGAAAGAACACTGTTGGAGGTGCTCTAATAAGCAAATTCTCACTCTTCCAACATACAACAATAAGGCTACATCAGATTTGTTAAAACATAAACCTTTAAATCTAAACTCATTGTCGTCTAGAAACTGGAGCATTAGAAGAATATATTGTCAAACATAATTGATGTTTAATCAAATTTTATTTGATAAATTACGTATGCCTAGGCCCTAGAACAAGAGCAGACTAATTTGACCTATATATTATTGTGATATCCTAAAGTCCTCGACCTAGTAAGTTCAAATTAGTATTAAGATTTAGCGATTCACTGCCTGGAAGGAAAAAAAAAGGAAAAAAAAAGAGAATCTTTTTAATTCCAACAAAATTAACCACCTCGTTCGATAAAAGAAATTTTACAAATGATTGTTTTAATTTATTTGGACATATGATTATATGTGATTTTATTTACTTAAAGTCTAAAGTTATATTTAATTGTATGACTACATGTGTTTTGAATAATTTAATTTTCATTGAGTTATGTAGCTGTATAAAATTGTGCATTAGAATTTATTTAGTGCAAATTGTGGAGCAATAAAAAGAAGGAAAGAAAATATAAAAAAAAAGGGTATATATATATATATATATAGAGAGAGAGAGAGAGAGAGAGTAAATACGTGTGTGTGTGTGTGCATGTCTGTATATAGTGTGTAGGTAATGGTTAAATTAAAGAAATTGTTGAATAAGTATTAAGTGGCTTTATCCTATGCAGACAACCACGGAGTTTATGAATCCTCCACCTCCTCCTTTTTCCATCACCAGTCATCATATAGAATTAATAGGAAACCGACTACCTCTTTTTTTCTTCATAATAATAAACAGAGTCTAAATAGAAAGCATAACGGAAATAAATTTACAGAGAGAGGAAGAGAAAGCCAAGTGAGAAGACAAGGAGAAGAATATCTACAAGGTATAGTGAACTTCTTCATTCTTTACTCCCAATTTTCAAGATTTTGATTAGTATAGATAGGGATAATTTAATTTGGAATTTGGAAGAATAAAACTTGACTGATTCTTATGTGATGATGTGATTCGGAGTTGTTCAAAATCTGAATTGGTGATGTGAGTTGTTCAAAATCTTAATTGGTGAGGTGTTGAGTAGTTCAGGTAAAGAAAATGAGTAGAAAACAGATTATATGAGCTTATGCATGCCAATCATTTGATTAAATGCGCAAAAGAAAGATGAGCTTATTGTTGAATTTTGGTGCAGAGATTTATGCATATATATATGTGTATCTTAGTATAAATTAGTGATGTGTAGATAAGTGTTTTGTCATGAGATGTTATAGGTTATAAACATGAGAAGTATAAGAAGAGTAACAAAGGAAGTTTTGGGAAAAAAAGTGATTCTTGGATAAAATCTCGCAGCAATCTGTCCAATCTGGCAGCTGCTACTTGAAATGCTATAACTTTTTACTCGTTTAATATTTTTACAAGCTGTAAATTGGAAACTCTTGTAGCTTTCTATGGATATATAGCACAACCCCTAGTTCATTTTGTACAGAAACTGGTGATTGTGTGAAGTTAAGGTTGTGCAGGAAAATTTTGTGGAAATGCATGTTTTTCTTTGATCTAGAGCATGAATTTTCTGTGGGATAACTAATGGTGTTTAAATGATTTATAACCTGGAAGCTTAGTTGAAGATGATTTACTATGTACTTCATTCAATAACCATATGAATATCAATATGTTACTGTAAAGATTATAAGTATTAAATTAAGTACTTGAAACCTTAAAAGTTGAATGCTCTGATTTTAAAGGTTATACTTGTCTATGTGTTTGAGCATAACTTATTTTGAATTTACAAATAGTCGGGCTGAGGGTATGTTGGTGCCCAAAGCCGATAGTTAAAAGTTTTTAAATGAACTCTAATAAGATTAAATCCGGGAACAGTGAAAGTAGAGATAGATAATCACATGTGAGAAAGGTTTAGGTTGGAGAAATGAAACTAAGTTAGGATTTGTTTTGTAGGCCTGTTGGAAGAAGCACAGTAGTTCTCTCTCTTGAGGTTCACGATTACTTTATACAGGTGGATTTTTCTTTCTAAAAGTATGTTGAGTTATTAAGCTCACTTTTTAATAAATAACAAATGTTATCCATGAACTAAATATTTTTCTGCGTTTGGTGTGTTTAATGCTCTTATATTATCAATCGAGATACTCGGATAATCTAACATATTTGATGAGTGTTGTGTACACCCCAGAGTCATATATTGCAATGGCCGATTACCATTGTGTACTTGACACAGATTAGAGAATTCTTTGAGCTTCGGCTCGAGATTCAACAGAGAACTCTTTGAGCCTCGGCTCGAGGTTCACCCAGCTTTTAAGAGTAACACAAGAACATGACAAATGGCACGCCAAGTATGAGAAAAATGCATTAATGAACTTAGAAGTGGCTTTTGTTTTGAAATCTTCTAAGTATCATTGGTTGTTATGGATATGCTTTATTTTGTATGTGAACTATATGAAAGGAACTACCCACTGAGTGCATTAGTGCTCAACCCAAACTCTTTCAAATGTTTCAGGTCGTGGAGCATGTGTTGGTGTGCAAAACTGAGGCTAGGGTTCCAACGTATGATATCGTTTCCGCTAGCTTAACTTTTGAAACTCAGTCGATTGTATCAACTTCGGAACTTTCTATCTTTTGAAAACAATCTCATAATGAGATGTCTAGTTAAACTACTTTTTGTTGTATATAATATTATTAGTGTTCCACCTTTAGATACGAACTAGAACTTCGATCCTGTACATTTTAATGTAAATATAATAGTATGCGTGAATGAGTTTTTTTATTTAATTTAGCTGAAGCTTGATCCCTCTTGTTTCTCGTGTTTATCAAAATCATTAGTCATTCTCCAATATTTTCCTTATTCTGAGAATAGGGTATAACAATTTCAAAGTCATAAATCAATTAAAGCCTTTAATTCATGCCAAGGTTGTCTGGACATGACCCTTTTGTTATAGTTACTAAGCATTTCAAAATGTTGGTTGATCATAGTTGCAACTTTATCGACTCCACTCTAACATTTATCTCTCCGAAAATTCGGAGGATCAGGGATGCAAACCTATATACTAATTCAACAACTTCAATGTGTATCTTTAAATTGAACACTATGGGGGTTAGTAGAGTTTCGGTCCATTAAATTATTTCAACACAGAAAATAAATTAACTTGATCAATTTGTTTCTGGCCGCTCAACCAACTTCCAACGGTTTCCGCAGTTGAACAACATCCATATTTATTGCCTCTCCTAACTCATTATCTGTTAGCTCTCTTCCTAAATCATAACAAGAGAAGTAAAAAAAATCAGAATTTCCTTGTCCCTTTTATTTTTTTAGCATATACTCTAAAAATTTACACTCTTTCCATTGAAAGCTAATAATCTCACCTTGACAGGTTGCATCAGCTTAAAAAGCCATGGATGCTCAAATGAAGGAAGAACAGGTAGAATCTTTATTTTCTTCCAATTGAAGCTACCCAAATTTGTCGAAGAAGTATTACTCCCGAACAAGCTTATCAATCCTTTCATCTTCATCATTCTTTCTGTGTTTCGTATGTTGGGCTAATGGAACAATTTCACCAACCTTCCTCGTTCTCATAAAAATTCTCTTCTCGAGATTCAATCTCTTTCCCTTTCTCTGGTTCCTCACCACCCTTTCCTTATCTACCTCCTGTGTTTCACCACTCTTCTTCCTCTAAGGTCGTCTTCTCTTCACCCTTCACATATCTCTTCACCGGAGACATCTGTACCAGGGCTTTGTTCGTATGATTTTTCAAGTTTAGCAGCTACTTCACCGTAATCCAAGTCCAATGTACTTGGAGAGACTTCATCAACAGTGACAACTTTTACTCGTTCAGGAGGTTTCTTCACCTTCCTTGATATCTTTCTACTTTTTACTCATCGCAAGGGTAAAGCTAAAGATTCTCGTTTCGAAGCCAAGGCTGCAGGTTTAGTTTCATGGATTTGAAAGACAACACAAGTAGCCTTTTCAATGAGGAAACACAATTTAAAGTCCTTGGTTTTAATCCCAATGGAGTTCGTGCTGCAAGAAACAGTTAAACTCCAACGCCAAAGCTGTGTGGTCCAAACGAAGTGGGAAAGGAAAGCCCCCATACTCCAAATTCTGATTTACCAAGTAAAAAAAAAATGCATCAGTCCCAAATTTCAACTAATAAACACTTCTCCATACTTTAAACTAATAAAATAAAGGTTAATAGTGATCATATCCCAATTAATCATCATTTATTCAATCCGCTGTCGAATATCATCAACAGCATATAATGATTTTCCCTATATAACTGCTGATAACTAGAATGCCATATTTACTTAATCACAATTTGTACACAATAATGCAAACTAAAATCTTGAATAAATCACATTAACACCACCGAATCGATTAATTAAAATGATCACACAAAAAAGAGAGGAAAACACGTCTTATTTAATTGAATGTTGAGTCCATACTAACGCGCACAAGCACAAAAATCTCTATATATGGAAAGATGACAAAACAACAATAATCCCAAATTTCATCTAATAACCAGTTATCAATACTTCAAAATACTAAGAAATGAAAGGTTAATAGAGATCATCTCCAAATTAATCACCATTTATTCAATTCAGTATCATGAAACAGGAATGACGTATTAAATTTACCAAACATAATAACACAAACTAAAATCTCGATTAAGTAATGTGATCGCACAAAAAAATTAATTTAATTGAATTTGAAGTTCATACCAACATAGATAAGGAAACACTAATCTCATGAAAAACTGAGAAAGCGCCAGCAGTACTGAGCAAGTGATGTGAGTATTTGATGAAACTGAGTTTTTTGGCCGATGAACAATTTAATATTCCGACGAAAATGGTGGGAAGAAGATGTATGTAGAATCTAATTGCCGAAAAGAAAGATTAAAAATTCAACATATATAGTGTTCCGTCGAATTTTGGCATCTCACCGGTTTTTCACCTATAGATATTTACGGCTGTAAAAGGAGAGACAAAACGTCGACCGTCATTCGATAATCCACGGAGTGAGCAATTTTTTGTGGTGAATTGCCAACAAAGGGAGCACGGATACATGCGAATTACTGACGTGGCAATAAGGTATACATATTTATTTTTTGAAATTAATGTGCAATCCGTCGAAAATCGATAGAAATTACGATTTATCATTTTATATGTATATAACTATAAAAATAATATAATATTTTTTTAAAGTAATAATGTATTATTTATATGAGAGTAATATTATTTTTATTGTGGCCTTGTTAGTTGTTAGCAATTTTCCTACACCACAAATTGTTGGGAAATTTATTAGTAAGAGTTTTGATGAATTCCAAAACCAACTGACCCCAACCGAGTAGATGTTGTCAGTTCCTAATGTTAGCTGTTAGGCTCGCTGTTTGAGCAATGTTAAGATTTTATCTTTACAGATCTTCAGCTGAAGACGGCAACATAGCAACACTCGGATACAACTCCGGATGAAAGATCGGATGAGGAACATCAGTTACAAGACTGCCTGATGAGAGAGCTATGCTTTTTGACAGCTGAGAGTTCAAGTCAACTGTTCAGTTGGAACATCAGCTATAGAATGCCATCCGATAAAGAGAATGTTTCAAGAAGGAGGAAGTTATAAAGAAGTCTCAACATGAAGTTCAAAGTCAGCTGAGAGTTCAACGGTTCAGACAGAACATCAGCTGAAGACCACTCAGATAAAGATCAAGACTTTCAACCGACTAACCGAGGTTGACTGTCAGAAAGGTTTGAATTTGAATTTCAAAAGGAAGTCACGTGAGGGTTTGACCGTTCAGTCATTACCCCATTTGGCCCAACACAAGGCTGTCTCAGATGGAAAGCAGAAGAACTCAGATGCCATATCGGGAAAGTCTGCAGAGATGAGAGACAAGCCATCGCTTTCAACAATCAGAGATCAACAGCTCCTCCAACGGCTAGTTGATACTCTCCGCCTATAAATAGAGGCCCTCATTCATTCGAAGGAGATACAAGACACACACGCGAGAAGAAATCTGAGAGCATAAAGAAAAGAGCAATATTCTTCCCGAGCTGAACTGAATCTCTTAGAACATCACTTGTTGAGGGTTCTAGAGTTAGATAGTTTTTTAGTGTCTTGAGATCAAACCTTGAGAACATCACTTAGTGAGAGTTCGTATAGAGTTAGATCTTAGCTCGCCACTCGCTAGAGCTTTTAGTTGGAAACATATTTTTCTCTTTCACCTGAAAAGGTTTAGGATTCTACTCTTCCTGCAACTAAGTAGCTAGGTCGTTTAGTACCCGTAAACTAAACTGTAAGGTTGATAAGTACCCGCAAACTTATCCATAACGGTTGCTCAGCCCGCGTAAGCTGAGTGGTTTGTCCAGAAGAACTTGGACAGAGTTGTGTGGACTCACAACTCCCCGTGGACGTAGAGGGTTATCTCCGAACCACGTTAAATTCTGTGTGTCTGTGTTTATTTCTGTTCAGTTACTATTAGCATCTTTCAACTAACCAAACTAATCGGCATACAAACTGCATATTTGCACATTCAACTGTTTTGGTTTTTGACCAACCAAGCATAAAAGCGTGAGTTGCTATAACGAGTTTATTTTCACCACATTCCGCACCGCACAACTCTTTCAGCTGAGGTTGCTTACTCAGTTGTGAGATTCCAACTAAGTCTTTTTACTCGGTTGAAGTATTTTTCCAGGGTTAAGTTTTAAAATCCTAACTGGTGTATTCCCCCCCCCCCTCCATACACCAGTAACTCGTTTCGGGACCATCACAAATGTTTACCCCTAAGTAGTGTTATAGTGTTCATTTTAGTAAAAGAGTGTCTCTTAGATTTTATTTCACTTTCTTTAGTTGCAAGAAATCAAACTATTTTTCTTTTTTGTAGGAGTACAAACTAAATACAATTTAAAATATGAAAAATTAACGTTTTAATTATCTCACAATTTGTCAAAGATTTCATCCTATATGATGTTAATTGTTGTGTATATCTTATCATCTCGTCACAAGTGCCAAATTTGACGAATGATATCAACGAATCATTACAAATAAGTGTCACATTCGATCATCTCGTTGTTGGGCCTAAAATAACTATATCGTTGCAAATAAATATTTAATCAAAGATCATCTCCTTGGTGTATTGACTTTTTAGCTACCTCACAATATGTCAAAGATTTAATGTATATGATGTTATTGTTGTGCACGTCCGATCATCTCATAACAAATTAAATTTTTTAGATATGTTTCGCTAGTGCACTTGTGAGATTGTAACGTAAATCATGTTTAGCTTTGATCATCTCGTCCCACATTCATTATTGTGATACTAAAGGGAAAAGTATTTATTGTAGGACCCTAAACTAATAACAGGTTGTATTCATATCCTATTAACGAAGAAACATTTTTTGCGTTGTAATTTGTAAGTAAAAATTTATCATAATATAACTCTAAAAAACTCAGTTTTAAATTCTCAATTACTTAAGCCACTTAATATTAGATCTTATAATAATAGAATTTATGAATTAAAATGCATAAAATGAAGATTTAAGATAAATAAAAATACTCAATGGAAGTTGCGTCACGTAGAACCTAAAATTAAGGGGAGACCTCGAATCTGCAATGATTTTAATAATATATAGTCTATATATAAGAATTCCTTGTATGAATTGCAGAGTAGACTTTTCAAATATTAAATTAAATTAGTTGTTCAGAATATTTGTGAATGAGAAAATACACATTACTCCCTCCTAGGGTTGAGCACAGCTGACCCGAAACCGACAAACCGATCCGAACCGATCCAATTCGGTCGGTTAGTGTCGGCTCCAGGTAGGTGGCGGGTCGGTGGCGGTTTACGTTATTCAAAAAAATCAGTTTTGTCAGTCTGTGCCGGTTTCCAACTATTTTAAGCCGAAACTGACCCAAACCGACCGATAGTTATTAAAGATATCTAATTTCTCTACCCATTAAAAGTTCTCGAGCCACTTTCCTCTCCTGACACCACTGCTTAGTCTACTCTCTTTTATAGGTAATGATGAAAAATCACAATCTTTTCTCTCTCTTTCTCTTTTCCTTCTCCATCTCAGTGCCCAAAAGGATTATCTTCTCTCTCCCTAAGGCTATCTGCAACCCTTGGAGAGCACTAGACAACTTAGAGACACCTACCCCTGCAATCCAACGGTCTTCAAGCTGTCTCTATCTTTAATATTAAACAATTCCCCATTTCCATTAAATTAATTCATATTTATTAAAAAAAAATACACTAATTAATAATAAGTCAAATTTTTCATTAATAT
The DNA here is from genome assembly GCA_029490685.1 of Schizonepeta tenuifolia. Classification (NCBI taxonomy): domain Eukaryota; kingdom Viridiplantae; phylum Streptophyta; class Magnoliopsida; order Lamiales; family Lamiaceae; genus Schizonepeta; species Schizonepeta tenuifolia. The sequence continues at coordinate 75,001,124 of CM055955.1, read as the reverse complement.
TTGAAAATTGAAAAATTATATGCCTTCACAATAAAAAAAATACTAATTAATTAAAAATTAAAAATTACAGATTACTAAAAATTACGAAAAAAATTACGCCCATCCCCGGCCTTCCTTCACCTCCTCCACCATCTTCATGTGAACGTGGAGCTGCTTCGGTGTCATGAATCTCGTATCCCTGGAGACGACTTCCAAGTCGGTGGAATATTGTCGCGCCTGTGCAGCTTCGAGCTTCGCCCGAGCAGATTCAGGCTTTGCTTGAGCTGATTCGCACATTGCCGCCGCGATGTCATGCTTGGCCTCGGCGAATGCTCCCAGTCGGGAGGTGTATCGATCCAAAAGGGAGTCGAGCTAGGACGACTCACTTGTCGGCTTCTTTCCTTTTGCCCTTGCCGCATCTCGACCCTCCGGTCGGGGAGGCGTGCTTTCTCCTTCTGTGGATTGGGCTTCTTCTGTTGACGGTTGGGACGCAGAAGATGTGTAATTGCCCTCCGCCGTAGTCTTCGTCCTCTTCATGGAGGGCACGTAGCATGCAGGAGGAACTTGGGATAGTCTATCAGAATCTCCCAAGCTGTGAAATAGTGGAAAGAAGGGTTGCCCGTTAATGTCTTGTAGATTTGTTGGGCATCACTAAGTACCATGTAATCATCGGCGCCGCTTTGCCGGCAAGCGGTCGCTTTGCGGTAAGCGACAATCCAAGCCTTAACCGTCGTCTGGATGCGGCCGAAGTAGCTCTTGACCTACTTCTTGTTGAGATGCAAGCCAAACCTCGGGTTGAAATGATCTTGGACCGTTTCCCAGTATCTTTCGCCGGACTGGAGTTGCAGGTCTCCTCCATCCAAATCTGTTCCAAGTAGGTGGCTTGTTCGTCGGTTTAGTTGTGACGCTTGCAGCCCTTGACGACTTCGTCATCATCTTCATCGTCAGCGGCGGCGGAGGTGGCGATGGCTTTGCCCTTGCCCTTGCCTTTGCCCTTTTTTCCTTTGGCAGGGGGCTGTGACGGCGGCGACAACATAATTAAGCGATCATTGGTGTTTGTAGCCGGGCTGTCGGTGTCGGGGGAGAAGGACGGGTAGCACTCGGTGGAGGCCAGAGTGTTTAGGTTGATTGAATCAAGTCCCGGCCCTGTGTAAGAAAATATGTCGTCGAACATGTCGTGAAACCACACCGATGGAAGGGGCTGTTGGGATTGTTGGGATCCATATTTTTTTTTAGATGAAAGAGTTATAGAAGTTGGAGAAATGAAAGAGATGAAAAATATGACAGAGATGAAAGAATGAGGTGTGAAAAATGGGGAAGAAAAACTTGTATTTATAGGCAAAATTATGGAATAAAGAAAAAAAAAATCGGATCTGCTCGTTGAAATCCAACCGTTAGGTGCGTGCATTGCACGCGCCATTCAATTTTATTTTTCAGCCCCGCGCGTGCGCCCCATGCACTGCTCGAGCCGGTCTCGAAACGCAAGGCGCTGCAACGCGGTGGTCTCCATCACCGGCGGTCTCGAGACCCCTTGGAGACCGGCGCATGGAGACCCGTTGTGGGTAGCCTAATTACACTATCCTTCGTATCTCATTTCTGATTTCTCTCTTTCATTTCATTTCCCTCCTCGGTCCTCACCACCAAAGTTTTACAGGTATGTTATTTTTATCTCTTTAACATAGCACATATATATTTTTTTTTTCCAACAAGACTCTCCAACTCCCAGTCTCCCACTCTTTCTATATTTCTCTCTCTCACCCGTTAACTCTAAAGCCCAACAAATATCACATCATCAGATGCACGATATCCCCATAAGCCCTTCACTAATGGTGGCGGCGATAACATCATTTTTTCTATTTACCTTGCCCATATCGGTTAAAACCGAACCGAAACCGCCATTTCGGCTTCGGTAGATGTCGGCTCAGCCCAAAATTCCTATCGGGTCGGCGGCGGTCCAAAATTCTCAAAAAAGTCGGCCCTTCGGTTTCGTGGGCTCGGCTCGATTTTGGACCGACCCGACCCAATGCTCAGGCCTACTTCCTCCGACCCACTCATATTGTCATTCTTTCCTTTTTAAGGTGTCTTACTCATTTTGTAATCTTCCAAATAAGGAAGATTTTAACCCTATAAATCCATCAAAAATAATGGAATCCACCCACTTTCTATCTTTCTACCCTTATTCTTAATCTCCATGCCGAACAGTAACATGACAATATCAATGGATCGGAGGGAGTATTTTTTAGTATAATGTTGTAAATTGTTAAATTAAATAAATTAATATTGACAACTTAATAGATTCTCAAATCATGTTTCCAATAAAATATTGTTTGTTTCGTCAACTAATGAATTGACTAAATTAAAATGCTTGTACTAAACAATTGCATTATATAGAAATATTAAAGACCTTGAATATTTATATAAGTTTTCAAAAGTTTGAGTCTTATTGACGAACAATGTGGGATAAAAAAAATTATACTTCAACCAAAGCAATTTCTTTTAATTTGATAAAATAACATACTTGATTTAGCTCAAATTACTAATTTGTCACTTTATAGTTTTCTTTCATGTGAGAGTGTTTCTATGCTGAGTTGCTACTGTAGATATCCCACATTTTTATGTTCGGTGAATTAATGATTGTGAATTTATATTTATCTTATTTAGATTGTTAAAAGAATAATCATGTACAGTAACTTAATGAACTGTACCACCTTGATGAGCTAGACAGGGACAGAGCTAGGATTTTAGATATGATTGGGAAAGATTATGTTTATATATATGGTCATAAATTTGGACGGATGAACTTAACGTAAGGGAACTGATAAAAAAAATCAACCTAAATATAGTTTCAAAAAAATCAACCTAAATATAGTTTCAAAATAAAAATTTGCCTGAGCGACCGCCGGGGTTGCCCGGGCTTTAAATCCGCCACTGTTCTATGTTTTATCTCCAACCATAACCATGTCCAGTCTCTCTCTCAATTGAATTTTTTTATTTTAAATTATCCAATTTCTTATATTTAATAAAATAATATATTTAATGGGTGGATATCTGATTCATTGTCATTCACAATCTAGCTCGATAGGTGGGGATAACAATTTAGTCAAGATGAACGAGCCGATCCGAATAAACCTTGGAAATGAAAACTATATTTACTTCCCTTGATTTTTTATTATTATTATTATTATTATTATTATTATTATTATTATTATTTCTGTAATGTTCGGCTTTTAATAAAACAGAGACTCAATTATTGTAATAACTTACATTTAGTTATCTTTAGAAATTGCATAAATTTAAATGATTATGAATAGTTAGCGGATATCACTACACGAGTGTAAATAGACGGGTATAACTAATTAAAGAGCATTCATTACTATATAAATCTTAGAACTAGTAGATGATTATTTATGCCACACGTTTCTTCCCCTCTTTCAAAATTTGGTGATTCATAAACCCTAATTAAAAAGCATAAATTTTAAGAGGGAAATATGATTATTTTCATTTATATATATATATATATATATGGCACTGGACGAAGCTTTAGCCTATGAAGGTGTATGTATGATTAATTATTTGAAATTCAGAATAAATTGGAATATCTATTTTGTATCTTCAACAAATCGGATGATTAATGTGTGACTGTTAATATGTTATTTTCAATATTTGACAAAAACGATTCAAGTCCTAATTGAAACCAAAGAATCATATATTGAATATTGCTATGCTGCAAATTCTTTGAACCGTGAATTAAGAAAAGTAATTGATTGAGTGGTTTCTATTAAGCAAAAACATATATATGATAAAAAAAAATTATATTTGCATGCAACTTAGGATTGATTACTGAAAATAATATTAATGTGTAGCAGTATAATATCCTCATCTTTTTATGGCATAATAAATATTACAGAGGCACGACATATTTGTAGAAAATTCTATTAATCTTATTCCTAATTATTCTGAGATATCTTTATGGTTTCTTGATTGGATCATCTTGTGCTTTGACTTTCAAGTGGACTTATTTACCTTTTATTTGATGGTAAGAATAGTATTCCCTTTTAATAATAACACCATGCTAATTTGCCTGAAATAAATTTGTTTTTGAATGTTGAGCATGATGATGTGATGAAATTTGATATAAAGAAATTTGTGAAAAACAAGAATAATTGATATTGTTAAGACTCTTTAGAAATTTGAGACTTTATAGTTACATCTCTTAGTTCTGCATAATAAATATTAATCTAGTTATTCATTGTTTTTCCTTGCTGTTTTTAAGTACTTAATTTAAACATCATCATATATTTTGGTTATTTTATTGAATATATCTTTTCTTTGTCTTTAAAACCACAAACTTCTATATGCAACCCATGGAGAATGTGAGTACCTTATGTTTAGTGGATAGTGCCACTACACATACTATTCTTAGTGATAGAAAATACTTTCAAACATTTACTGAAAAAATGGGGAGTGTACGTAACTACAATTGCGAATGACAATATCCTTATTGTCGGCTCCGGAAGAGCTTCGTTGATACTCTCCATGGGTACTGAATTAATCATAAATGATGTACTTTTGCATCCACAATCTAAATGTACCCTTCTTAGCTTTAAAGACATCCGATTAAATGGTTTTCACATTGAAACCAAAACTGACAACAATAATGAGTTTCTAATCATAACTCAAGATGTTGGATGTCGAAAATGAGTTATAGAAAAACTCCCTTCTTTCTCATCAGGGTTGTACTACACTTACATTCGATCTAATAATCATGTTGTGCTAAGTATCAATTTTAAAGACCCTAAATCTTTTAAACTATGGCATGAGTGAATGGGTCATCCTGAGCAAAATATGATGCGTCGGATTATTAATAATGTTGTTGGGCATAATCTACAAACAAAATATCTATCTTTATCAAATGAGTTTGTTTGTAAAGCATGCGCAAAGGGTAAACTTATAGTACGACCTTCTCGTACTAAAGTTGGAATAGAATCTCCTACATTTCTTGGAAGAATTTAAAGGGATATTTGTGGACCAATTCACCCGGCGTCGGGACTATTTTGATACTTTATAGTTCTGATTGATGCTTCTACTCGATAGACTTATGTATGCTTGTTGTTTACTCGCAATAAAGCAATTGCAAAATTTATTGCCAAAATTATTGAGTTGAGAGCTCAATTTTCTGATTATTCCATCAAGTCCATTCGAATGGACAATGCCGATGAATTCACGTCAAAGTCTTTTGACGAATATTGTCTTTCATTAGGTATCAAAGTGAAACATCATGTTCCTTACGTCTACACTCAAAATGGTCTAGCCGAATCATTAGTCAAACGTTTAAAATTAATAGCTCGACCAATTGTTACAAAAATCCAACTTGCTTGTTACTTGTTGGGGACATGCAATTTCATGCAGCTAATTTGTTCCACAATTTTGCATGCAGCTAATATTGCCAATAATTTTGCATGCAGCTAATTTGCTCCAGATCCGACCAACTGCATATCATGATTATTCCCCAATACAATTAGTACGTGGTAAAGAACCAAACATTTCCCATCTGCGAATATTTGGTTGTAGGGTGTATACTCCAATATCACCACCTAAACGTACCTCAATGGGCCCTCAGCGAAAGCTAGGCATTTACGTGGGTTATGAATCTCCGTCTATTATTAAATTTCTTGAATCCCAGACTGGGGATCAATTTACTGCTATGTACGCTGATTGTATTTTCGATGGAGATCATTTTCTGATATTAGGGAGAGACAAAAGCCCAATTTTAACACAATATCGAGAAATTTCATGTAATGAAAAAAATCTTTAATATTTTGATCCACGTACTAATGAATCAGAACTAGATGTTCAAAATATAATTAACTTGCAATATTTAGCAAGTAATTTGCCAGATGCATTTAGTGATCATAATGGAGTGACGAAATCTCATATTCCTGCTATAAACGCACCATAAAGAATTAAAGTTTCCTGTGAACTAACTAAATCAGTTGATTATCCTCAACGCCAGAAGCGTGGGACACCTATTGGTGCTAAAGATAAAAATTCCCGACACCCAAAATCAAATAAGAAAATGATATCTCTCCAACAACCTCTTGAAGATGATAATCCTAGTACATCTAAAAGTGTACTAACTAATCATAATACTAAGATTGCGGAACAACCAAATCACAATATTGTGGGAAATGACAAAGATCTGGTTGATGTTAATATCGAAGTTGCTATGAACTTTGTAAATACGAGAGAAACTTATAATAGAAATGATATTATTGTCAACGACATATTTGCCTCAACAATTGCTCTTACCATTTCTAATGATAATCAGGATCCTGAATCAAAAACAATAGCCGAGTGTCAGAACGCTCTGATTGGTTGAAATGGAAGAAAACGATTAAGGTAGAGCTAAACACGATAAATATTAAGAAAGTCTTTGGTTCGATAGCACTTACAACAAATGGTGTTATCCCAATAGGATATACATGGGTGTTTGTACGAAAGAGAAACGAGCATAATGAGGTGGTGAGATATAGAGCACGATCGGTAGCTCAAGGGCTTTCGCAGAAACCTGAAATTGATTTTCATCAAAAATATTCTCTTGTTTTGGATGGTATAACGTTCCAATATTTGATATCTCTAGCATCAACTATGAATTTAGAAATGCAGTTAATGGATGCCGTGACCGCATATTATTTTGGGTCACTAGACACTGATATTTATATGAAAGTACTTGATTGGGTTAAAATTCCTCAAATAAAGTAAAATGAAACTCGCAGCATGTATAGTGTTAAAATACAAAGGTCGTTGTATGACTTAAAACAGTCGGTAAAAATGTGGAATAACCGACTAAATGAATTCCTCTTGAAGAAGGAATATGTGAACAATGACATAAGTCCTTACGTGTTTATCAAAAGACCACAAAATGATTTTTGTATCATTTTTGTGTATGTTGTTGACATAAATATTATTGGAACACGCAAAGTGATTGAGGAAGCTAGCTCATGCTTAAAGACGGAGTTTGAAATGAAAGACTTGGGTAAATCCAAATTTTATCTCGGCCTACAGATCGAGCATCTCTCTGAAGGAATTTTCGTACACCAGTCAAACTATGTGAATAAGCTATTAGAAAAAATTTATATGGATAAGTCACATCCACTTAGTACAATAATGGTTGTCCGATCACTAGATGCGAACACAACCCATTTAGACCTAAAGAAGATGATGAATATTTTTGGACCTGGAGTTCCTTATTTGAGTGCAATTGGAGCACTATTTTATCTCGCAAACTACACGAGACCCGATATTGCATTTGCAGTTAACTTGCTAGCAAGATTCAGTACTTCTCCTACACGGAGACATTGGAATGGTGTTAAACATATTCTTCATTATCTTCAAGGTACAAAAGATTTTGGTTTATTTTATTAAAGAAATCAAGACAAGACATTGGTAGGATATGCGGATGTTGGCTATTTTTCTGATCCCCACGATGCTAAATCTCAGACTGGTTATGTTTTCCTCTGTGGTGGTGCAACTATTTCTTGAAAATATGTTAAACAGACTTTAGTCACTACATCTTCAAACCACTCGGAGATTATCGCTTTACATGAAACCGCTAAAGAATGTGTATGGTTAAGGTCATTAATACAACACATTCGTGGATCTTGTGGTATTGCGATAAATGAGAACTCTCCCACTGTCTTATATGAGGACAATGCAACTTGTGTTGCACAAATGAGTAGTGGGTATGTTAAAGAAAATTTAACAAAACATATATTACCTAAATTCTTTTACCCACATGAGCTCCAGAAGAGCGGCAAAATTATAGTACAGAAAATTCGCTTTTGTGAAATTCTTGCAGATTTATTCACAAAATCTCTTCCTACATCAACATTTGAAAATATGTTTATAATATTGGAATGTGTAGGCTTGGAAGATTATTATCTTCAGGGGGAACAAATATTATGAAATAGTTTTTTGAAGATTGGACCTTGAAGGTCTACATCAAGCCTCGAAGGCTAATATTGTTGTGCTTTTTTTCCCTTTACTAAGTTTTTTCCATTGAGTTTTCTTAGTTAAGGTTTTTAGCGAGGCAACAAATGTAACACATATATAAACGTATGTCATGAACTTTTCTCGACTGTTTTTCTCCCACTGAATTTTTTCAGCGAGACCTTCAGTGAGACATGTACATCACGTCGTAATGTCCAAAGGGGAGTGTTATGAATAAGAGAGAAGTGCAAATATAGCTACCCCTGAAAAGAAAAGTGCTAATATAGCCACTTTTTTAAAAACGATCAAATATGGCCATGCATACACGACTAACATACACGACCAACATACACGACCTAAATTGGTCGTGTATGCTGACCATGCATATACGACTAGCATATACGACTATAGCAATATACACAATAATGCACACACGACTAGCATACACGACTATATCAGCATACACGACCTGAATACACGACTAGCATACACGATCATATCAGCATACACGACCAGCATACACAACCAATATACATAGTCGTGTATTTTGGTCGTGTATGCAAGTCGTGTATGGGTGGCCATATTTGATCGTTTTTAAAAACGTGGCTATATTGGCACTTTTCTTTTCAGGAGTGGCTATATTTGACTAATTTTCTATGAATAATATATTTATATATGGACATTGCTTGTAAAGTTGGTGAAGATTTTCTATTCCATATCTATTATTATTATTATTATTATTATTATTATTATTATTATTATTATTATTATTATTATTATTATTATTATTATATATCCCTACCTTTTGTACTTAGAGATTTGAGAGTAATAATAATATTTTTGCTTTTATGCATGTGCGCCGTCTCCTTCTCTCTTCCTCTCAATTTTCTGTATTCTTGTTCTATTTACTTTACAACACAACCAACTTTTTTTGTTGATAAAAAACTTTTTCATAGAACTTTACGTACGTGCAAACCTAGTATTCACCAATTAATTCATGTGATACGAATGTCGGCTACAAATTCAATCTAATTAATAAATAAATAGGGTAAAATGCAGAAATAGCAATTCTAAAACTTAAAATATTAATTATAGCAATTATTTTTAAAGCTATCAAATAATAGCAATTATAGACTTATTTACCCTTTTTTTCTTCTTCTATTTCAATTTTTCGTTTTTAAACTGAAAGTCGTGATTCCAAATATATCTGTGGGAAATCACATGAATAAATATGTGAAAGCACATTATAATTTGTGTGGTTTCACATGAAAAATAATGTGAAATCACTACACATGAAGAAAAATGAGAATTCACATAAAAAATAGAGATTCACATGAAAAATAATGTGAAATCACATTACAATTTATTTGATTTCGTATCTAATTCGATTTCACATGAAAAAAAGGGAATTCACATGAAAAAAAAATGGGAATTCACATGAAAAATAATGAGAATTCACATAAAAAAATGGAAATTCACATGAAAAATAATGAGAATTCGAATAAGAATAAAAAAATCATAAATTACTACAATTAATAACTTTTAAAAATTATTTCTAGAATTAATATTTTAATCTTCAAAACTCCTAGAATCCTACAATAACTTCAATAAATATATCACATAATACGTCTTATGAGTCTGTTGGGAAATTTGTTAGTAAGAGTTTTGATGAATTCCAAAACCAACTGACCCCAACGGAGTAGATGTTGCCAGTTCCTACTGTTAGCAGTTAGGCTCGCTGTTTGAGCAAAGTTAAGATTTTATCTTTACAGGTCTCCAGCTGAAGATGGCAACAAAGCTTCACTCAAATAGAACATCAGTTGTGAGGAAGACAACTGAGTGTTCAATAGATATGAATTAAAATGGGGAAGTCACAATCTCTCGGTCAGAACGTCAGATGAAGGAAGCAACATCAACTGAACATTCACAAGTTAGAACATCAGTTGAGCAACTCAAAGGAGAAGACTCACATCTGAGAGTTTAAAGGATGAAGATGCAAAAGTCATCCAAACATTGAAAAAGGGGGAAGTTACGTTCAAGAGATAGAACATCAGTTGTAAGGAAGATAACTGAGCGTTCATCCGACAAGAAATAAAAAGGGAAAAGCTACAAGAGAACATCAGCTGTAAGGAATACAACTGAGCGTTCAAAGCCAACTGAGCAGAGTCAGATACAAGAAAGACAACTGAGCGTTCTAGTTGGAACATCAGTTGTAAACTCAATCAGTTAAGATCAACAAGATGAAGTTCAAAGTCAGCTGAGAGTTCAACTGTACATCTTCAGACACTATGTCAGTTGGAGACTGCACTCAGATAGAACATCAGCTAAAGACCACTCAGATAAAGATCAAGCTTCTCAACCATCTGACCAAGGTTGACAAACAAAGGTTTAAATTTGAATTTCAAAAAGAAAGTCACGTGAGGGTTTGACCGTTCAGTCATTACCTCATTTGGCCCAACACAAGGTTGTCTCAGGTGGAAAGCAGAAGCATGCAGTTGCCATATCCGGAAAGTCTGCAGAGATGAGAGACAAGCCATCGCTATCAAAGAACAGAGATCAACAGCTCCTCCAACGGCTAGTTGATTCTCTCCGCCTATAAATAGAGGCTTCCATTCATTGGAGAAAGGGTGGAAGACACACAAGAGAAGACACACGAGACGAGACAGAGCGAAAGAAAGAACTATATTCCTTACTCGAGCTGAATTAGATTTAGTCTCTAAGAACATCACTTGTTGAGAGTTCTAGAGCATTAGATTGTGTCTGAGTGTCTTTAGATCGAACCTTGAGAACATCACTTAGTGAGAGTTCGTAGAGTGTTAGATCATAGCTCACTTCGTGTTGGAGCTTTTAGTTGGAACCCATCTTTTTCACACTTCCTCTCAAAAGGAGTGTTAGGACCCTACTCTTCCCGGAATTGAGTAGATAGGTTGTTTAGTACCCGAAAACTAAACTGTAATGTTGATAAGTACCCGCAAACTTATCCATAACGGTTGCTCAGCCCGCGCAAGCTGAGTGGTTTGTCCAGAAGAACTTGGACAGAGTTGTGTGGACTCACAACTCCCCGTGGACGTAGGAGTGTTATCTCCGAACCACGTTAAATCTTTGTGTGCTTGTGTTTTTCTTTATTCAGTTATTTCTTGCATTCTCAACTAACTGACTAACCAGCATACAAACTGCATCTGTGCATTCTCAACTGTTTTGGTTTTTGACCAACCCTGCATAAGCGTGAGTTGATTTTATCCGAGTTATTTTTCCACCACATTCCGCACAGCACCACTCATCCAGCTGAGTTTTCTATTCAGTTGTGAGTCCAGCTGAGTATTTCTACTCAGTTGTGATTCCAGCCGAGTCCTCTTACTCGGTTGTGATATTTTTAAGGGGTTGATTTTTAAAAGTTATATCTGGTGTATTCCTCCCCCCCCCATACACCAGAACTCGGATCGGGACCGTCAGGATCAATGTTAAATGAATTAATTTGATTAGGATTATCACTAGAATATCAATGTTAAATCTATTTGTACCCACAGTTTTGTAAGGTGCTAATACACCACCACCCCTAAGATTTTGGGTGTTTTACTGATAGGTCCTCAATATTTGATTTTGGACACCTCACCTACCCAATGTTCTAACATTGGTAGAAGTCAGTCGAGTCACTAACGGAGAAGTTAATTGTTGCTGGAAAAATCATTGTTATATTGAAACGACGTTATTCTGGTAATGTGTAAAAAAAATACTCCCTTTATTCACAATATCATTGTCATTTAGGTCCGTATATAATATGATTATCACTTCCATTTATAGTATGAAGGTTCACATAATATATTATATTCTCTTTTTCTCCTCTCACTTGTGAGAGTTTAATAGATAATAAATAGATCAAGGATCATCCTAAAAAAATAAGGTATAGGAGCATTAATTTCAACTAGTTTTAGTAATTCCAAAGTATAATTTATCGATCTCAATTAGAATTTATTAATTTCATTTTTAATATTCAGTTATAATTATTAATTTCTAATTAAAATTTACAACGCTTAATTAGATTAATTGAAATAAATAATTAAATACTAAATAAAAACAAAAAATGGTGCACCTGTTTTTTTTTTTTTAGGATAAAACCAAATTTCCATTAAATAGAACTAACCACTTGCCTTCTCACACATCAAGGAGACAAGATGAGAAGGAGTTTCCCTAAAAACACATCAAATTAGGACCTTTAGCTACAATATTCCTAGCTATCTCTTTAATATCTCCCATAAGAACATCACAATAGATTTTGGGATCACACATTCCATTGATGCAATCAATAAGTGTCTTGCTATCACTACATACATGGATCCCACATAAGCCATAAGTTTGAGTTGTAATGAACAAATCGGAGAGTTGTGGCTTCTAACATCGTACTATTTTCCCTGGAATTAGTCTATTTTCTATCAAGTAAAATCACATGTCCCCGTTCATCTCTTATCACAAATCTCATTCCAATTCTCCTGTCATCATAAACTGCCATATTTGAGTTCATCTTTAGAGTATTTGAAAGGGGGAGAGGACACTATTGAAGTTGAGTTCCTTGAGGTGGATTGTGCGATTCCTGTGTACCCCGAGTTCTTTCAATCCAAACTGCGTAGGCTTTCGTGTTAACTGTCGTTACAGACCACTTCATATTCTCAAAATACCATTTATTTCGATTTTGCCAAATTATCCAAGCTGTACAAGCCATAAGTTCATTCACTTCTTGTGGAAAATCATGCAAACCTTTCCAACATAAAAGTTTGAATGTCCCTTGAGTTGCAACATACTCTTGCAATCGCTGCGGACTTTGTTTTTGTACATCCAATACATGTCGACATTGCAAAAATAAATGAGATATAGTTTTCTATCTTTCTCCACATAATAGACATATTGGATCCACCTCTATCCCGCGACGAGAGACATTATCAAGAGTTGGTAGAGAATCCATGCAAGCTTTCCACGAAAAATGTTTTAACTCTAGGCAACAAGTTTAACTTCCAAATTTGTTTCCATTCGTTTTCATTGTCGCTGAAAGATGCCCGAAATAAACCATTCCGTGAAAAGCTCTCAACTGCTAACTCAATATCTTTATAGGTCCAACTTCTTAGATTTGATCTTTTAAATGTAATTCACCACTTCGGTATGGTTTGAATTGCTTATGAACGAAAATTTATCCAATACACACCAAAAATTAACCAACGCAAAGTTGCACTTAATATAAAAAGTGTTCCTCATGATTTCGCCATATATAATATCGTAAGATATAGAGTTCACCCATTCCTATAAACTAAAGTTGCTAACTATTAAAAAATGCATCTAAAGTGAAAATGAACTAAAACTTGAATTATGAATTCTATAACCGTCACAACTCATCTTGTTGTAATGAACATTTACAAATTTTGCAAAAAATATTGATTGACAATAGAAGGAGATATAGAGGGGGCTTAGTTTAAATTAAAAGCAACTTGAGAGGCATTAGGATAATATGCTAAATTGGCGCTTTTAAAATAGGGAAAAAGGGTCAAATAAACCCTTTATATTTATCCTAGAGTATAAATAAGCCCTTCATATTTTTTTAGGTACAAACATACCCTTAATGTTATATTTTAGGTACAAACACACCCTTGATGTTAGTTAATATTGATATCATGTCCCTCCTAACCATAATCAAGTTAATATTTAGATTTTTCATTAAATTGAATATTGTGAGAATAGTATAATATTTATTTACAATTATTTTACCATTAATTTACCTATATAAAATTATTAATTAACAAAATAACAATAATTTGAGTATCAATGCGTAAAAATTATAGCATACTACATGGTTTGCAATTGACTCTAGTTGCAAAAATACGATAAAAGAAGATAGTGAACATGTTCACCATTTTCTGTCAATATATTTTCATATCAATTTTTCTTTAACTCAACAAATAGCATTACCATAAAAATATAGTAAAAAAAGCAATGAATAATACCATGATATTAAATTTTTATCATTGAACTGTTGTAATTTATACTCCCTCCATCTACGAAATGGTTGCCACATTGTGGACGGTACGGGTTTTAAGAAAATGGTATGTAATAGTGAATTATAGTGAGTACTGTTGTGAGTGGAGTAAAGGTCCTACAATAAATGTGAGTGGAGTAGCAAAAGTGACAACCATTTCATGAACAAATTTAAGTAACAAAAGTGACAATCATTTCGTAGACGGAGGGACTAAATGAATTACAAAATTAATTTTTATTTTTATAAAAGTATGTATTTGCATGAACGGTTGGCTTAATTTCAATTAAAATTTATTTCCAATTTAATTGATGTTATAAAAATGGGAACAAAACCATATAGGCAAATGAATTAGTAGCAAATAATTATAAATAAATATTATATTAATCTCACAATATTCAATTTTTCACAATATTTAAATATTAATTTGATTATGGTTAGAAGGGCAGAGATATAAATATTAGAGGAAATTGGGTCAAATAGCCAATACGAGAAGTAAAAGTTAAATTCTGTCAAGCCACTTAGTTTTTATAAATTATGTCATTCGTGGTATGAAATGTACGTATTCGTACCATGAGTACCACATTTAAATTCTGTTAAGCCACTTAGTTTTTATAAATTCTGTCATTACGAAATGTACATATTCGTACCATGAGTACCACAGTTGGTACGATTTGTACCAATAAGATATATATTCTTAGTACGAAATGTACGTATTCGTACCATGAGTACCACAGTTATATCAACAAATACTCTTAGTAGCATATAACTTGATATGTTAGTACAAATCGTACCAATCTCACCAATGTTAATTTAGTTTATTTGTTGATAACTGTGGTACTCATGGTACAAATCGTACCAATCTCACCACTGTTAATTTAGTTTATTTGTTGATAAGTGTAGTACTCATGGTACGAATACGTACATTTTAACTAAGAATAACATAATTTATAAAAATTAAATGACTTGACAGAATTTAATTTTTACTCCTCGTATTGACCATTTGACATTTTGCCCCTAAATATTAAGGAATATTAAGTATGTATTTGTACCCAAAAATAAACATTATAGCTAAACATCAAGGTTTATTTGACCCTATTCCGTTTAAAATATTCAGATAATATCACAAAAACCTTGTAAAACCCAAGCTTCTTCTCCCCTCTGCCACTTCGCCAATGGCAAAATCAACAACCGATTGCAGCTGAGAACTGCTTCAAAGCAGAAGAAGAAAGTTCATTTCAAACTAACAAATCCCGGGTGTTTTGACTTATCCGAAGCAATTTCAAATGGTCATGGAATTAGCGACAGTTCAATGGCGACCAACCCCTCTTCATTGTGCTCCATTTCCTGCTTCTTACGCCAATCACGGGCCCCAAATTTCACGCCGAAAGAGGATTGTAATTTCTGCCTCTTCATCTTCTTCAAGTGACCCAGAGGGATTCTCTTGGCTGCGGCTTTCGCAGTCCATTCGCCGCGGTTCTCAACGGTTTTTTGAGAATTTGGGGGAGTCGGTAAAGAAAGAAACTGGGTTTGATTTCAAGGTTCAAGTTGATGAGTATTCGGGAAGGGCCCGGGACTCGGCCCGGAAGGCGCAGGAAAAGCTCGAGCACGTCAACTCCGAGCTACTGCCTCAATTTTTCAGTTGGAATCAATGGGAAAATTGGAAGGTATGATATTTACTGCTAAATTTATGAAGACAACTCTAAGTAATGTTCATGGTTTTTCAGTCTTTCTTGGCTATGCTGATATGTTTCAGTTTTGGAATGATTTGATGTTTTTAGGATCTAAAGAAATGGGATTCAAGAAGATTGGGTGCTCTAGTGTTATACATAGTAGTGGCTGTCTTTTCCTGTCAAAGTATATTTAAGGCGGTCCAAGCTCCTAAAATGGAGCGTGAGAGGAAGGAGTTGGCTGAGGCATACATGGATGCGTTAATTCCTGAGCCTACACCCACTAATTTGAAGAAGTGAGTGCCCTTCTCATCTAACGTTTGATTGCTTCTTGTGCCATAATCAGTGGGAAACTAGTTAAATCCTATCAGCATCAGAGTTTGGATACCTGATGCGTATGTTACATTTGGATGGGGTTAACTTTTGTTATGAGAGATTGATGATTAACACTAGAAAGTCAAAGTAGTGACATTTCTTGGCAAAATTGCATTAATTTGTTTCTTGAGTGGCAGTTTAAGATGTTACAGAAAAACTAATGAAATGATATGAGGAATATTGATGTCAAGGTAATGAGGATGGGTTGAAATTGGCAGTGTGCTGCAATTTCTAGGATGTTGATGTAGGCAGCGATCCTTTTGCACATGCATTAAGCTAATTTTCGGAAGTTGTCCGTAACCCTGGAACCCATTGCACAATATCTTTTATTTTACTGCCTAAATGATTGCACTATAAGATGAATATTGGTTATAACAATGAAAATAAAAAAACTGTTTTTTTGGTTAGCCTCGTAAATTTCAAAATTCTTACTTGGCTCTGGATGAAATCCTCTTGCTCAATCCTCTGATATCTCAACCTTATAGATTCAAGCAAGGTTTATGGAGGAAAGCTACTCCCAAAGGTATGAAACTTAAAAGGTTTTTTGAAGGACCTGATGGGACGCTTGTTCATGACTCCTCTTTTGTTGGGGAGAATGCATGGGAGGAGGATGCAGAAAAGGCTCAAGAGAGCATAAATGAAATAATAGAACAAGACTCAAAATTGAACACGGAGGACAAAAAGGTTCTCCAGGAGGATTTGGGTCTATCAGGTTTGTCTCTTATTACTTTCTTTAGTTTCATGGAAATTGGATTTTATATGGTTGAAATGTGTGGTCAACTCTAGGTTTTAGGATTTGATCATCAATTATACAACCAGCTGGACAACTTTTGGCTTCCAGTTTACGAAACAAAGAACAGTGCCGGGAACTTTTTTGAGCTTGTATTTTTGGTTTGTCGGAGAATGACCTTTTATATGAATTCTATTAATGTTGTATAATCCGACTAGTATGCATGCAAGTGTTTTATTTTACTTTTTGAATCCTGTTGTTATCCCTGGTCTTTCTTATTGGAGTTTCTTACAGTTGGGAACCAAGATACTGGAGGAACATGGCGAGATAGACTTGCAGTATGGAAAGAAATTATTCAGAAGGAGAAGTTAGCTGAGCAACTAAATTCATTAAACTCCAAGTATGTGGTGGAATTTGACATGAAGGAGGTCGAGGATAGTCTTCGCAAGGATGTAGTTGAGAAGGCCCGAAACGCACAAGGAACAAGGGCGTTGTGGATATCCAAAAGATGGTGGCGCTACCGTCCAAAACTTCCTTACACTTATTTCTTGCAAAAACTTGATTCCTCTGAGGTACAATTATACCATACATCAGTTCCTTCCTTTTCTTTTCCTTCTATGTTGGATATTTCCTTCTTGCCAAGTCCACACTTTTTTTCTTGTTAATGCATAATTTGTCCGGAAGTATCCCAATATGTAAAAATATGCTATCCTAGTTCTGACTGATATTATCAGTCTGTTAGATCCTGAGTGCTTTCATTGTGTATAGGTTAGTCCTTATAACTTATAAGCTTGGAAATGAAAGCCCTTGCATAGTTCTGCCCTTTTTTGTATTATTCTTTTTTGAGAAGGCCCTTACATAGTTTTTGGAGACATGATATCTGAACCAGGTTTTCAGCAGTGGAGGAGCCTTGTTTGACATTGTTCAGTCAACCAATGAACTAGTTTCAGGAGCTCCAATGGTCTTGACCACCTCGAAAACAGAATCATAAATTTTAGAAGGCTCAAGATTCAAAATGTCAAAATGTTTTAACAATATGCCATATTATTCTTAGTCTATGTCCTTTTCCGTTCTTGATTTTCAGGTTGCTGCAGTTGTCTTCACGGAGGATCTAAAACGATTGTATGTGACCATGAACGAAGGGTTCCCTTTAGAATATACTGTGAGCCCGTTGTCCTCTTTAAGTTTTGACAGTGGTTTTTCTCCTTTGTTGAGCTCTTGCTTACTTATTCATCACATGTGTAGGTTGATATCCCCCTCGATCCCTTTTTGTTTGAGGCAATATCAGGTTCTGGAGTTGAAGTAGATCTTCTCCAGAAGCGGCAGATCCATTATTTTATGAAAGTTGTATTTGCACTATTGCCTGGATTACTAATCTTATGGTTCATCAGGGAATCTCTGATGCTTCTTCATATTACCACAAATCGATTTCTTTATAAGAAATATAATCAGCTTTTTGATATGGCATATGCTGAAAACTTCATTCTGGTGAGAACTCTATTTTTCCTCAACGTTTGGTGAATCTCTGGTTTGTCCAGATTTCGAGTAATGTATGATATATTGTTCATTTTACTCAGCCAGTTGGTGAAGTTGGTGAAGCTAAATCTATGTATAAAAGTGTAATATTAGGAGGAGATGTCTGGGATCTTCTGGACGAATTGATGATATATATGAGAAACCCCATGCAGTATTTTGAAAAGGATGTGGCGTTTGTACGAGTAAGTTAACAGTGCCTAAAAAATGATGAGACACTATATGTGAAACATGATTTAGACACTGAAGGTGTCGTTTATGCTGTCATGCAGGGTGTGCTTCTATCTGGACCCCCAGGAACAGGGAAAACACTCTTTGCCAGGACACTAGCTAAGGAAAGTGGGTTGCCTTTTGTTTTTGCGTCTGGTGCAGAATTTACTGATAGCGAGAAGAGTGGTGCGGCAAGAATTAATGAATTGTTCTCAATAGCAAGAAGAAATGTAAGTGTTCTCCTATCTTCTCCTAATTTGCATCTTGTGAAATATTAGTTGTGACTTGGGAGTCGTAGTTTCAGTATCAAGATAAGTTTGACTGAGCACCTGCTCAACAAGATTTTGTGGGTGGGGTTCACTTTCATTGCTGCAGGGGACAAATTTAAATGGTTGGCTTTCCATAAATGAAAAGAGATGCATTGAGATGTTCTGAATGTCTTCTGATAATTAGTTGGAGCAAATTAGTTTTTTAACAAGACAAAATTTTAGATTTTAATATGATAAATGCATATTTCTCTACTGTTTTCAGAGATAAAAAGTAGAAGAACCAGTTGGTAATATATGTTACTTCTCCTTTACTTTTGCGCTCTAGTTCTGTGGGATTTCTCAAAGAGCAAATAATCTGCAACTAAATCATGAAGGGCAGCACAACAAAGATTATATTGTGTGAATTTCTCTTGATTGTGATGCTTGATATCTTCACTAAATACTGCCATAGCGTCACTTAAACCTACTCTTTCTGTGCCTCGTCCTTAATCATGAAGTTTTGTCATCTAGCACTACCTGGAATTATAAGGATTAAGGCCTGGTCTGACATACATATACAGAATATTCTGTGAGAGCGACATGCTAGTTGTTGGAAGAAATACTTAAATAACACACTCTCCTTTTTCTAGGCTCCTTCTTTTGTATTTGTGGATGAGATAGATGCTATTGCTGGAAGACATGCTAAGAAGGATCCACGAAGAAGAGCAACATTTGAAGCTCTAATTACTCAGCTTGATGGAGAGTAAGTGATCGACGAAAAACACATTTGCTTTTAAGAGAATCAGTTCTGTG
Source organism: Schizonepeta tenuifolia (assembly GCA_029490685.1). Lineage (NCBI taxonomy): Eukaryota > Viridiplantae > Streptophyta > Magnoliopsida > Lamiales > Lamiaceae > Schizonepeta > Schizonepeta tenuifolia. Next base: position 74,981,561 of record CM055955.1, on the reverse strand, counting down.
ACATGGTTTAATGAACCTCTGTTGGTAAATGGTCTAGTCCTTGACTTCTAGTTAATCAATTTCAAGCACTGTTTTTTATATGAATCTTATTGATGTGTGTTCTGTTATTAATGTAAGAATCAGTAGAATAACAACTATTTCATCATGTCATGTTAAAATTTCTGAAGTTTTATCTCATGCTGCTCAACAAGTAAGGTAATAAAAGAATTATTCTCATGGCTGACCAATAAAAATTCTTTTGAAGCTAAAGTAGCCAGAAGAAGAGAATAAAAATGATTGGATAACAAATTGTCTTCAATTATCTGGCATGCTCGGATTTGGCCACAATTGGTCCTGCATTCTAGGCTATCTTGTTCTGCAACATGCAAATCACTTGCATCTCCTTGGCTAGTTTGGAGAACCTATGGGAGGAAATTATATATGGCAAGATTGTTTTGATATTCAAATACATGGGAAGGAAAACTGGGGTATTGGGTCATTCATATTTATTGTAGTGAATATACTATTTTCCTTGTCTGTCTAGCAACTTGAAATTTTGACGTTATTTGACAATTCCAGTCTACTTGTTAATTCTATGTTTAGTAATACCTGATCCCAGTGCGACATGCCAACTCAGAACTAGCAGGAGAAGTTCAAATATTGAATCTCCTTTCATGCTACTACTTAATATAAGTCCACCATGCATTTATTAAATTATATAATGTGCTAATGATTGAAGATCTGGGGCAAAATGACGTGAAGCTTACCGAGTTCCCAAAGTGAAATCGAGAGGTCTCTACTAAATCATAATTTCCCTTGATTCTCACTCCCTACTGTAGTATCACCTCCGGACTATTTGCCTGGAATAAGGGAACTGTCCAGAAACACTGTAGTTGAATGACATTTGTAAAGTATTAATGTGGCTAATGATTTGCCTATTATGAATCTAAAACTGAAATTGTCTTAATGTTTATTAACGCATATGTAAATTCATTGTTTGCAGCAAAGAAAAAACTGGCGTTGATAGATTCTCACTGAGGCAAGCTGTTATTTTCATATGTGCTACTAATAGACCAGATGAATTGGACTTAGAATTTGTTCGCCCTGGACGTATTGACCGCCGTGTATATATCGGGCTACCTGATGCAAAACAACGGGCACAAATTTTTGGTGTTCATAGTTCTGGGAAGGAACTTGCTGAAGATGTTGATTTTGAAAAGGTTATTTTCAGTTAATGTATGTTCTTCTTTTTCTTATAACTGATTGCTTAAGGAACTATCCCAATTAACTGTACCCTTCATGCTTATACTTATTTCTTGTTGTTCTTTTCTCTCTCTTTAGGTCGTCTTTCGCACTGTCGGGTATTCTGGGGCAGATATACGGAATCTAGTCAATGAAGCGGGAATAATGGCTGTAAGTTTATTTCTCATGATATTTGTGAGTTCTCATGTATTCGGTGTGTCTTTCTGATACACATAACAGGACCCTGAAAATGAAGCATTGTTCTTTAAATTTGCTTTTTCCTTGCTGAAGAGGTTGTGCAGAAATATTATGATTCTAGCTCTATATATTCTTTTAACATATGATGTCTCTGTAATTTATGGTAGCTATTGAATCTTGCCGTGCACATATTGGAGATCACATATTACCTAATTATAACTCCCATCTCATACTTTGTCAATTCGTGGAAGTTGCAGTGCCCAACACCCATCTTATAGATCGTAACTTCATGTCAGATGCGCTCACTAGCTTTTTAGTCCCATTTAGCAGTTATTCTCTGAACCTTGATGTAAGTCTTCTCTTCTCTTTAATGATAAGTTATATGTGAAAGCAGGTCAGGAAAGGCCATTCGAAGATCTGTCAGCAGGATATTGTTGATGTCTTGGACAAGCAGCTGCTTGAGGGAATGGGTGTGCTTCTCACAGAGGAAGAGCAGCAGAAATGCGAACAAAGTGTACGATTTCTTTTGTAATAAAGAGATCTAGTTATATACTTTTCTTTCTTATCTGTGATATTATCCTACTCTTTTATAGGTATCTCCTGAAAAGAAGAGACTTTTGGCGGTGCACGAAGCTGGTCACATATTGTTAGCTCACTTATTCCCTCGATTTGACTGGCATGCATTTTCTCAGCTGCTGCCTGGTGGAAAGGTATGGTGTAACGTGTGGATATAATTTGTTTTATTTGGGTACATATCTAAAGGATTTCGACTGTTGTCCGCTTGAGCAGGAGACGGCTGTGTCTGTCTTTTATCCTCGGGAAGACATGGTAGATCAAGGTTATACCACCTTTGGATACATGCAAATGCAAATGGTTGTTGCTCATGGTGGGCGTTGTGCCGAGCGCATTGTATATGGTGATGACATTACTGATGGAGGGCAAGATGATCTGGAGAAAATTACTAAGGTAACAACTTGAACAGATAGAACTTGAAAAAGAGAAACGGGAAATTCATTATTGTCTATTACTGTGCTGTATCGTAACTTCATCTCTTTCAGATTGCTCGAGAAATGGTAATTAGTCCAAGAAATCCCAGGCTAGGGCTCACATCCTTGACAAAAAGAATCGGGCTTGCTGATCAACCAGATAACCCGGATGGTGAAATGATAAGATACAGGGTATCATTTACTTCAATATGGTTGAATACAAAGTAGATGATGTGGCTCTTTTGCTTTAATTTCTTATTCTCAAATGACTTATTTTCTTTAATTTTTCATGTTAGTGGGATGACCCTCACGTGATTCCAGCAAATATGACACTCGAAGTTTCTGAGCTTTTCACAAGGGAGTTAACAAGGGTAACTTTAATGAACCTTCGTATATTTCTCTTGGTCGCGTGAAATTTTGTGCGTGATATTGTGCCTTGCTAGTACAACTGCTCTGCTTATTTTAGTATGGCTTCTAATTGATGGTGAGTAATGAAGATATTGATATTATCACCACTATGTTTAGGTTAAGTTACATATTACAGGCTAACACTCTTCATACTGTCATTCATTTGGCTAACAGCATAGGTTGGAAGCTTAATTATTTGACCAATCTTTAGCCTCATGTCTATTTGGCTTTTATTTTGACCTGAAGTATTAATAATGTTGTGAATGATTCGTGTCTAGGTGGGGCGGCGCGTCTGAAACTCTTTCTATGTGTGACTCATCATAGCTAATTATGTATATACTCAATACTGCTACTTTGAAGCTGTGCAATATAAGCATGTCATCGACCATTCTGATTTATAGGGAACTCATTAATAGATTATGATATCAAATAAGCATGTTACAGGGTTGGCACAAATCAATATGTCCGGTTCTCAAAATAAGATGGAAGCATGTCGTTAGATATTCTGTTAATCATTTTATTTTGTCTCGACCTACTTATAGTAGTGATGTGATAATGGATTCTGTGATACAAACAGTACATCGATGAGACTGAGGAACTTGCTATGAAGGGTCTGAGGGACAACCAGCATATATTAGATATCATAACCCAAGAACTGTTGCAAAATTCAAGGATAACTGGATTGGTAAGATTTGGTTCTTTTTTCGTGAATAATGATCTGAAAGCCACTTTAAGCTGCGTTGTTCATCCTCGTGCATCACTATCTGTTCAAATTTCCACTGTTTCTCTCTCAGGAAGTGGAAGAAAGGATCAAAGGGTTGTCACCGGTTATGTTTGAGGATTTTGTGAAACCGTACCAGATTGATTTGGAAAAGGTGCGCTTTTTTACTGCTTTTCGTGATATTATTACTGCAACTGCTATCATCTCTTCGAGGGTTCTGTTATGTTCATTATACAGTGGATACTGTTTTATCTAGAGCTCGTCGTATATCTAAATTTCGTGGTTACTGGACAGGATGGACCATTACCGCATAATGACCGTCTTAGGTATCAACCTCTGGATATATATCCTGCTCCGCTGCACAGATGTTGAACTTGGCAGGAACTGCATGCTTCTTCAACTCAATCATGCTTGTTTTTTTTGATAAAAAATCGACGGCTGTAAGATGTTCACACAGGATGTAGAGTAGATAGTTGATACACACAAAGATTGCGGTTATGCAACTTCAGTTACTCAATTTGGGTATGGATGTGAATCCAGTTGATGCAATTCTGCAAATTCACCAACACTTTCCGTTTTTTGATTAAATATATAAGGGTTCCATTGTGTTGCTCCATAAACATTATATTATATTGTATAAAGTCTGGAGAGTTATAATTTATAATGTAACATATGTGGAATTCAACAATTGGTGCCAACTAAAGGCACACAAATTAAGCCCTGATATTATGCAATGTGTCGGAACTTGAGCTACAGCTTGCTCGTAGGGAGGCCGGCTGGAGCAGCGCGGGATCTTTTCTCTACACTTCGAGAAATTTGCTTCACGTCATCCTTACTCAGATGACGAGGCCTGCTCAACCACAATCCGCCATCAACAGGCAGGATGCTCCCGTTGATGTATTTGCCTTCACATTCAACAGTTAAAACGTTAACAGAAAATAAAACAAAGATGTCGAAAGCCTAAAATCTAGACAGTAACTGCTGCAATCGTGAAGATAATTCAAGTATGAAACTAGGTTACTTCATCAAACGTTTCATAACCAGAGTGAGATGTAGAATGTGATCAATCCAATCAGTATAGTCGAGGCAGGATAACTAAGTTCAACAATTGCATCATTTGCAGGTCAGTGAAATCATATGATATTGTGTTATTGATATTCCGTATGACAATTATGCTTCTAACAATCTTTAAATCAAAGTGTAGAAACAATAGTCCTCTGGCAAGAAAATAGAGCAGACAATGTATTGGATATAGGCAACTCAGCACATTGTATTAGAAAGAGAATAGAAGATAGTTGATTACCGGCATCCGAGGCGAGGTAAACAGCAGCCATGGCAATATCCCATTTCTCACCAAGTTTGAAGAGAGGCATATAATCTCTCAATTTGTTACTAATTTCATCAGGCGCAAGTTTACTCATGCCAGCAGTATCTCCTATTGGACCCGGTGCAATGCCATTAACTCTTACATCATAATCGGTGCCCCATTCGAGTGCCAAATTTCTTGTGAGTGCATCAATAGCAGCCTAGACCCAAAACAAAAGGACAAGTTCACTCAATACAAGGATCTAATTATCATCACAAGAAGCATCAAATTGCAAACCTTGGCTGCAGATACATGGATCTGATACCAGGCTGCCGTGTAGTGCAGAGTGGCACTGATGTTCATAATAAGTCCTCCACTAGACGAGGTTCTACCAGGTCCGTCTTTCTTAAGATACTTGAGTGCCTCGTGACACATTGTGAATGTTCCAACAGAATCAATGTCCATAACTGCACAGAGAATTCCATCCACAAAAGAAAACAAGTAAAGATCAAGCCTTCATGTAATGCTTAATCACAGTTAATTTTGATGTTCATCAATGATAACTGTCACAAGAACAGATGAGAAATCGGTTATTTCTTTGCAGCGTATATAATTTCACTGTTATGCTGCTAACACCAGAGATAACCTGTTCTAAAGCCATTGGGCGAGAGATCTTCAGCTGCAACTAGAAAATTGCCGGCTGCAGCATTCACCAGAATATCAAGCTTCCCAAATTGTCGCACCGTTGCCTCCACGACTCTTGCTGCATCTTCCCGTTTCCGAACATCCCCTACAAATCCAACTGCCTAAAAACTGAATCCCGTAAATTTGATGGGTAACAAATATCATTTCTAAATTGAAAGGCCAATAAAAAAGCAAACAATCGAAGCGCAACTTCAGCAGATAACAACACTCAAAAGACTATGAAGAGCAGGAATCGGCTCATGAGTACCAGTATTGTAATATCAACAGAAACAGATGATGATGTGCAAAACGGAGAGCGGCAAAAGAGATAGGGTAAAGAGAAAATACGGGGATGCCGAGGGAGGTGAGGGCAGAAACGGCGTCGTCGAGGACGTTCTTACGGCGGCCCATGATGGCGACGGAGGCTCCGTGCTTCCCAAACTGAGTGGAAATCTCAAAGCCGATACCAGAGCCGCCGCCGGTGAGCAGAGCTACCTTGCCTTTGAGTACATCGGACTTGAACGGAGACTCCATAACTCCGGCTGTACACGGTTGAATGAAATGATTTTTGGTTTTGGCGTTAAGAATGATTGTTGATTTAAGGAGTCAAAAATGGGTGAAATTAAAGTGTTAGTAAATGTAGTTTAGATGCTAAATGCTAATTAACTAATTGAATAATCTGCCGGCCTATACATCAGATCTTGGGGCCCCCTCGCCCATGTAAATAAATGTTGCTTCTTCTGCCGCCTCTCATTCTCTTATGAGAAACAGTCCAGTACATACATATCTACCGTGCAACACCCGTTAGTGCCGACCCGACCCGCCATGCGCCCGCCCCGCCCCGTGCATGAGATCGATGCGGCGCGTGGGTCTCACGGGCTACAGTAGTTCTTTTTTTCATTTTTAATCTTTTTTTCAGATTTTTTTCCACGGCGGAGCTTTCGGCTCCGATTTTACAGCTTCACTTTCGCTCCGATTATTAAAATAAGGATAATCGGCGGGCAACAATTTGGACTTTTTCGGCTCGCTCCGAGGCCTTCGGCTCCCTTCGCTCGAATCTTGACCATAGAAGAAGAAACGGCAAACAATTAAAAAAAACTGGAAAAAAAAAACTGAAAAAAAAAACTGGTCAAAGGGAGATTTGATCCGGATCAAATCCGGGTCAAACGGATCGGGTTGAGTCAAATGGGCGGGTGTTCTACGGTGCAACAGTTGCACCAGAGTTTTTGTCTTCTCTTATTAAGAGATTTTGGAGAAGTTTGTGAAAAACAAGCATACCCAACATTTTAGTACAAACAAGTATAGGTTTTTCGTTATTTATTTATTGTGTTATAAATGCGCTGTGGTCGCGCTATCTAAAATATGGAGTATAGTATTTGTAAGATCTTTCAATTTTATTGTATAAAATGTCTTGCACAAGTATGTGAATCTAAAGATAAATTGCATTGCATAAAATTACGTAAACGGAGGGATTAGTTTAGTTGTTTTGATAAAGATAATAGAATGAATTGGTTTGCTTTGTGGGTATTTTGAGCGCAGCGCCGCAAGCTGCAGCCTTAATTGCGGAAGATGAGTAAGAGCCACAGCCAACTGTCGTCGTTTACATTTATTTGAGGAGGTTATGGTTATGGCTCAGCTGCCCATTGCCCAACCCAATTCTATCTTCAATAGGCAATAGCAAATAAATGCTTGCATCGTTGCTTTCAATTTCTTATTTCCAATTACGAGATTCTCTTTGGGTAAGAATAATTAAGTTTAGTTACAAGTCTCTTTTTTTTTTCGGGTGATAGAAGAAAAATGTAACTTTGGTGACGTACGTTATGATTAAGTAAATGGGCTGAGGGTTGTATTTTATAACGATAATTTCAATTTTGTGCTAGGAATTAGAAAATGATAGTCGTTCTAGATTTTTGGAGGATCCCTAGTTTAATGAGTTAGTTTGTTTCAAAAACAAATTTCATTTTCTTTACTCTTTTTCTTCTCAAGAAATTTCGATAATTAAAAATTTGAGGGTCGCTTGTGTTGATTTTTTCCTCAATGGCTCATTTCCTTCCAAAAGTATGGTGGAAATCAAATTCCATGAAAAAGTATGTTTTTGTTGGAGCCTTCTTCAAGATCCCTGTCAAAGAAAACTTGATCAAAATAGTAGTATTTTGTTTGATGATGATTGATGAATCATCTTCCCTCGTGTTCAACTCTAGAAATCCCGAAACTACTTCCCACTTAACATTGAGTCATTGAGTGTAACTTTGCAACTCAAGTTTGATCATTGGTGAGACCGACTTTGACTATTTTATTTGGGAAGATTAAGGAGAAGTGGAAAACAAAATGTACAGTACTAAATTTGATTTGGCAATGCACAATGTGAATGATCTCAAAGGCAAGAAATGACTTTACTTGTAATCAATTGATCTAGATATCACTATGATTGCAGAAGGTGCGAAGATCAATTCTTGACAATGGCTATGGGCGCGTTTTCCATGTTTTTTTTGTCATTTCTTAACTAATTGATGCATATGCCTGAAAGATTAGATCTCTAAGTATTGTAATTCTGATCTATAGCATTAGGTTAGGATTGATCACCTCTTGTACTCATTATTTTTATATCTTTTTCTATCTTATGCTATTTGAACACACTATGTCCAGACATATAATGGTAAAAATAGAAATTTGGCGAATTTTTTTAACTAATAATTTAATTTCATAGTTTCGACAGTTTGGTTATTAATAAATATACACTTTCAAAATTTTAATTATAAAGTTTCATCTCAATTTAAATTCACAAGTTTAGGAGTTGGGTATGGATGAGAGTAAAAATTGGGAGGCGGTGTACGTGAGATTGATAGTATTTCGGAATGAGGTCTGACTAGGAAAGAAATTTTGAATGCAATTAGACAATTTTTTTTCCTATTTCAAGAACGTATGTCCAGACATAGTATGGCCGAATATAATTATTGTAAAAAATAAATAAAATTCTTCTTGAATAGCACTATATTACTACTTCTATTTTTCACTCCTAGGGTCATTTTACCCCAATCCACATCATTATATCTCCTTTTCTTGTGTGTGTGTGGATGCTCTAAGAGAAATAAAATGATCCAAGAGAAAAATCCAAACCCCCTATGAACTCCCCTGCCAAAAAATATTTGAGATTCTTCCACGCTACAAACTTGTTCCGAAGCCGTAGAATATTTATTAATGATAATATGAATGACATTACATTTTGGATGATATCTTTACATAACAAACAAAATGGCATCCAACGTATAGCCATGGGCAAAGTCATAACCAAAATGGATAGTACACATAGCGAAAGGTAAGATACTTATTGCAAAATACATTATGAAAACCAAACGCATAGGAGAAATGAACTTCATTAATAAAGTCTCAACTCATAATATCATAGGCATTATAAATATCAATTGTAACCAGTAATCACTATGTTCTTACATTTTACATAGTCTTCTTGCAGTTGATTGGGAGAACAATATCACCAAAAACTTTATTCAATCTAGAGGCAAGAACCTTCTAAATGATTTTTAATGGGCCAGGCCAAAAAATCTCAAGTTATTTCTATTATTATTTATTTTAGCTTATGGGGGGAATTTAAAATCCACAAAAGCAAAGTGCTAAAATGAAAAATACACGTCTTGGTGAAAAACAATGAATTATACCAACTTACAATTAAGGGCCCACTAACTATCATTTCTCACTTACATTGTCGGTGGACTCCCTCTATCAGATCGGTTGACTTATGTTTTATTTTGTTTTACCTTGTCTATTTTACCACATGGATTCAGCCCAGATTCACTTTTTGACCTAGCCTACCACCCACCCCCAACCTCAACATTATTGAATGCAAAAAATTACCCCCATAAATCTCAAATCCCGCTCCATCGCCCGCATCTCCCTCATCTTGCCGACAGTCAAGACTCCATCCTTCCTCACAAATCCCGCCCACACCAACTCATCCCTCACAAAAAAATACTTCGACGGTTATTAGATTTTTTAACACCATGGCAAATTATGGAGATGTTAGTTTTATAAATACTTTTATTAATTTTTTTTATTGAGTATTATTGTTATTTTATACGAATTTCATTAGATAAAATTCATGCCTTTGATTTTTAATGTGAGATTTCATGTGTTAGTTCTAATAATTTTTTAGGTGTTATTTATGTCAAATCCCGCTCGACAAAACCCTATTGTTTACTATATCCCGCTCGAGCGGGATATTGCTTAGTCGAGCAGGAAATAAGTTATTCTCGATATTAATTAGTTCTAACCTAATGTGTACTAAATCCCGCTCGATAAAACCTAATGTGTACTATATCCCGCTCGAGTGGGATGTTGCTTAGTCGAGCAGGAAATGTGTTACTCTCCGTATTAATTAGTTATATTAGTGTATTACTTGGTCATAATCCCTAAATTAGTGTGTTGTAGATTTTTCGATGGTTTGGTGATCTTTTAATACTACTAACCTGGATTTTGCTAATAGACTAATCAAATTTGTTCACAATTTTAATGTTAATTTATAATTGTCAATTATGTAATAGCGTGCTCGGTAAATCAAAGATGGCCTAAATCCCGCTCGAGCGGGATATTGTTAATCCAAACAGGATACTATTATTCGTGTTTATCAGATTTTTTTATTACTTTTCTAATACCCCGCTCAAGTTCATCATAAGTGGCTTGAAGTTTCGCTCGAGCGGGATCTAATATTACGAGTGGGAAATAGTTTTTTTAATTGGTAAATATTGTCAATGTAATGATTTTAATATTTGTTTTTAATTGTAATATTTATTGTTTCAAATTACGTTCTAGAGACCCGAGACTATTAATCGTAAGTCGTCAGTTAGCACGGCCTACAGGCACATCATTTTAGAAGATGCTGAGTCGACGTTATTAAAGGTTAGGGGACAAGATCTTCTCGAGAGGTGGTTTGAAAGGTGTTTTGGCCAGTTCACTTACTGGTAGCCGAGACAGAAGTGCGCTATGGGCGTGCATCACTTATTGTCCCGAGAGATTGATTATCCATTTTGCGAGGGGCATGACATGTGGTTTAACATCCGGGCAAACATTCATTTTTCTTGTGTGGAGTATTCCCTTGTTACCGGATTGCCATTTAGCTCGTCTGATTTCCGACCTTCAGACAACCATGACATAAGGGATGTGCAAGTGTATCGACGGTTTGCCAGCGACATGCAGATTAGTGTGTCGAACCTACTTGATCGGTTTTGCCAGAGACGTATGATAAATCAAACTGGTGATATGTACCTCGTTGTCGCGCACGTGTTATTGTTGTATATGTTGCTGCTTGGTCTAAAATTGATGAAGTGTGTTGCTGATTGGGTGTGGAATTTGGTGGACGATCTAGATGCATTTTCTCAGTTTTCTTGGGGTGCCTACACGTATTTGAATCTGAAGCACTACATCGACAATATCAAGCTCATGCCTAAGTACCACTTCTACGGTGCAATGTGGATTTTCCACGTTTGGTCGCTGGAAGTGATGCCAGATTTAGCCGCTTCAGTTGCGGTCCTTGAAAATCCGAATGCACGACCCAGATGCATTAGTTTGAAGTTCAAGAGCAGAAGTGGAATAGAGCTTAAGCCATTATTTTATTTGGAGGTATATTTTAATTTATTGATTGAATAAATTTTCTGAATTATTTTTATAATTGTATTTGTGTTTGATAATATTTTATTTACTGGCTGGTCGATTCAACGAATTCAGACTGAATGATGATGAACTGCAGAGTTTTTATTTCCAATCCACTCAGTATCCAAATATACTGGCAGTGGACTTTCCAATGCTACGTAATCCGTTACGTGAAGGGTAACAGTTTCCCCTTCAGGCACGTGAGGCTATAGTTATTGATAATGATGCTGCTAATGAGAAAGTTCCACCAAGGAGAGAAGGACAGAGAGAGCTAGATGGACAGAGACAGTCTGCTAGCTATGCTGAGCCAGAGGCTTTAGATGAGGAACGAGAGCCACCGCCCCGTCGAGACATGGGAAAACGTACTCGTCAAAGAGGATCTTCATCCTCCAGTGGTGGGGTCAATCACATCCTAGGAAAGAGTGATCGGCATTGGATTCGAGTAGAGATTTAGAAATCAGAGGCTCGCATTTTAGAGAAAATAGAGCAGAGACTATTGCCCAAAATCAAATCTTGGATTGAGGGCTTGTTTAACAAAGCCTGATGTGGATCTACACGTCGCTCCCCTGCACATCAGGCCACCCCATTTACCATGCCTATGCAGACACCACACCGCGCCACAATGTGAGCCACACCGCCAGACACTGGAAGAGACTCACCGGTCCCCCGTGCATCAGCATGCACATGACACAGAGGAAGATCCTTGTCCAGCTCGTCATTCCCTACCACCAAAACAGTTTTTGTCGCCGCATTGTCCAGCTCGTCATTCCATGCACGAGCTTGGATTGTCGAGTGCAATGTTCAATGAGTACGGTATTTTTCTCCACGATCTATCTCGACATTCAATGCATGATCCTGATCGCAAGCATTGTGGTCCACTCTTGGCACGGTAACTATTAATGATATTAGATTAAATTTTTAACTTTTTTTATCTTCTACATAAGATATTGATATTTATTTTATTCATTTAGGCGATCGGATAGAGTTTTGAGGCTCGTCTAAGCGAGGTGATGACGCCGATCAATGCAGTCCCTCTTTTACAGAGACTGGTAGAGGAAGAGGAAGCACATGATAACATGCCATTAGGGCAACTAAGAAGAGGGAATAGGACTCGAAAACCTTCTGCAATTTTGACGTCCATGCTTGTCCAAAGATAGCCACCACCACTTCCGCTTGAATTGGTTCAAGCATATGAATTGTTTTTACAGGGTGATCTCGATGGATTCATGGTTCTCAATGCTAGTAACACATATAACCTGCATCAGTGGTGCAGGTTACTTGAAAATGAAAAGGCTGACATCGGAATTGAGGTAAAAATATAATGATCTTTTTTGTTAGATATTTCTTGATTCACGAAATAAATTTTTGGTTGTAGGTACTAGATTTGTTCATCTTCTACTTGAGAAAGTGAATTATCGACCAAGAGCATGTTTTGCCCACTGTGTTAATGGACTGCGATGTCTTCGTAAGTTCATTTTGAGTACTAAATAAATATTATGTACACATATTTATCAAATCCCGCTCGAGATTGCAATATCTCGCTTGAGATTGAGTCCAAATCCCGCTCTAGCGGGATCTTCAATACCTCGAGCGGGATCTTCAATACTTCGAGTGGGATTTTATTTCTTTGCACTTTTTATATGAAATTATAACCATGTCATGTCTTTATAACATGTCCAGCTCAAAGGTGATTGGAATAAGAAGATTTTGACGATAGATATCGAAGATGAGCTCGTTGGATTATGGAGCATATATGCTGATTATGAACCTCCAGGCAGCCTATTATTTGGAGCGCATGGAGTGGGAACCTCCAGCCAGCAATCATCTTTCTTTGGAGCTAATCACGTAAGTAGAAAATAACCTACTCCCTCCGTCCACAAAAAAACAGTCTCATTTACTGCTGGGCACGGAGATTAAGAAAGCTGGAAAAGTGGTTTTGAGTGGGATAGGGGACCCACTTAGTGGGAGTGGTAGAAGTGGATTGGAAGTAAAATTATTATGAGTGGAATAAGGGTCCCACTTGTTGTGAGTGAAAAATATAAAATATAGTTAAAGTTGTTGTGAGTGGAATGAGGGTCCCACTTATTGTGAGTGGAAAAAATAAAATGAGATTGGAAATTGTTGTAGGTCTCACTTGATGTGAGTGGAAAAAGTGAAGTAGGACTATTTTTCATGGACAAGAAAAGTGTGGTAAGTAGGACTATTTTTCATGGACGGAGGGAGTATATTTAACTGAATTATTATTTGGAATGAATTATCTTACAAGTAACATGCAATTGCTCATTTCATATAGATGATTCTTGTGTGTCACATTGACGGGCATTTTGTAGTAGTCCAAATCGATATGCAGAAGTGGACTGTTGAGCTCTACGACTCCATGTACTACAGTGTTGACAGAAGAGTACAATTGGGGAGAGAGTCTGCTTAGAACTATGCAAGAACCTAGATTCTAGACTCGATCAAATAAAGGGCTTGTTGAGAGACTAGATGATAGAACAGAAGGAGGTGTAGACACTCGACCTCTACTGATTCTTCAACTTGGTTGTTCTTGCTCTGGAGAGAGTCGTTGTTTGCTGCTTTGCTTGAATGTGAAATCTCTCGTCTCTTCTCTCTCTCTCTCTCTCTCTCTCTCTCTCTCTCTCTCTCTCTCTCTCTCTCTTCTTCAATGGAGAGACCTCTATTTATATAGAGAGAGATCTAATTAGCTGTTGGAAAAAGCCGTTTTGATCTCTGCCAAAAGCATGGCACTCCACTTGCTTCATTGCAAACTTTCCTAAAATGGCAACTACGACCTTCGCTTTTTGTGCATCTCTATTGTCGGTCCATTTATAGTATGTTTCCAGGCTGACTTGTGCTTCCGAGTAGATTTGAATTTGGACTTCAACTCTTCTGTCTTCAACAACTTCAAAGTCTTCTCTTCTCAGCTTTGTGACGTCTGACTTCATCACAACTTCTCTTCATGCTTGAGCTATACAGTTCAGTTATGGAGTTGTGGTCCAACTGACCAAGTTCCTCACGAACTGTCTTCTTCAGTCTGGTTGACTTCTTCTGCTCGAATCTTGTAAAGATAAAAATCCCTACGCTCAAACAGTGAGCTCTAGCTAAGTTCAGACAGATGACTTTCATCTACTCGGTTGGGATCAGTTAGATTTTGGGATAAATCAAAATCTTTACTAATTTTCCCAACAATTTCCCTTTTTTTATGATGCCAAAACTCTAAACTGACACCACCTAACTTTCCTAACTGATACCATAAAGTTTATATTATTAATACTCAAAGACGAACTGAGTTCTAGTCTATAAGAGGAAAGGGGTGAGCACAAGATAAATATATAAATTAAATTCAAACTTGGACAACGAGATAGTGGTCATCAAGTGAAGTTAATAACCGAAGACCTTTAAAAACCAGAAACTTATCATTATAGATAACAAGCTGGGGAGTTATTATAGTTACAACTGAGTACCTATTACTACAGTCCTAACATTCTAACCTACTCTAGAGTCTTCGTCTTCTTCTTGATCTTGATCTTCAGCAAGGCTGGAGACTGAGGTCATCCCTTCGCTTGACCTTTTATCAGCCTTTCCTTTAGCAGCCTTGCATGTCTTTATCAAGGCTAGCGGCTGACGTCAGTTGAATGTATTCATTTTCAGATCAACTGAATACCTACCTCAAGCAACATGGCGAGGCAACTAATTTCCCATCAGCCTTCTCTTCTTCGGCCTAGATCTTCTTCAAAGACTCCTTCTTATCCTTCAAGAAGGTCTTTGTCTTCAACTCCTTCATATCATGGTTGGAGGCTAAGGTCATGCACCTTTTCTAGAACCTTTAACAACCTTTCTTGATCTTCATTCCTACTTTAGTTCACCTGAGGTGACATCAACAAAGATGTGTTGACCCAAGCAAAACTTTCAAGGTGACTGTCTGAGCTACTTTCCCCTTTTTGGCATCAATAAAAGAAATATGTAACGCATATTAGCATGAGGGCATTTCGGGAGCTATTTTCGAGAAGGCAAAAAATCATGCCCATTTTTCTTTCACTTTCAGGGCAAGAAAGAACATTAGCAAGACTTTACAAGCAGCTGCGACTCCTTGTGCATTTGCTCGAATAGTTACTGCAACTCTTATGAAGGAAGCTCGACTGAGATGAGTTTGTAAACAAGGAAAGACCTTGCACAAAGCAGTCTCAGGAGGGAATACATAGATCCGATCGGGACTTTTGATGGACAGGTTACTAATGACTAGTTCTGGTGACGTGAGGTTGTAGATCTTCATCCCGATATGCAATTCGATGAATATCTCTGGGAGCTGCATTAGCTGGTTGACACCACGAATCATCTGTTTCATCAGTTGTCCTTTGAGGCGTCTGCATCTCATGTAGCCACGAAGATAGCGTTCTTGTTGAACAGATTGATGCACTAATTCAGGGCAAGCGGGAGAAGAGGACCGCTTTGCAAAGTGGAAAGGCATATTCTTTGGGATAAACAACAGTCTTGAATGCGCCGTTTCAGAAAAAGTTGTTTCCAAAAATGACAGAATGGAACGTGTCAAGAGCTGTGAGCGACACTCGCGCGCGTGAGGAGAATAAGTATTTCTATGTCAGCACAATCTCAATCTAAAAGCATAGTCTATGGATATAGACTTGCTTTGCATTAAATGCGACTACAGGGCTAATTCATTTTTGAATAACTTGTAAATAGATGTTTGAATTTATTTCAAAACACCCGCCTAACACAAAGTACCATTCAGTCGATGTGGAACTCGACTGTCTCCTTAACTCAGCATACACTCGATCGACTCAAGTTCATCTGTTCAGTTGAGGTTTGAGCTTGATGTCTCCTATCGAACAACTTCTTCTTCGGTTGGATTAAGCAATCCAAGGAGTTGACACATCATCTTGAATTGAGCTTCTACCAAAGGCTTTGTGAATATATCAGCTCGCTGAATGTCAGTGTGAATTTTCTCAACAATGATGTCCTACTTATCGATATGATCACGGATAAAGTGATGTTTGATGTCGATGTGCTTAGTCCTGGAGTGACGAACTGGATTCGTGATCACAATAGAACTTGAGTTGTCACAGAAGATGGGTACTTGCCCTGTTTCTACTTCATAATCTCTAAGCTGTTGTTTCAGCCAAAGTATCTGCATGCAGCAGCTTCCGGCTGCCATGTAATCAAATTCAGTTGTGGAGGTGGCAACACACACCTGTTTTTTCGAGAACCAGAAAACTAACTTGTTTTTCATGAACTGACAATAGCCTGAGGTT
Source organism: Schizonepeta tenuifolia (assembly GCA_029490685.1). Lineage (NCBI taxonomy): Eukaryota > Viridiplantae > Streptophyta > Magnoliopsida > Lamiales > Lamiaceae > Schizonepeta > Schizonepeta tenuifolia. Next base: position 74,965,109 of record CM055955.1, on the reverse strand, counting down.
GATTTCCTATCAACTCGATCTCCAGCTAAGTCTGCATTAGAGTAGCCTGTTAGTTCGATATTATCATAAGTTGGGTACCACAATCCTATATGAACTGTCCCTTTGAGGTACTTGACGATATTCTTAGCTGCTTGTATGTGAGCTTCCCTAGGCTCAACTTGGAATCTTGCATAGACTCCGACTACGTAGGAGATGTATGGTCGACTAGCAATTAGATAGAGCAACGAACCGATGATCCCTCTATATTTCTTTGCATAGACAAGCTTTCCTTCTTAGATGGGGTCAATTTTCCAGTTGGTGTTCATTGGGATCTTCATTATACTGCTTGAGTTCAGTCCAAACTTGGAAATCAGCTCATTTGTGTACTTAGACTGATTTATGAATATTCCTTCTCGTGACTGCTTGACTTGCAGTCCAAGGAAATAGTTCATCTCTCCCATCATTGACATCTCGAACTTTTTCTTCATAAGTTGGGAGAATTTTTTACACAGAGCTTCGGACTTGGATCTAAAGATGATATCATCGACATATATTCGTACCACCAGGATGTCCTCTCCAACTTTGATGGTAAAAAGTGTTTTGTCGAGTGAGCCTCGGAGGAATCCAGACTCTAGTAGAAAGTTGTACAAGGTGTCATACCATGCACACAGAGCCTGTTTCAGTCCGTATATCACTTTTTTCAGCTTGTCTACCGTCACCAATTTCAAAACAAGGAGGTTGTTTGATGGCGCGCAGTTTTCGATTTTAATTTTATGTCGTCATTGAAAGCACCGCACGCGCGTCAAAAAACATTTATAATTTTCTTAAGTAGCAAACCACTAGGAATAGCTAGTGGCAAGTATTTAAGGTCGAACCTAAGGGAAGTTGTTGTGATGATCTTTGGTGTCACAGAAAGTTTGGGGGAGGGGGTTTATTGGAGCCACAGAGGGAAATGCATAAAGTAAAGAGACAGAAAAATAAATAACAATAAATAAACCTCAGCTTGGAATGGAATCGGTCGAGATCGGCATGAACAACGTCTCGGTCATCGGTGCAACGATATTCACTGTACATGTCCGTCTCTCAGTTATAGGGTCTCAACACTCACGCCCCTTTACTGTCACCATGTCACGCACGTGAGTATTTTGACCCTAGCTCTTTCTTTCAGTATCGAGCCCTCCAAGTCACCTCGGGAGCCCACCTTACTGTCCATAGAATTAGCTCGCATCTAGAAAAGTCACCAATTGAGCCCTCTGCATCAGCAACCTTTGGATCTAGAAGGTCCAAGATGGCTAGAAGCATGGCTTGTACCATACACCACTCTCCAGCGCCCACAACACGACCAGAGGTGAGGGGAACCCCTACACCTTTGCCCAGTATTGTCAGGGATTTGCCTCTGCCACTCTTGCGTAGACCTCCAGCAAACTCGTGGAGGTTCCACCACTTTGGAATCAAGTCCAACGCATTAGGATCGGGCTTGTATGGATCTCAGGAGCCCAGTCTAGACCTTTCGATGATCACCGCACACGCCTCACTTTCTCTCACCCCAAACCAAGCTAAGAACAACTAACTGGGCAAGAAAGTAAAGAAGAAACGTAAATGAAACATAACTAAAGATTTATTGAACTTGAAACGATTACAAAACATGGCCGATACCAATGTCGCCAGAAAAGATGCAGTGCCCTCTTCCAGAGGAGAGAGGGCTAAAAACGGAAACTAAAAAGTGGTGTTGTTTCTCTACAACTAACTATGGAGGAAAATGGAGATTCTAAGATTCTCAAAATCTGGAGAAAAAAATGTATATATAGGGAGGCTAACATATGTTGGTAGGTGAAGTCAAAACCCTAGATCAAATCTGGACCATTGATTGCCTTGATCTGGATAATGATTGTCTTTGGCTTCTTGGCTTCTTTCGTGACCATCCATACACATGTCACTTTCAGCTCCAAACAATACTTCTTCTCCTATTGGCCTCCAAGCTGCTTCAACTTAGACCACTAAGATGCAGTCAGAACGGTCTCTTTCCTTTTATGGCAATATGTTGACCTCTGACCACTTCATCATGATGGCCTCGCTATCGGCCGTGGTGACCTTTTTGACGCTCTTCATGACCATTCTTCTCTTCCTCTTCCCTCTTCGGTCAGCATTTCTTGCCTTGGCCTATTTTGCCTTGATTTTATTCTCTTTATGCCCAATTACCAATTTTTTCTGTCTTGCCACCCAATGTGTTCTCCCAAACACAAAATGACACAAAATAAAAGGAAAAGGACTCAATCTAATCCTAAATAAGACACTAAAAAGAGCACGAAATTTGGGCTCGTCATTGTTCCACATAAACATCTTCTTTGATGTCGTCATTGAGAAATGCACACTTCACGTCCATTTGGTAAACCTTAAACTTGTGGTAAGCTGCATAGGCTAGGAGAATCTAAATTGCTTCAAGATGAGCATATGGAGCGAAGGAGTCTTAAAAATCTATCCCTTCTTGCTGGCAGTAACCTTGAGCCACCAGTCTAGCCTTGTTTCTCACTACGTATCCAATGGTGTCTCACTTATTCTTGAATATCCACTTCAGACCTATCACATTAACTCATTCATGTCTCTCAACAAGTTCCAAAACAAAGTTAAAGAAACTCATTTAACTCTTCCTGCATGGCTTAAGTCCAGTGGATACATCCTAAAGCTTTCAAGATATCTTTAGGTTCAGGCACATCAGCTACGTCACATGTTGTCATAGCTACATCTCCTACCTGATCAAACTTTCCAAGTATCCTAAGTTCATCAGCGTATTGTGCTACCAAAGTTATTCTTCATCAGCTGAGTTCCTGATTGAGTGGACTGAGTAGGAACATATGTTGTGGGATCTACAACTTGAGTTGATCTTCTGGTTCGAACACCAGCTTCCAAATTTCCTATCACTGCATCTTTGACATGGTCTTCATACAATTTTTTATGATGGAGTAATCTGGTCTTGGAGATGCTGGAGGTGCCAGACTCGGGGGTCTGACTTCTAGTGCAATTCTGTCCTCAGTTGGAGTAGAGAATGGACTATGGAGCGGATTGATCTTGAACTTGAGAGTCCAGGACTTAGATGCTAGTACTGTCTGCGTATTAGCTGGAGTTGGCACTTGATCAGTTGACTTTGAAGTTCCCTCTTAATTTGTGACGGATCTTCAGTCTCATCTTCAAAAGAATATACTTCTTCTTCTTCTGCTGACCAAATAAGTGGCTCTGCCAAATTCTTCAGTCGTTGAGCTTGAGATCTGGTCTCAACTGGATGTGCCAGTGCGCTTCCTTCAACTGCTTGCAGCTTAGCCTGTTCTCTGCACTCAAAAGTAGATTCATCAATTATAACATGATGTGTTATATCCACAATTTTGGTGCTGGTGTTGAAAACTCTGTAAGCTTTGATCTTTGCAGTATATCCTAAAAATATGCCTTTGACAGCTTTTGACTCGAAGATTTTCAACTGAGCCTTCCCATTTTTATGGATATAACACTTAGAATCAAAGACAGGAAGATAAGAGATAGTAGGCTTCTTGTTTCTCCACAGTTCGTATGAAGTTTTTCCTTGTCTCTTCGTCAGTAGGGAGTGGTTCTGTGTGTAGCACGTTGTATTGACTGCCTCAGCCCAAAAACGTTTTGGCAGGGCTGAGCTTGTCAGCATGGATGTTGCTGCATCTTTTAGCATTCGATTTCTCCTCTCAACTACTCTGTTCTGCTGTGGAATTCTGGCATATGAGGTCTGGTGAGTTATGCCATTCTTCTCGCAATACTCAATGATGGTCTAATTGAAAAACTTAGTTCCGCGATCAGATCTGATGGATACAATGGATTTTCCTTGTTGGTTCTCAAGTCTATCCACCAACTTAGGCAATTTTTCTCTCATCTCATTCTTATGCGCCATGAAGATCACCCAGGTGTATCTCGAATAGTCATTAGTGACTATAAGAGTGTATTCACTTCCTCTTAAACTCTTTGGAGGTGACCGGACCGAAAAGATCCATGTGGATCAATTGCAAAACACGATCCATGGAGGGCGTGAATTTAAGATGGAATGATACTCTAGCCAATTTTCCAAGTTGACATGCACTGCAGAGATGCATCGAACTATACTTCAAGTATGGTATTCTATTTGCGTGTTGTTGGCGAGCTAGCTTGTTTATGGTTTTGAAGTTGAGGTGGTTGAGTCTTTTGTGCTACAACCAGCTTATCTCTGGGTTGTTTTTGGATACATAGCATGTTTCTGGTGAACTGCTTGACCAGTCTGTGTAGTACACTCCACCTGATGAAAATCGTCTACCAAATAAGAGAATCTTCTTGGTCGTGACATCTTTCACCTTGCAACCCTGTGCATCAAACTTCACAAAAAATCATTATCACAGAGTTGGTCTATGGAGAGCAAGTTATGCTTCAATCCATCGACCAAGGAAACATTTTTAATAATCACTAAGTTGGTTTTGAATGTACCAATCACGTTGGTTTTACCCTGGAAGTCGTCACCAAAAGTAACAATTTCTCCCTATCGAAACTTAATGTCTTTAAGAAGATTCCTCTGGTGTGTCATGTGCTTGGAACATCCTCTATCTAGTACCCAGACTGACTTTGCAGCTCTTCGTTTCTCAGTTCATCCTGGTCCTGTAAAACACAAGAAGAAGTTTTAGGTACCCACATTTAATTGGGTCCTGGCAGGTTAGTCACTTGAGTTTCCTCGATGATTCGAACTGTGTGATCAGTTCGGATCACTTTTCCTTCTTTATCCACATAGACTACTGACTGAAATTCCCTGAGAGCTCGTGCAGTCCAATTTAATGGTGGATATCCTTGTCTCTGAGAAGCTTGGTTTCGACTCAGCTGACTTGGTCGATTCCTTCGTGGTGAGAACTGTATGGGACAGGACCTAAACTATCTAACTCTTTGAGCATACCCGTACTATGAATAACTAGGACATTATGCTGATCACCATAGTTTCCATGTCCTTAATATGTTTGCTGGTAGTGATGAGGCACTGGGAATGTCTGATGATAGAAGTGAGGATTATCCCAGTTTGGATGCCTTTGACGCTGATGCGAAGCTGAGTTGTTCGACCTGCACTTGGGCTGATTCTGCCTTGGCTGTGAAGGTCATCCTTGTCATTTCCCCCTCGTTCTGTGACCTCTGGATCTGGACTTCTTTGATTATTTCTCAGCATCTCTTCATGTACCAGCCTCATACTCCTTAGGTTCTTCAAACTGAACCTTCTTTCCTTTATCCTTCACAGGAGTCTCAACAGTCTGAGGAATAATTGGAGTCTCTTGAACTGTAAATTCGACTGAGTTCAGTTGAACATGATGTATCTCAGTCGGCGATTGACTTGCCCTAACAAACTGCCCTAGCTGTGCTCCAGTGTCCGTCTCCAGGTTGTATCCAATACCTTCTATGCATTTGGGAGTTTGTTGGTTGCTTATCATGCTCTCTAGAGCTGCGCTCGAGGCATGAAGGGATACTATCTTCTCATGTGCATGCTTTAGCTCCAATTGCGACTGAGAGATATATTCCACTTGAGTCCTGGTCATATTGATCAAGTTGATTGGTTGACTGAGCAACTTCTTCATGGAGTCTTATGTTCTCCTCCACAAGATTTTCTATGCCTTGATCCTTCATGATCAGCTCGTTGCTCATGATGTCACATTCAGCTTGGAGGGCTTTGCACTAGTTTACTTGAGCGTTGCACAGTTTGCTCAAGTTTTCTACTTTATCCCAAGACGGTTCAACATCTTCGTCTAGTTCTCCTACACATGGGTTCATAGAAGGAATATTATAAGAGAGATGGAAAGAAGAGTTTACCTCGCTAGTCGACTCTTGAGGTAGTGCCATGAAGCATTGGTCTTTTCCTCTTGAGCTGAATGGAGAGTCAGCTTCTTCTTCTTCTGACTCTGTGAACACGTCGGTGTCATCGACGTCATCCTCAACAATCATGGCCTTGGTCTTCTCCTTGGCCTTTCCTCGGAGGGCATCTTTCTCCTTTTTGGAGAGATCAGGACAGTCGATCTTGAAGTGTCCTGGCTTCCCGCATTCAAAACATCCTTTGCTTTGATTCCTTGAGGAGGTTTCAGTGGAGCTCCGGCTACTCCTGTTAATCCTTCTGTACTTCTCGATCTTGGATTTCATCTCCTCGAACTGTTTGGTCATTTTCTTGACCTTCTTCTGAAGTTCGAACCTATTTGGTCTATCCCTAGCTGAAGAGTCAGCGGACCAAGAGGTCTAGCAAACTTTGATCTTCTTGAGTCAGCTCGAAGAACTACTGATGGCACCTATTCTTCGGTTACGGGGATTGGTTTTGTTCGCCCTACTCCTCAACTAACTCTTGACAATATTATGTTTACTTCAAAATTTCCCGTTAGCTTATTATCTGTTAGTCAACTTACGAAAACTCACAGTTGTTCAGTCACCTTTTTTTTCCTACCTATGTTACCTTTCAGGACCTGCAGACGAAGAGGACGATTGGTGGAGGACATGAGCGTGACGATGTCTACTATTTGGATTCTGGTACTCCTGCACCTTCGCGTGCTCTTTCAGCCACTGTGTCTCCATATCAGTGGCATTGTCATCTTGTTCATCCATCTTCTTCTAGCCTTCGAAGTTTTATTTCTTGTTTCGTCTGTTGATATTCAATGTGAGTCTTGTGAGTTGGGCTAGAACCATCGCACATCTTTTCCTTCTAGAGTTGGGAAACGTAGTTCTTTTGCTTTTGAGCTTGTTCATTGTGATGTTTGGGGTCAAAGTCGAGTTAAGTCTAGAGGGGGTTTAAGGTATTTTCTGATCTTGGTTGACGATTATTCGCGTATAACATGGTTGTATTTGCTCAAACAGAGAACTAAAGTCTCTGTTGTACTAAACTTCTTTTATCATGAAATAAAAACCCAATATTCTGTCGATTTGCGTATTCTTCGCACTGATTATGCTCTTTAATTTACTCAAAAGTCTATTTCATCATTTTATGATTCCCGTGTCATAATTCATCAAACTTCATGCTCTCACACTTCCCAACAAAATGGAGTTGCCGAATGGAAACATCGTCATATTTTGGATGTTGCTCGTACTCTTATGTCTCATATGTGTGTTCCTAAGTGGTTATGGGTGGATGTTGTTCTTACTGCATGTTTTCTTATTAATAGAATGCCTTCTAGTGTGCTCCATGGAGATATTCCTTTTTCGCATCTTCATCCTGATAAACCCCTTTACCATGTTCCTCCTCGCATATTTGGGTGTGTTAGTTTTGTTCATGATCTCACTCCTGGGTTGGATAAGTTGTCTCCTCGTTCTATTAAGTGTGTCTTTCTCAGGTATTCTCGAGCACAGAAAGGGTATCGATGTCTTGACCCGCTTACCAAGCGTCACTATGTTTGTGCTGATGTCACTTTCTTTGAATCTCATCCATATTTTTCTCATACCAGTGCTACTTCTTCTAATATGCTAATCTCTACTCCTTTGCCTATTCCGGCGTCAGTGTCTCCTCCATCTCGACCCTTACAGGTATATACTCGTCGTTCTCGGCCACACCTGTTCTAGAACCTGTCTCTGAACCGGCCTCGTGTCCTCTAGATTCTGAAGATTCCTAACCTACCAACACAGATTATTTACCTATCGCTATACGCAAAGGTAAACGTACTTGCACCACTAAACATCCGATGTCTAATTATGTCTCTTTTGCCTGTTTGAGTCTTTCTTTTCGTGCTTTTGCTCTTTGCATTTTGTCTACAGTTATTCCAACTTCTTACCTTGATGCCTCAAACGTCCCCTTTGGCGGGCTGCTATGGATGAGGAGACGCGTGCCCTTTTATCTCGTGGCACTAGGGTTCTAGTAACTGCCCCTAATTCCACTGTTTTTGTTGCTTGTCGTTGGGTGTTCACTATTAAGTTTCTTGCTGATGGTACCATTGATCGGTACAAAGCCCCTCTTGTGGCAAAAGGTTTACACAAACTTATGGAGCTAATTACTTTGGGACATTCTCTCCCACTGCTCGTTTGAACTCCATTCGAATCTTGTTCTCGTTGGCTATTAATCTTTCTTGGCCTATGTGTCAGCTTGATGTGAAGAAAACTTTTCTCTATGGTGATTTATCTCCGACTGTTTATATGGAACAACCTCTAGGGTATGTTGCTCAGGGGGAGGATTCTACTAAGGTTTGTTGTCTTAAGAAGGCTATTTATGGTATTAAGCAAAGTCTGAAGGCATGGTTTGACAAGTTCAGTAGTGTTCTTAGCAAGTTTGACCACTTTGTCTTTGTGCACTATCAAACGTCTCGAATTGTCATTCTCATTGTCTATGTTGATGACATCCTTATATCTGCGAGTGACGTACAGGGGATTGATGACACAAAGCTTTAGTTTTTTTTTTTGTTTTACTTCATTTTTCAAGTTTTTTATATTTATTTATTTTTTCCAATTTTTCAACCATACTTGATTTTTACTTCATTTTTCATTTTTCAGTTTTTATTTTCATTTTTTAAAGAATTATTAGTTACTTATTTTTTTACATTTACCTTTTTTATTCTTTTCTTATTCTTTTCTCTTTGTTTTTAGTTTATTTTCCTTTCTTTGTTTTGTTTTTCTTATTTATTTTCTTAATTACTTTCATTTATTTATAAATTAAGAATAGTAGTATTAGTTATTTTTACAACTATTACTTTTCTTCATGACAATGTTTACTTTTATTTACGATAACTTGTACTTTTAGTTATTTAGTTAAGTAATTATTGTCGTTAAAAAAAGTAACAATTGATATGAAGAAAGATAATGTTTCACAATCATTACTTTTTTCACGACAATATTTACTTTTATTCACGCCAACGTATACTTTTAATTATTTGTTAAAATAATTATTATCGTGATTAAAAGTAATCATTGTCATGAATAATTGTAATGTTTAAAAAATATTACTTTTATTCATGACAATATTTACTTTCATGACAACTTATACTTTTAATAATTCGATCTAGTAATTATTATCGTACTAAAAATAATCATTGATATGAACAAAGGTAACATGTCAAAAAATTTATTTTACTTCACGACAATATTTCCTTTTATTCACGAAAACTTGTACTTTTAATAATTCGGTCAAGTAATTATTATCGTACTGAAAAATAATCATTGATATTACCTAAGATAATGTTTCAAAAATATTGTTTTTCAAATGTAAATAATTTAAAAAGATGAAAAATTAAATAAAATAAATAATAGGACACAACATAATTAAAGAAAAATTAAGAAAAAATGGAAAAAATAAAAATAACTTTAAAAAAAAGATAATATGAAGAATAAATAATTAAAAATTAAAAAAGTAGAAACAATAAATAAAATGAATAACATGTAGAAACAACATAATGAAAAAGAACAATTAAAGAAATAAACGAAAAAATAAAAAGAAAAAACTAAAAATTAATGAGACTTTAAAAAATAAAAGATAAGTGTGTATAAATAAATAGATCTACATAATTAGTAAACTAAAGAAGCACTAGCCCAACGGATTCTCGCTTGAGCTTAGAGCTCCCCTACACAAGGAGGTCTTGAGTTCGAAACTCGTTAGGAGAGCACTTTTAAATTTTTTTTTTTTTAATAAATGGAAAAAGGAAAAAAATTCAGTAAAAGTGCAGCTCCAGGATTCGAACCTGGGTTCTTGCACATGGAAGGGAGGCCGTTGATCACTGGAATCTTAGCAATATATACCGCAACTAAACGATGCAATTGTAGGCAGTTAGTAAATCGAGTATCGTATCCACATGGACTATAAATCGAGAACAAAGTGGGAAATAAAATTTAAAAACTTCTTTACTATTCAAGCTCTTGGGGGTTTAAAGATTGGAAGTTTTATCAACTAATAGCAAACAAACCAAATATAAACAAAATTATAAAATATTATCAGAGATAAAATAATGATTCTAGAGAATGCATCGCCCCGACTTCGACAACAAAATTAATCTATTATCATATAAACCAATTTAATCCAATTCAAGTGAAGAAATCACAATATTATTTACCCATCACCGCTAGGTCTCAAGATAAAAGTTGATTAAGAATTCACCTATCTCCGCTAGGTCTCAAGATGAAAATATTAACTCCAAAACGAACACAAAGATTTATAGCCTCCTATAAACAAACTAATCTCCGCTAGGTCTCAAAGTTCATTTATATTAATTTCTTGTTTTCCATGAACATACAAACCTATTAACCATTTATACGAACACTAAGCATGCATAAAAAGTGGCCAACAATTCATACATGAAATTAACACTCAAGAAATCAAACAAGAATTAGAGGGCAAATAAATTCAATAGATTAAAATCGAAGTCTAGATCGAATCTTACAAACCCTAGGATCAACAAGAAAATTAGCTACTCATAACAAGAGTTTCAACAGAGAAATAAAAGAAAAACATAATTAAAGATACTAATTATAAAACCGTAGAGTCGAATTCTCAATCTCCTCTTGAAAGCTTCAATCCTCGATCTCGAATCTTCTCCAAAAGCTAAAAGAAACTCAAGCAAATAATAGAGTCGTAAAATTCCGCTCCCAAAACGCATCTCAACCCTATTTATGCATTAGGGAAGAATTCTATGCCAAAAAGGAAAAGAAAACGCCAAAATAATAAAGTCTCGGACAACTCGGCACTCCAGACCCTGGTCGTCGTTTTTACTTCATAAAATGGGACGATCGGCACTCCAGACGGCGACTGCCGTTCGTGGAATGCCGAACGGTTTTTGCTTCAATTCTTCCCGAGAATTCGGCACTCCACACGGAGATCCCCATTTGGGTCGCCGTTCTCCAAGTTATCTGGGCGTAAAACAGCACTCCAGCCCTCTTGGGTTGCCGATCGACCATTCTTCATCCAAACTCGTTTTTTCCCCATCTTTTGCCCGATTCTTAGGCTTATGCCATTACTCAACATAAATCCCTCATGAGCTTGAGCACACCCAAAACACTCAAATCCTGCACAAAACACGTAAAACTACGCACAAACGTGATACCATTCCAAAACATCGAATCTCAACTAAAATACATCACAAATGTGCATAATTCGTATCAAACGTGCATCTAAAAACACTATGAAACCATGCAAAATGAGTGTTTATCAGCAATCACCACTAGGCTATCGCCCAACTACTATTATTATTCTAATAAATATTAATTTACTTGTTACGCGGGCCAACCCGATCCGATTATTTAGTATACAACCGTTGCACCAGAACACGCCCCTAATAGGAAACCATATACTTTTGTTTGAATTTCATATCTCTATGATGACGCCAGTGTAAACCTTAGTACTATAACATCTTTTTTTTTTGGAAAGGTAAAATCAATTAATTAAAAGGAGGAGGAGTACAAGGGGTACTCAAGCCCATACAATGAAAAGAAGACTAACACCCCACAACGGAGAAAGTACATATATGCCAAAAGACAATTACAAGGATCCAAAGCCCAGTCATGGGTCGAGTAGCCAAACTTGTTTGGATAAAAAGCCTTCAACCATCTCCACGTATTAAAAATAATATCATCCACCACTCTATGAGCATCAGGATTTTTATCTTCAAACACTTTCTCATTTCTAGCTTTCCAAATCTTCTAACAAATAAACTGTCACATGGTGTTGCACATTAGTTTGTTGAGCAAGGTGAAAATAAGAAAGGAAAACTACTATCTATCTATCTATCTAATACTTAAAAAAAGAGTTGAATATATATATATATATATATATATATATATATATATATATTACCCTGTTACCGCCAAATCTAATGGTTGTATAATAATGATGACACTCAATTATCTTCTGGGTAATCAATAACATATTATGTGTAAATAATATTGACTATTTTATTGTATACTTTTATTACTATAAATATGGCAAGATTTCAAGAAATCTAACTTTGTCTGTACAACAAGTTATTAGATATTTTCAGTTATAATACAAAATTTTCCTAAAAATCTTAAGTTAGCAGGATTAGGACTGTACAAAGTTTGGTTTAAACCGTAAATCAAATCGAACCAAACCGTATTTGTACAGTTTGATTTGATTTATGGTTTAAAAATTTTGGTTTGATTTAGATTTTTAAAAAATTATGATTTATGGTTTAGGTTTGGTTTTTAAAAAATATAAACCAAACCAAACCGTAAACCGTAATATAATTATTGTATTAATATTATTTTTAGTGTTGAAAGAGTTAAATAGTATATTGCATTTCTCATTTTTAATTAAATATGCTATAAGTCAAAATAAGAAGGTTTAACCCTAACTACTTATTTAATTTAACTCTGGCGGCTTCTTCATTATTTCTTCTACCGCCACCACAATCTGGCTCATGAAAAAAATAGCAGCAAAGGTTTTTTACTTGATCGATTTCATGTATTGAGAAGGCTTTTGAAACAAGACACTTTATTTTAGATTTCAAGTTAAATTCTCTAGTTAATTATGATACTATGCATACAAATAAAGAATTTGAAGTATAATATTACATCATGCCGTCAGTTCACGTACATAAACAAATAATTTTTCTTTATTACTCTGCAAGAAAAATAAAAAATATATAAAACCCGTTAAACCGCACCAAACCATATTAATACAGTTTGGTTTGGTTCGATTTTGATGCTAAAACGGTTTGATTTGGTTTGAAAAATTATCAAACCGTAATTTTATGGTTTGATTTGGTTTTAATGCAAACCGCACCAAATCGAACCGTGTACAGTCCTAATCAGGATATCAAGGAGGTTACTTTGAAATGTTCAACATGCAATTATGCAAATATAATTTTGGTCAATATAATAATTGAGTAATGATATTCGGACTTACTGTAGCCAGCCACAAGCGTGAAAAAAATAAAAGTTACTGTAAAATGAAAATAATCACATTTCTTTCATAGGGTTTATGTTTTCCAATTAGGGTATATTTCTATTTTCAAAACCTATATTATCATTTTTATCGCGTGTGGTTGGTCACAGTGTGTCCGAATATCATTACTTATATTAATTAGCCTATATATACCCTCTCACCCTATTGCATATCTTCACTCATTTTGCTCTTTTATTTCAGTATGCTTATTTGTTTCCTGTTTGTTTGTTGTTTTGCATACTACGCCATACATATCATATTATCCTTGGATCAGTTCAATTCTAATGTCTCTTCAATTTAATTACTTAATAATATTTGAGTTTGTTTTGCATGATGCAGTTACTAGGTAAGTTCTTGAATCGAACAGTGTTGTGACGCTGCTCATTGTTGGGTAAAAATCGAAATCTTGAATCTTGGAAAAAGGTATGGAGGGTGAGGGTGGGTGGTTGAAGTCATCAGGCATGGCCACGGTAGACCGGAAATACAGTGCGCGACTACGTTTGTTGACCGATAGAGTGAGATTTTTTTTTGTTAAGTAGAGAGAGGGAATTGTGAGGTGGGGTTGGTCGAAGACTGTTAATTAGACTGTGAGAATAGCCGGAACTCGGAAGGTGGAAGAAGAAAGGAGTTTTCTAAAGAAAGAAGAGAGAGGAATTGTGAGGTGGGGTTGGTCGAAGACTGTTAATTACAGTGTGAGAATAGCCGGAACTCGGAAGGTGGAAGAAGAAAGGAGTTTTCTATAGCCCAAGAATATTAGTTTTCCGATTTTTATGTTTATTTTTTTTGGCTGAATTGGATAAAAATACCCGACTTTATACCAAAATTTGATTTTTTGACAAACCTTTTAATTGTAGCAAAATATATATCAACCTTCCAATTTGTTGCAATGTCTGTCTGGTGACAATTTCTGGCTAAATCGATGTTGATGTGGATCTCCGGAAAGCTGACATGGCAGGGAAAATTGGATAAAAATACCCGACCTTATACCGAAATCTGGTTTTTTGACAAACCTTTTAATTATAGCAAAAAATATGGTGACCTTTCAATTTGTTGCAATATCCGTCCGAATTCAATTTTTTGGGAAAAAAATTAATGGTGACGTGTACAATTCATAATTACGTGGCATTCAAAACGATGTCGTTTTAACTAAAACGACGTCGTTTTGATTAAGAATTAAAAAAAAAATATTACACCACATTTACAAATTTCACCTCATTTTCCTCTTCCCCCCTCTATCTCTCTCGCCCCAGTCCCTCCTTCTCTGCCTCTTCCCACTCTCTCTCTCCCTCTCTCTCGATCTTTATCATTATTTGAGCCGCCTCAGCCTAAACAATCTCAGCCGCCTCGCCGCCACCGGAAAATTCACCTGCATCACCCACGACTGCGGACTCCACAAATACGGCGGCGGACAGATTTGGGGAAATGGTTAGCGCTTGATCAACGAAACCGGACATTGTGGGAATGGAGGTGGAACCGAAGATCTCCTTCTCCACGGCTTCGAAAGAGTGCCCATTGATAGAGGTCATGGTGGAGAAGGATGGATGGATGACTGTGGGAATGGTGTATGCGGCGGAGAAAAGGCAAGGGGTTGGGTGAGAGAGAGAGAGATAAAGGGTAATATTTTTAAATGATGTGTAATATTTTTAAATGAGGCGGAATTTTTAAATAATGTGTAACATTTTTTTTTTGTTTTTTAATTCTTAATCAAAACGACGTCGTTTTGAACGCCACGTCACCATTTTTTTTTTTTCCAAATTGAATTCGGACGGACATTGCAACAAATTGAAAGGTCACTATATTTTTTACTACAATTAAAAGGTTTATCAAAAAACCAGATTTCGATATAAGGTCGAGTATTTTTATCCAATTTTTCCTGTCATCTCAGCTTTCCGGAGATCCACATCAGCATCGATTTAGTCGGAAATCGTCACCGACATTGCAACAAATTGGAAGGTTTATATATTTTTTGCTACAATTAAAAAATTTGTCAAAAAACCAAATTTTGGTATAAAGTCGGGTATTTTTATCCAATGTTGCCTATTTTTTTTGGAGTGGTTTGCGTATATCATTAGTTAGTATTTTTTTTTTTTTAATTGGGTTGGCATGTATAACAAATAGTATTGGCTTTCGACAAATGATTTTATTTCAGTGTAACTTACCATATGATTAATTATATTCAATTTGTATTGTAATTTGTACTAAAGAGTTGGGAATGGGATTTCTTTCTTTCTTTCTTTTGAGATAATTTGAGGTATGCCAAATTGCCAATTGGTTGTACGCGTTGCATGTTAAAAGTTCAAATGTGCGTGTTATTGTATTTAATTTTCTAAGTCATTTTGTATTGAGTTTAATAGATTTTAGTAAATTTTGTCTCATTTAATTTTTTGGAATTTGGAATCTGACCATATGTTTATAAGATTGTCTATTTTCGTGGTTGTTACTTTTAATTTTTCTTGATACTATTTCTTGCTATTTTTGCTGAATAAGAAATGATATGTATATTATATGATTTGATCATACATTTCCTCAGTGCAACACACACGGGTGCTATGTTTACGGTACAATTATTTACCTCCTTAGTGTAAAATTTGGAAGGATAATGATATTCGGCCACACTGTGGCCGACCACACAAGCAAAAAATAATAATATAGGTTTTGAAAATAGAAATATACCTTAATTATGAAGCATAAACCCTAAAGTGGAAATGTGATTATTTCCATTTTTACAGTCAACTTTCCTTTTTTTACGCATGTGTCTGGCCACAGTGTGGCCGACTATCATTACCCAATTTGGAAAACGTATACTTTTCAACCTTTTCCAACTTTTTCATATGTTTACTATGTTAAAAAATTTTCTTCGGGCACGATGAAAAATTTTCTTCAAGCATGATGAAAATTTTTTCGGGCAGCCTCTTTTCTCTCATTTTCTCTCATTTTTTTTCCAATGTTGGATAATATTATCCTTTGGGTAGCGGTGTGAAATATTTTCCAATGAAAAAAGGCATAAAAATATGGAAGGGGTGAGGGGACCATGTGATAATTTTCGTTTCAATTATAGTAAACATGTTATAAGAAAAATAATGAAAATGTTAATATTTTCTCATCTTTTTTTATCCATTATTTTCGAATAAAAAAGTTTCCGACAAAGTAAACGCACCTTTAGTGATTATTAAACGTGTGTTATGTTATAGTATTTGTTAATTTTATTAAGATTGAAGGCTTTGTTTTTAGAGAAAAAAAAAGTGGAGTAAAAATAAAAAATAAAAATTCAACAAAAATACAATTATAGCAGTCGCCCGGGTATTGGATCCTCCTCTAAGTAGCTCAATTTTTTTGGCGTAGGTCTCATATGAAGGGTATAAAGTGATTAAAAGGTGAAAGGGAAAGAAGCGAAAATGGTGAGAGATAAAAGCGATGAAATGAGGTATAATTGGAAGTGGTGGGTAGTGGGTGGGTCAACACAAATACAATAGCAAGAGAATGAACACAACAACACAAGAGTGCGGTACGTGAGCTGGGTTCAGAACGTCGTGAGACAGTTCGGTCCATATCCGGTGTGGGCGTTAGAGCATTGAGAAGACCTTTCTCTAGTACGAGAGGATCGGGAATGACGCACCTCTGGTGTACCAGTTATCGTGCCCACGGTAAACGCTGGGTAGCCAAGTCCAAGGTTTAGCCAAGGGTTAGCTCAGGACCCCACTACTCGTCGTATTTGGTTTGGTATTGCTACCGCACATGACTTCGAAAGTCATGATGATATTACTGAGGAACGTCTTTATCAGAATATTTTTGCTTCCCACTTCGGTCAATTATTTTATCCAATCAACTCAAGTGGACATCTAGATTATCTGTTAACAAATTGATGTATGAAGTGCAAAATTAGAAAATATATTGATGTATGGGTTAATTTTTGAGAGTGGAGAAAATAAAGTTCTATCCCATGTCCTCTCTTTAGTAGGGTTATAAACAAATCAAATATATTTACTAGAGCATTAGCTACGGAGCACCTTTTTAGTATATGCAGAGCATAAATCTTATGTAGTCAATTTTATGTAATTGATAATTTATACTATTGCAATTAGGGGTGTTAATCAAATCAAATATTTTGATTCGATTTGGGATTCGTATTCGAATTGTGATATTCGAATTCGTAATTATACGATTCGAATTCGAATTCAAATATTTTTATTGATTCGATTAGTTTTCAAATACTTATTAGTAATTATGTTATTCGATTCGATATTCGTAAAGATTCGATTAGATATTACAATAATATATAATTTTAATATATATTTATATTATATACCTTCTTAAATTAATTATGAATTATATGCTTAAATTTTTTAAATATATATTAAACGTGTTGATGTTAATTTGGCCCATATTCAAGTCTATTTTAAGATAAGGTCAACATTTCCTTAATATATATGTATATTGCACTAGATCTAATCTCTTAAGTGGTGCAAAGGTAAGTCATAGTCTCACATTTTTTCCTTCTATCTTTCACTACTTTACATTGTGTCTCTATCTCATCGTTCTTATTATTGTTCTTCATCACCTTACTTCACAAATTTCCAACTAGTCATTTTTTATCTCATTCCTCTATAGATTCGAGTATTTGATTCGAATTCGTAAAATCATTCAAGTATTCGAATTCAAATCAAATTTAAGATTCGACCACGATTCGAATTCGATTCGGTTCGATAAATAATTTGTACAGATTCGATCCGATTGGAATAATATTCGATTTGATTTGATTCGATTCGTTTGCAACCCTAATTGCAATGCGTTCCTGCCATGCTACGCTTGCTCCCAAATTAGTCGTCATAGATTCGGTGAATGAAGGTATGATCTCTCTTGGTGCATGTAATTTTTTAATTAATACAACTCACACCTTGTTTTTGTGATTTGATAATATTTGGGATAAATAAGATAATAACACTTTCAGAATTAAAAATATTAATTTTGTAGCACAAATTTTAAAATATACAAAATTTAACATTTTTTGACTTTTTTTTGCCCTTCGCTTAGATTTTGATGTTATTATAATTAATGAATTCAAATTGCTATAATATATGAAAATACAAATCTCCACATGCCACTTCATATAAATCATAGTGTGAGAACTCTTTTTAAATACCTTTTCATAAAAAATCCCTAAAAGTTTTCTATATCAAAATCACTTAAAAGACTAAATTATCCTTATTACTTTAAATAAATAAAAAATAAGAAAAAGACAAAAAAAATTAAAAAAATCCTATCCCCATCGATCCCCCACTACCCCACTCCACACATCACTTTTCCTCTCTCTCTCTTTCTCTCAACCCACACACAACCGTCTCTCACCCTCGACGACACACACACACGCCAGGCAATGACAGCCAATCCTACCACAACAGGGAGTCGACGACATCGACATCTAATTCCAGCGAGGAGGAAGTAAATTTATGCGAAAACAAACCGCCAGTTAGTTCTCTCAACCCACGAAATTGAATTTTGTAAAGATCGAATGTGTGCTTCTAAATGTGTGTTTATGGACGATTTATTAAATATGAAAACAATGTACATGATTGTATGAGTATTGGTAGTGTTATTTCTAACATTTGTCGTTGAAATTTGGATTTTAATGTGAGAAATTGGGGCTGCCCACGGTGGGTGTTTATGAACCCACGGTGGGAGCCCGTCGTGGGTAGCCCCATCGTGGGTAGACCGTCGTGGGTTTCCCCATCGTGGACAACCCGTCATGAGTTGCTCTGTCGTGGATTGACCCGAGACTATTTTATATGTTTGTGTTTTGTGATTTTGTTGGTTTGAGCGCACGAACTTGCTTCCTTATGATTTGTGTGTTTATATTGCAACCCGGATGTGTCCATGATATAAGCCATATACCTAATAATATAAGAACAAAAGGGTCAGTATGGAAAAGAAACAAGCAAATAAGTCCAGATTCCTTCGAAAAACTGTCAATGTTCTTTCTGCATGGCAAACACATGCAATCGTACATTCAAGACATGCAACGATTCAAATATTAGCCTTAAGTTACTTACCAGCTCTCCCTACGTTTGTCCTTAGCTTCCTTCTCATACTTTTGTATTGTGCGTTCGTCATCTTGCCCACTAAGATATAGAATTTGCCCTCCAATGGTGGACTTTCCAGCATCTGCAGAACACATGACACTAATGATAAGAAACTGCCACATGATGCCTACAGTTTAATATTTTCATTTTTACACACCATCTCAATCTAGGAGTAGTGGAAATTTTAAACCGTGATTATCAAAAGCAAGATCTATCATCCAAGCAAATGGGGAAAGATGTGCAAAACAAGGATGATAACTCAGACATGGGAAATGAAAGTTACAGACACTGAACAATCAATTACAAAAATAATTGAGGCTAAAGCGAAAACTCCGTTCACCTAAAAGCTCCCTTATCGTAATGTATATCCTTAAAGAACACCAAGTTTGAAGAAATTACCTGTCATAACTCTGACCATCAATTGCATATTTATTCACAGAGAGCTAAGAATTCGTTGTCAGTGTTATTTTCCCTAAATTAGTATTTTCATCAATGACCATATTATCTTCCTGTTGAGCACCCTTAGGTGCATCGTCGGCATCACTGATGTTAAGATCAGCTGGAAGCTGGCCTGATTTTAGTGCCTGATGCAAAACATTATCAAGATCTTGTAGTAACATTCAAAAACAACACATGTAGGGGGGACGGGAACAGGAAAGGAAAGAAATCAACACTGGCTAATGGACAAGAACAAAATGTAAGATCCTTTGTAAAGCAGGAGAGGGATGCATTTAATATTCAAAAGTTCATTACAATATCCTACTTGTATGCAGGGTGTAAGATGTTCCTGTTCAAGCCTTGCTACCTCTTCAAGAGTTTGTGAATTCACAATGGCAGCCTGCATGAGTGTAACATAAATTAAGTAACAATCCATAAAGAGATGAGAAAATTTAAAAGACAGAGAGTTGGATGGACGAGAAGAAAATAAAGGAAAATAGAACTCCCAATGCATTCTTCCATAAGACAAAACCCAAAACATACCAAAAATCCCTGAACCCTGTCATTTTAAACGAGACAATTTGAGACATCCTTCAATTTCTCTCACATTTACCTACCTATTAAGGCATGGCCTGTTGTTAACCTTTTCTAAGTATCATTTCTAATAGTTATCTGATTAGAAATGTTTATAATGTCAACTATATCCTATCTTAGGTTTGGAACTTCAGCAAAATACAAATTTCCGTACCGTCATGTTGATCCTTGAAAGATATGGAAAATGACAGTAGTTGCTGGATGATCGGGTTTCTCAAGTGCAAAATTTGAAGGATTTGAAGGATTACACGAACAAACAAGCTCAAATTTGTTCAATTTGTCAAAGTATGGAGTAGATTAGCCCATATTTTATTCATCTATCTAAGCTTCACTCAAATTAAACACAACACACCACATTTGAAGAGATAGGCAGAAAATTAAAGTATTCAACTAAATTAACCACAAAACTGAATTGGAAACAGAGAATCACAAACACAGATTGACAGAAATAATCACCTCGACGAAGTTGGTGAATTTGGGATCCCTATTCACAACCAAACGATGAACCTGCAACAAAAGAGCGAATAAGATCCTCAAAATTCACACACACAAAGGAAATTCAAAAAGGAGACAGAAATTCGAATCAATTCACGAAATCAACTTGAAGAAATTACCTCGTACTCGACCTTATGTTTCTCGGATTCCTCGAGAGGAATGTAGTACTTGGCCAATCGAGTTTTCCCTTGGCTGTTCTGCAACAGTATGAACCGGATCTGCCAGATTCAACAAGACACGAAAACAAACTCGTTATACAGAAAAATCATAAAAATTTTGGATCATTTAAATTGAGAACAAAAGAGAGGGTTTACCATTTTCGAAGAACTGAAACGAGAATTTGAGCTCTGCAACGAATAATAGTAAATATTTTGAAGTGAATGGGTTAATTGCGTGGTTGATTTGGTCCGTGCTTCCCTATATTGACTTCAATTCCACCATTTTTATGGTACGCGCTCTGCAAAGAAAATTATACTAGAGGTAGGGGGAGGAGGAGGATAGGCTGCGGTGAAGGAGGCTGGTGTCGACGGTGGAAGAAGACAATGTTACAGTGAAGGGAGGCAGCGGTGGTGAAGGGAGGCGGCGGTGGTGACGGGACGCGGCGAGGCTGCGGCGAAGGAGGCGGGTGTCGGCGGAGGAAGAATACAATGTTACAGTGATGGGAGGCGGCGGTGGTGATGGGACGCGGCGGTGGTAATGACGGGAGGCGGCGGTGGGAGAAGAGTTTGCCTGAGGAGATGAAGAAGAGCGGCGCAGCAGACGAGCGGGAGTTATAAACTCAAATTAGGGTATTTGGCTCCAATTATTTTTAATTAAAAAAATGAAAAATAAAAAAAGAAATTATAAAGAGTAAAACGACGTCGTTCGGATTTTTTTTTTAAGTGCGGTAATAGATGACGGGATTTTTAACCGCGTCGTCTATAACCCAACGGGGTATATACCGTCATCTATTTCATAAAAGACGACGGGAAAATCTTCGCGTCGTCTATCAGCGTACGAAAGCAGTAATAGACGATGGGATTTGTGTACCATTGTCTATTTAACTGCTAACAGACAACGTGATAAGCATCTCCCGTCGTCTATTATTTTATAGACAACGCGAGTAAAATTCCTATCGTCTATCACGCGTAGTCTATTACTATTTTTCTTGTAGTGATGGATAAGATCTGAATTGCATCAACATAACAAATTATTGAATTTATATTGTCGTGAGGTCGTATTCAAAGAAATAACGAAGGTATTTCGGCACTTTGCGGGCAATCCAAGACGGTATTAAGAAGTGTATAATGAATTTACGGCGGGAGTTGTTGGCCGTTATATTAAACATAAGAGAAATGGAAGTACAAACAGTGCCCTGTCAAGTGACGGGTCCTAAGATCCCTCGGATGAGACGTTATTCCAAATTTCTGGGCGAACTCTCCGCTTCATGGCACGCGACTATGCGTGCATTACTGGATTGAATTTTGGAAGGACAGATTTCGATCCAAATGAGAGACATCTCATCCGGCCTGATAGTCTTTTCCATTGAGTATTCAAAGGCGCGGAACTAAAGTCAAAGACATGCGCAATATGTTCAATGCCTTAAAGTTGGGAGACGACTTCGCAGACTATGTGAAGGTAGTCAAACTCTTGGTTTACTACCTATTTCTCCTTTGTCGGGACTGTGACATGGAGGTCGAGGAATGGGCATGGGCATTAGTTGAGGATCCGTAATGTTGGGAAGAGTTTCCTTGGGGTGATTACACATATCAGGCATTCACTTACTACATCAATAACACTGCCAAGAAATCCGACCAAGCGCAGATTGGAACTTGTCAATTTTACGGACCGATTTGGGTTTTACAAATTCGGTCTTACGAGTGTATTCCTTTGTTGGGAGAGTATTGTGGAAGCCGAGAAGCCGTCGTTAGAGTTCTTTGATGTTTTATGTGGACTACAAAACTCTTCAAGGCAGATTTCAGCACGTTCTTCAAGAGAGAGGTACGTTCCTTTATTTTTATTATATTTTATAATTTATATTACAGGTTTAATTTGTGATCTAATAATAATTTTACATAACTTGTTTAGGGTCTTGTCATACATATCCCGATGCCTATTCTCGTGGAAGACAATATAGAACTGTATTGGTACAGTCTTGACTCGGTGTATCGTGTACACTGGGAACCTCCGAAATGATTAACAGAGAAGAATACAAAAGGAGAGTTTCGAGAGGTTTCCCTGAAAAAGAAGGGAAAATTGGCGAAGGCTCCGGAGGTTGTGGGGAAGACAATTAAACCGACCTCATCGGCACAGAAAATTCCAAAACGACGCCGACAGAGCACCCTACCACAAGTACATACAGTTGAGACAGCACAACCAGTCTATCAGGAGAGACCAGAAGATAGAGAATGTTGTGTCCACGGACGTCTTTGTCCTGACCACGCGAAGGACGATAGAGACGACTACATCGATCGCCGGCTGAGGGCGGTCTTGATGGACGAGTCTGACAAAAGCTTCATTGCTACCTTATCCCGAAAGCTCTTTACTCAGGTGAAGGAGTACTTCGGTCCGAGGCACAGACGATCTAGGAGCCCTCCACAACAGTCTGTTGGGAGCTACAAGAGGAGCCCTGAGCCACACCGTCACTCTGTAGAGGTTTCTAGCAGACACAAGAGGATTCCAAACCCGCCTCGTCACTCTCCAGCTACAGCTCTACAGAGACAACACAGTCGGCATAGTCACCACTTTCCTCACATCCCTGAGCGTACCGAGCAGCTAATGCACCACCTGTTAGGACAGTCGTTTGACCTTATACCCCACCAAAGCGAGCCACCAATGTAGCTGTGGGGTTATCAGCCTGCCTACCAACAACAGCAGTCGATGTTCTTCGGCTATAGCAGTAGACCATTGCATCAGTACGACCCTCCGATGTACTAGTCTTTGATGTTTCAACCTCCTATTTGGCTGCAGTAGTCAATGTTTTCAGGCGACGGCAGTAACAGTCACTTTTTTCCTACTACCGAGTACACCCCAATGAGCAGCGGATTCCTTACCAGCCTGAATACCAGAAGGAGCAACCATTTTTTCCTACTGTTGAGGACACCACACACGAGCAACTCAGACGGCAGGTTTTACCTGTTAATATTGAATGGTCGTTATCCTCTGAGGAGTCTGCTGAGCAAGATTACGAATTGACGGAGCGAGACGAGGTGCAAGGTCGTCGTAAGATAAGACCGCCTGTCGCCATGCAGACGCCTTATGTGCCATGACTGCAAAGGCCGTGAAGAGGTTGAAACATATTTACAAGAAGCATAGAAAATTAGGAGACAATGCTACAATCACAATTAAGATGCTTGGCCACATTGTTGTACAATTTGTTTTTGGTCGTTTGGAGGATAGTCAACAAATGATATGGGCAGAGGTACAATTCTATCTTTATTACAATAATTTAAACTTATTTGTATATTAACTAACAAAATTAAATAACATTACAGGAGATAGAGCTGTACCTAAACTATATGCGATTCAAGGTGAGATATTTAGATAGTTTGACAGTTGATGGAGTATGTGAGGCAACCACCATTATAGTCGGCACTGGCTTCTATGTAAGTATTTCTCTTCGATTTATGTACATCTTGATTTCTTGATTATATTAATATTCTCTTTGATTTATATAATTTTTTATTGTATTACTAGAATTCTTTGCGAAATGAGTGTGATAAGTTGTACCCTATTGATGCTAATGACAAGAGAAAGAAAGTTCTGCCAGGGCTTAGATTATATCATAATTGGCAAGCACCTGAGGCTCTTAAACAAATGGTTGATGGTACAAAAAGGGAATTAACAACAGCTTGGTGGCAAGCTAACCATATAAGTTGATTATATTTTAAAATAATATCTTATTTGTAGCTAGTTTACTACTACCTCCGGTCCCAAAATCTTTTCATATCTTTTCTTTTTGGGATGGTCCCCAAGTTTCTTCCTAGCTACTTTTGGACACTACCTCACAAAAAATTATTATCTCTTACCCTTACTTTATCAACTTATTTACCTAAAATATCACATATGACCCACCACTATTTCAATTAATTAATATATCACTACCCTCAATGTGGGACCCTTTTTCCACTCACAACAAATTCAATCACTTTTTCTCTACTCATAACTAACTCAACAACATTTTCCTTAATACCCGTGCCACTTCCTCCTAGGAAGAGACATGGGGACCGGAGGTAGTATAATTTATTTTTTTAATATAGTTAGATTGCTTCTTGTCGTGTACATGTCATAGTGTGCAATGTCGGGGGTAATCATTAGGTCACGATACGCATCTGTTTGAAGGAATGGACTATCGAGCTGTATGACTCGACCATGGTCCATCACAGGGAAACGACATTGTGCAATGAGCAATTACAGTATGTCATCGATCTCTTACCTCGACTGTTGCTGGCATCAGGTTTCTGGGAGCAAAATAGGCACAGTCAAAGGCTCAAAAATCCTCCGTTGTTGATTAAGATGCCTGAGGAGGAGCAATTCATCCAGACCAACAGGACAAATTGTGGCCCCTACGCCCTTATGTGTGTTGACCGTCTCATCAATTTAACAGCGACACTTCGTAATGTGTCGATTGATGATAAATACAGTGAGGCGTATAGGTTATTTGTTGCAACTAGAATATTTTAGTTAGGAGTAGAGGATTCGTATTGGGAGAGACAACGTAGCTAAATTCTCATTTTTGTAAAAATATTTGATCTTATTTATATGTTATTTGGACTTGTTTAAGATGTGAGTGATTATAGTTTAATGAGGTTGAAAATAGCAGGTGAAAACATTACTCTCGAGTTTGCCCACGGTGGCCACGTCCACGATGGTGACCATTGTGGGTTGCCCACCGTGGGTTAAAAATTTGGAACCCACGGTAGCCACGCCCACGGTGCTACCATCGTTGGTTCCCACGGTGGTGTCCATCGTGGTTACCCACGGCCGAGTGCCCACGGTGGGCAACCCACGGTGGCCACCGTAGGCACAAAAACATGTTGAAATTTCATTTTTTTACTCAATTCCTTCTTTAATTTGTTGTTTAGTGATTCTATAATAGCTTATTATCATATTTAAAACCACTTAACAACAAATCCAAACACCCACATGTCACCTTGCTCGAATTCATTAGTAAATCACGTACTTCGTACAAATGCTGAAATTAGTTATACATAATCATTATCAAGAGAATCCCAACATTGTAACCATAGTATAAGCTAAATAAACTAACTCCAAACAACACGATAAATATTTTTCAAACCACAAATTCATCTTAAACAAAAAAAAAACATATTTACGTTTTACGGTAGGGACATTTCCTCGCATCATGATCGTCAAGATGATAAATGCTACACTTCTTCTTCCGCCAACGCCTTTGCCTTACATGTTCTCCCTCGGTCTCTTCTGTATCTTCAGTGGGTTATTCAAGTCAACACCACTAAACGGGATGGATGTTGTGCAAGTTTTTTTTGTTGTGGCCCCTTCCATGACACCTACCGTACACTTGGGGATGTCTCACCAAATTTTCTACTACGGATCGTGCACGACTATTTTTTGGGCGCTCAGCCTGATGTACCTCATCCATAGAAAGACAAATGATTGTGGAGATCTCCGGAGGCACATTCCACTCATCTGGATGCGGTGTTGGGTTAATATGCTCTATATAAGTCTCTCTGAATGTCTTTTGTTTAAAATAACGACTTACAAAATCGTACACAGACAAACCGTTACCTGCACGCCTGTTAAAATAAACAATTGTGTTACACAAAAAAAAATTGACATTAATTCAAAAATTTAAGATATACAATATTTAGTAATTGAACATGTTACCTTATAGCGGCAACAACATGGCGCCATAGAATCAAATCCAAATCCCACGCTCGGCACGTACATGTCCATGTTCTTAGATCAACGTGATAAGAAACATTTCTTTCTTCAACCTTATAAACATGTGTGGTGGTGTTATCTCGAGCTGCAAGGCGGGTACCGTGTTGCACGGATAAAGAAAAAATTTCCAATGCGTTCTATATCAACTTATGATCTCTCGATGCAGCTGCTTCTCACTTCTCATCGGTCCAATTCTCTACAATGAAACGATACATCTCAATCATCGAGTGCACCAGAAGACGCCTCGCCCATAGCATATGAGAGTTCAAACATCCGGCATAATTGGAGGTCAAGAAATCATAGCGTCTGACCGGACACTTACACTTAGCCCACCTCTCCGGTCCAATGTCAGAAAGTCGTCTGTGAGCTCCGTTGGGGCTCACTTGATGCAATTTTGAGAACAAATCGTCGGACTCTTCGTAACGATTACAATATGATGCAGCTTGGAAGATAGTGGCTACGTGCTTTTCCGTAAGGCGTGAGATTTTTCTGAAGGTGGTGGTAGCACAACCCCTGGAATGCATTCGGGTAGACGGCTCGAACTGTATTCCTAATGCTCAAATGTTGGTCACTTACATCAGTAAATCATCCGGAGGGTTGTAGCATCTGTGCAGGTTGGAGAGAAAATATACCCATGACTCATCATTCTCCTTGGGACCGAGGCCAATTGCAAGGGGGAAGACATGGTTTTTTCCATCCAACGTGACGACTACAAATAAAATTCCTCGGTTCTTTCCCTTAAGGTGAGTCCCGTTCAGTACAAGTACCGGCTGTAGACACTTATAAAACGCTCGAATACTCTGTCAGAGCGCCAGAAATAAGTGACATAGTGAACCCTCGACGGTCATCTCCAAATCATAAACAGTTCCTAGGTTATGCTGCTTCAACAAATATAGATACGACAGGATCTTTTGATACGACGAGATGTGGTCACTATACGTATTCTCTATGGCTATGTTTCTCGTCCAGAGAGCAAAATTGTATAGAATGTTAATGCCAAACACTTTACGCATCTCTTCCATCATCTCCCTTGACTTCAAAGTAACCGCCTCGCCGGTCAATCTCTTGGCAAAATAAAATGCAGCAACATCAGAAGATACCGACCGTGCAGCAGCACGATTCAAATCGTGGTGACAGGTGTGATCCAGGGATAACTTAGTAATTCTCCACATGGTGCTGCCCTCAACAGCACAAATCCTAAAGCTGCAATTTTTTCTGTCAGTCTCGCATAGGAACGTCGTACGATTGCTAGCCGAACTTTTCGATTTACACTCCAAAAAGTTTTCCAGATGATACATTCCAACAGTGATCTTCAAGTCTTTCTTGGACCTAAATAAGGCCCTCACTTCGAGTTCCCCACACACTGATGGTGGTTGCTCGACCCACTCTAATCTCCCTACGTTGTCAGGATCGGGGAATGGAATGATCCAATTGCGCATTACGCGCAGATGCTCAGTCTCGTGTTGTGAAGTAGAAACCCTATCCATTTGTGTCGGCTGTCGCATCCAAGCAAGAAAATCAAAAGATAGCGAATCGGATAATTCTTTACGATAATCATCTGCTTCGTCTTCGGACGAACTCGCCTCATCTTTTTCATTTTCGTCGTAGTCACCATCTTCATCCTCATCTTCCTCATCTTTTACATATTGCTCATGTGAGTAGGGCATGCGGTTGTCAATGTCATGGTGCTCAAATCCAGAGCTGTTACCACCAAAATTAACCTCGGGAGTGGATGAGCCGCCGTAATTAACGTAAACTTTCGGATCATCTTTCTGTTAAATTAACAGACGCAGTAACTTGATATCACTCCGCAATAAAACTTTTACTTTATTTCCGTTGCTCATGCGTGTCAAGTACCACAACGTTAGTCGGTCGGATTTATTTTTTCCAACCCTTCTCCAATAAGTTCAACAAGGTTTGCACGGTTCACTGTGGCACTATCGATGAAGACAAAAAAAGGATCCCCGTCTATATAAGTTGATTGCTCCCAATGACCGCTGTGATGTATCAAAACACGTGTCACGACATCTGAAAAATACAAAATAACAAAATATTATCAAAAATCCGATTGAACACGCTGCTAATGCATCTACCACCTAACCCACGATGGATACACACACGGTGGTAACCACCGTTGGTTGTCACCGTGAGCACCTTTTTTATGCAATCCACGGTGGCTACCCACGGTGGCAACCCACAATAGTGGGTAGCCACCGTGGGTTGCCTAAAAAAGGTGCCCACGATGGGGCCATCATGGGTTGCCACAGTGGGTTGCAAAAAATGTGCCAGTAAATGAAGAATTCTTATACACATGACAATAGATATAATTTTTACAGCTATTTTACTTCTAAAAATGTTTCTAAACATGTTAATATACTCTCTTATGACTAAATATCAACATATAATTCATGTACATAAAATTTTGTGACCATCGTGTGCAATCTCAACCTACCGTGGGTACAAGAACTTATCGAAAAAATCATATTTTACATAGTGAATATTGTTGCATACCTTCTTTATGGACCACAGAAACACTAAAGCCTTCCGTTTAAGCTTTACCTCATTCTTCTTTTCTACTATCGTGAGTTTTCTTCTTGGAGACCCACTTCTCTCTTCATTTGTGTTGTGTGTTTTCTTGTGTATATAATAGAAATTGAGATGTAGAGAATTGTAGTAGTTGTTGACGAAAATTAATGAGAGCAAACAACCTCTCTTACAAAACATAAATGAGTATAATTCAAAATTTAATGTGTTCAAGGTGGTGAGAATTTTTTTTCCGTTTAGGATTTTGGGTTAAGGGAAGAAGAAAGAGAAAAAAGAAAATAAAAAAGGAGTAGCCGAAAAAGATAAAAAAAAAAGCTAAAAATTAAAGTTAACATCTCAAAACCTTTACTTAGGGTTAATTTAGTCTTTTTACAGATTTTTTGGTATAGAAAACTTATACTCTTATGATTTAGTGTAAAAAATTCTATGTTTTACAAAAAGGTATCTTAAAATACATTCTCACAAACAAATTTGTGAAATCATAGTTTTGTTAAAATCACGCTTCTAATTAATAATATGTAAATTCACATTTTTGCAAATGTCAAATGATACAAATATTGATTTATTCTTATGATTTCATAGCAAAAAAAATTTTCAAATCACAATTACGTGAAAATTACACGTATAATAATATATGAATTTATATTTTTTGAAAATGTGAAAACGATATGATATGGAGATCGTAAAATAAAAAAAATTAGATGCAAAAAAGTCGAAAGATGCTATTTTTATATATATTTTTTAAATCGGTGCTATAGATAGTATTTATAACCTTAAAAGTGCTATAATCCTACAATTCTCTTGTTTATATTACATATATTTACAATGTATTCTATCGTGCAACGTACGAGTGCGATACTAGTAATATTTTAATTGGAGACCGACCGTTAAGTTGAGTCATTTTTCGTTGCGAGAAACGTGGATGATTTTGGAAGTAGTTTTGAAAAATAAATTGCGGCAAAAAGGAATGGTTACTAACAAACTCACCGGTGCAATGAAATGAACAAATCTATATATTATATAAACGAAAACGACTCTATTTTAAAAAAAATCCTATGTGGCTCCTTTAAAATCTCTTCATTCTCATTTATCTAAATTCTCAATTTTTTTAAATTTAAAAATCAATATTTACCATATTTATATTCTATATTATATATAACATGAAAACAAAATCAAATCAACAAAATCAATATCTAGCATATTTAAATATATTAAAAAATATATATGGTATAGATTAACAATATGAAATCTTCATATTTATTCCTAAATATTTTAAATTTGATATTGAAAAGATGAGACAAATTATAAAGTTGGCGTAAGTAATACGGTCGAGTCTTAATAATCGAGTAATATTTTTTTTTTCACCATACACATTTTCTTGTTGATTAACTAATGAGATGAAAAAAATTCAATGACATAAATATCATCAATGTGGAGTGTGATTTTTTTATAAGGAATGCCACTTTATCCAATGTGAATCATCATTTTTAATTTTTATTTAAAAGGAGTATTATTTTTATTCATAAATAAATTTTAATTGGAATAATTTAAAAAAGGAGAGGGAAGAATTAAGTAAAAATGAAAAATACAATCAAGAAAAGGAAAAGAAATAATAAAAATTGCTGCTAATAATAAGATTCAAACTCGAAACATTGGAGGACACAAGGTAGGTGGATCCACCACCAGACCACACAAAAATTACAAATGTGTTTCGATTTGTTCGATAAAACATGATTTTTTTTTTAACATAAGACATAGTAAAATTTAATTGCTAGAATAATCCAACTTAATCACATATTTGGTTTGAATGATTATGACCATTCTATTCACTAATTGAGTGGTAATTTATCATTTCAAATTTGGTTCAATTTTTAATCATTCATATAATCTATCAATTTTATTAATCATATGTATCCTACTACAATAAAAGTTACGTAAAGAAATACTCCATTAAGGAATATTAATGCAATTTAATTAAGCTAATTTGATAATTGAAGTTTTTATTAATAATAATAATTATAGATTTAACATCTTATGTGAAAACAATTTAGAGTTAAATAATTAAGTTGTTTATTTTGTCCGTGACACAAATTCTATCAATAATCTTATTATATTAGTATATAATTGTTATCTCGTATCGGTTTTTCAATGAACCTTCATCTGTTGGATTCTTCTATTCCTAATATCTAACTTCTCATATTTTTCGAATTATTGAACATAAAATAATAATTTCAAATATTGTAATAAAATTTCTATATGACATGTATTCTTGATTGTTTAAATAATTTATAATTTATAAAATAAATTTAGAAAATTAATGAATAATACTATAGGGGTTAAGGACTTTCTAAATAAAATTTGATCAGAACTATGGTCAATAGGACAATTCCGATCTGGAATGTGGGGATAGACGGGCTTATTCCAAACTGGCGGTTCAATTGTTTTTTTGACAAAAAATATATATTAATTTCACGATGAATATTTGACTTCGGCTTATTCTTATAGACAATCTTCAATAAAGGAAACGATTTTTAAGCTGAATCTTTTAGCTTTTTAGGAAGAGAAAAAGACGGGTGAAGGAGACGGTGGTGAGAGAGTGATAAGAGAGATAGATAGCGAATAGTATTATAGGGGTTACGGACAAGAACAAAAACTATAATTATTTTTTAATAAATTTGGATTAGAACCGTGCTCGATGGGACAATTCCGACCTGGAATCGTGGGGGTAGATGGACCGATTCCAAATCAACGGTTCAACTTTTTTTTTTTTTAAAACAAATTATATCAACACTTTTTTAAAATTTAATTAAAAGCTAAAGATTTTCACGGTCAAAAAATTTTATCACTATTATCTAATAAATTTGATAATCTTATTAAATGATAAATCCCCGTCGATTTTTTTGACGGATTATATGCTAGTTAACTTGTTAATCTACGAAGCTTCTTGTAAGACACTGTAGAGAAAATAAATCACATCAAATCCAAAGTTGGAGAAATCTCCGGACATAGTAAAAAAAGAAAAAGCTACCCATAACAAATCATTATCCAACCCAATATTCTAAATTTATCCAAATTTCAGTGTTTTGAAAATTATTAAAGTATAAAAATTTAAATATTAATAACAAATATATTAAAATCAATGTAAACAACTAAATAATATTGGACTAGTTAATTTACAATATCACTATCAAATTATTGAATTAATAGTGACACATGTTATCCATATATTCTCACGAATATTAAATTAAAAAATAACTATGTTATTAAAATAGAAATGCTCCCAAATTAGTACTTTTTTTATAGTAGTTTTTTTTTTTTTTTTTTAATTTAGCACTTCTTATAATTTTTTTAAATTTTAACACTTTCTCTCTTTTTTACCCCTACTTTATCTTTCTATTTCCTATCTTGTCCCTCCTCATCTCTCTCTCTTCCCTCTGCTGTTCTTTCTCCTTCTCCCATCTCATTCTTCCACTCCCTCTCCTTTACTCTTCTTCCTCATCACGATGCAAATCCAACCGATCGATTCGATCCCGAGCAACGTGGTCAAGCCATCGGTGCTCAAGTCTCGGTTGAAGCGACTCTTCTACATTTCGTTCAACGGCGACCTCACTCTCTCTCTCTCTCTCTCTCTCTCTCTCTCTCTCTCTCTCTCTCTCTCTCTTTCTCTCAGATCTGTAATTTTTGGTAGATTTGGCCCTCACCACCACCATCTATATGTGCGAAACGATGAGGCGAAACTAATGGTCTTGATCTCAACCTTCGATTCAAAGTATCGTGGTCGGAATTCGCGAAAAATCAGATGGTCGGAATTCACGAAAAAAAAAAAACAGATCTGTAATATTGAATTTTTAATCAACAACACACAAACAAATAATTAATAAATACTATAATAAATATGATATATGATGTGAACAGAAAATGAACAAAAACCATCAAGATATTAATGCATAAATTGATTAATATCTAAAAAGAAAATTTGTTTATTAAAAGTGTAAAATGTAAAATTCATTCTCGCATGGAAACAGTAACATAATAGTGTTTGCAGGTTTTTTAGTAATTCGGCCAGTGCAAGGGGCTGTAGCATCCAGCTCCCGAAACCCTACCCCCCTTTCAAACTCAACCGCACCGCTCTACTCTCTATCTCTCTCAGTCTCTCTTTCACTCGCAACCCTACCGGCGACGCCTAAGCATCCACCGGCGCCGCCGCTCTCCCTCTCCGTCACTCCCTCTCCGCCGTTGTGTCTCCTTCTCGCGGCAGCCGCCCTATCTCCCTCTCTTCTCACCGGCGCCGCGCCGCTGCTCTCCCTCTCCGTCACTCCGCCGCCGTCACTCCCTCTCTAGTCTCCGCCGTTGTCTCCTCGCTGGCAGTCGCCCTCTCTCCCTCTCTTGTCACCGGCGCCGCGCCGCCGCCACATTTAATTTTACGATATTAAGGTCCTATGCGAAATCGAGTGTGGATTCGATAGGCGATAGGTGAGGGTGGTGAAAGATATCTAAATCATCTCAAATCAGGATACTAATTAATCAAAGCCCTGACTTTTATAATCTATCAATATAATGTGTTGCAAATTTGTTAATTGTAATAGTATCTTATTAATTGCAAATTCTGCAGATGATGGCATAAACAGTTTGCAAATTTTAAATTAATATCATAATATGTGCAGATTTTCCTCTTGTGCAGATTTTCATATTTTTATTTGCTGATTTTGTGCAGTTTTTGTGTTTGTTTTTGCAGTTTTTGTGCATTTTTGTGTGTGCAGATCTTTTTTTTGGTGCAGATTGTGTGCAGATTTTAACTGAATCATTGAATGAATCAGATTTTTGTGCATTTTATTTTAATTTTTTACGGGTTGGACTGAACCCTAAACCCCGGATCTTGGGTCTGGTCGGTCCAAGGTAGGTCTTGAGCTCACATGTGATCCGGGTCGGTTCACTTTTTCAAAAGGATCGGGTCTTCGGTTCAAGCGGGTCAGTCTGGGTCTGACCCGATGCTCACCCCTCAACGTGCTCTTAGTGTATATAAATTGCTCGAGTTTAAAAAATTGTTCGTTTTCTGAACTTTTACTTTTAGGGTAGCCGCAACAATCCGCTGTCGTAGCTCAGCAACCATGGACGAAGAAATAACACTCGACGAAAATTTCCCATTGTTCTCCCGTAAAAAGAAATCAACCACAACAAACACCGCCACCAAGAAACCCCCGCCGCCAAAAACCGCCGTGAATGTGGTGGAGAAAGAACTAAACCCCAACCCAACGCCGTCCCACATCACCTTCTCTGACCTGGGGCTGGCGGAATGGGCCGTAAACACCTGCACGGCGCTCAATATGAAGCGGCCCACTCCGGTCCAGTACCATTGCATCCCCAAAATCCTGGCGGGCCGAGATGTGATGGGCCTGGCCCAAACCGGAAGCGGCAAGACAGCGACTTTCGCCCTCCCAATCCTCCACCGCCTCGCCGAAGATCCGTATGGGGTGTTTGCGCTGGTGGTGACTCCGACGCGGGAACTGGCCTACCAATTGGCCGAGCAGTTTCGGGCTCTCGGGTCGGGCTTGGGGATTCGGTGTGCGGTGGTTGTTGGCGGGATGGATATGATTAACCAGGCTCAGAGTCTGATGCAGAGGCCGCATGTGGTCATCGCCACTCCCGGAAGAATTAAAGTTCTGATTGAACAGAGTCCTGATATTCCTGCTATATTTTCTAATACTAAGGTGATTCATCTTTTAATTTCTCTATATTTTCAGCTCTATTTTCATGAATGATTAGTTTTATTTGAAGTTGTAGTTTTTTCTCTCTCTCTCTCTCTCTCTCTCTCTCTCTCTTTAAAAAAAATGGGAATCCTTGTTGACAATGTTAAATTTGAGTCCTCAAAATGTATGTTAATATGCATTGGTCTTATGTGAAGAAAATGTATGTGGATTTCATTAGAGATTCAATGAAAGACTTTCTTTCTATGTTAACATTTGGGGGCTAGTTTGGTTTGGAAGATGGGATGGATAATATTTAAAGAAGAGAATAGGATTACATGGTTGATTAATAATCAACCCAACTTTGAGACTCAATTGGTGGATAGGAACACTAGCGTAGTTATCAAAATGGGCTAAATCATTTGGTGTGATTATGTTGGATTATTTTATCAATCACTCATTAACGATCAAGCCAATGGAGGTCTTATGGTCAAAAGACGGTGCTTTCTGTTAGGAGTGTTGTATTGTTTGCTTGGTGTTTCTGGATGTAGTTTTAATTAGTGAAAAGCATCGAAAGTATTTCGTTGAGTATGTATGTAATGTGCCGATTTAATGGTAAATTGGAGCCCGATCCTGGCCCAAAGTGAGAGCCAGGAAAGACAAAGATAGTTTATATCAACTTTGAATTCTTAGGGAATTGTTATTATACCTCTTATTATACACCAATTGTCATCAAGATACTTCATTAGTGTATTCTTTGAGTACATGTGCTTTATCTTTTCTACTTATCAAAGATAGTCTGAAATTAGGTTTATTGTGTGACCTTATTAACTCCATGCTTGTGTTACATTATTAGTTGCACTATCCTTTTCCTCCAGAAATGATGCATGCAATGAGTAAGATGGTATGCTATGAAATGGTAGTTGTGTTGCGCTTCCTGCTTGTGCCAGTAAATTCATGTGTCTAACAGAGAATCTTGTTTGGCAGTTTCTAGTGTTGGATGAAGCAGACAGAGTGTTGGGTGTTAACTTTGAAGCAGAATTAAGAGTTATTTTTCAGTGCTTACCAAAGAAACGTCAAACTTTACTATTTTCCGCCACCATGAGTAGCAACTTACAAACATTACTTGAACTCTCCGTGAATAAAGCATTTTTCTATGCGGCATATGAAGATTTTAAAACAGTAGAAACTCTGAAACAACAGTATATTTATGTCAGCAAGAACGTGAAGGATATGTATTTGCTCCACATATTGAACAAAATGAAGGAAATGGGTGTTCGATCTGCCATGATATTTGTTTCCACTTGCAGGTACTACTATCTTAAACATTCTTTAGTTTCTGTTGCAAATTTACAAATTTACTAGTGATATCAACACGGCATTTATAACGTAAAAAGTATCATGCGTGGAACTGTTATTTGTTGCAATTTTTCAACTGGAATATAAGTTTGTGTGGTAAGGTTGCATCTTTCAAAACCCTTAGGTTTGTAAATACGGGCCTTTAATCTTGATCCATTGTTGTCTTTGGGTGAGCAGGAGCTGTGAACTTCTTAGTTTGTTGCTGGAACAGCTTGATTTGGAAGTATCAGCATTACACTCTTTCAAATCCCAGTCGTTGAGGCTTTCTGCATTACATAAATTCAAATCTGGGCAGGTACCTGTTCTAATAGCAACTGATGTCGCCAACCGCGGTTTAGACATACCGACAGTAGATTTGGTCATAAACTATGACATTCCAAGGTAATAACAGATACAAGAGTGTTAATGATGTTGATTCATCTATCATACTCTCGAACAGAACTGAAGTGCATGTTCATTATAGGTGCCCAGAGGACTATATTCATCGAGTTGGTCGTACTGCAAGAGTAGGAAGAGGAGGCCTTTCTCTTAGCTTCGTCACCCCGGTAAAGTCAAAGATTTGGTGTAATTAATATTCAAAGCTCGTCAGGGAATTTTATTAGGTTGCTATTGCTTTTCGCCATTTGGTGGTACAGAAAATAGTTGGCGTAATGGCTGCCACTGAAGTCCCATCATATTGCCTCACCTAATAAATATATGTATTTGTTTATGTGCATGCTTGTGTTCCATGATACTTACTTTTTTTGGGGGTATACTGGAGGGATTTTGCAATCGTTATTTTGTTAGGTGTCATTTATTTCTGGTAGAGCCGATTCTTGGGGTTTTTGTGTTGGGTTTTGTTAGATAGATTAAATGCAAGATTTAAATCAACATATAAATCATATGTTTACTATGTTTAATTTGATGAGGGGTATGTGTCATTCTGATCAGACATTTTATTTACTTACAAGCATAATTAGAGGGTTGTATTACTAAAATAACATAATCATAATTGTTGACTTACTAATTTTGAGGATAGTTTGGTCAATATATATTTGACTCAAGTAGCAAATCATAAGTGATGATTTATCAACCTCCAAGATAAGCATACAATTTAATCAAGTAATCCAGTGATTTAAAAGTTATACCTCACATGTGGATATCCATGATTTGTTGGATCGGGTGGGGTTATCTTTGTATATCCAATATATCAATGGAAGTGAATAAAGCCTCGAGGTATTGCCTGAGTTATGCCCTGGACCTTTGTCACCGATTTGTTAAGAACTTCTAAAACTCTACTTCTTTGGCATGTTGAACTTTTTACGCAAATATCTTTGTATGTTTTGCTACATGATCATTCAATTGTGAATTATTTCTGGCAATGAACTACTAGAATGGTGAAAGTGTCAGTCGGGGTACTCTGGTGATACACTTACAGTACAGAGCCTCAGAGATGAAGGCCTTGGCCGTTGTTTATTTTTTCTTGTCTATACAATGTTGTTTTCGTCGTTTGATGCATAAAGGTGTTTTCTTAGTTCCTCTACCTGAATGCTAACCAGTGAAGATGTGATATGTGCAGAATGATGTGGAGCTTGTGCATGAAATAGAAACTGTTATTGGGAAAAAAATGGATGAGTTCGAGTGCAAAGAAAAGGAAGTGCTTGAAGATATCACAAAGGTAAGTGCTTATGAGCTGCTGTGTCTGTCACAATAATGTATATTATATATATAGATATATATATATATATATATATATATATATATTATTTTTGGTCTCCTAGACGCAAGACATGAACAAGTCGCACATTTAAGTTTGAGCTTTGATGCTACTTTTACCATCCAACGGATATATATGCGCCCACAGATTTATTTCTGGAGATTGGAGCAGATGCATGCTTGGTTGAATTAAGTAGATTGCTTATAGATATGTGGGTGTAATTGCATCAGGTGTACAAGGCTAGGCGTGTGACATTGTTGAAAATGGCGGACAGTGGCTTTGAGGACAAGGCCAAGGCACGAAAAGCTCAGAAGTTGAAAACATTGGCAGACCGAGACTTAAAGAGCAAGGGGAAAAAGCGGAAGAGAGTCAAACGTGTGGAAGCATCTCAAGTCTGAATCCCGAAATTTCTGGAACTGCTTTGGTTTAACTTAAATTTATGTAGTGGCAAGAGAAGGATGAAGAGTGTCCGACGCTCATTTGTATGTATTATAGGGAATAGGAAAAAAAAAAAAGAGGAGGGAATAGGAAAGTTTTGATCAAAGATATGATAGCTGTTAGCCGTGACCAATACATGCACTAATGCACAATTCAAACTCTGATGCCCTAAGTGTTGTTTTGTTTTCAACATCTCTCTCTCTCTCTCTCTCTCTCTGAGATTGAGTTGCATCTTTACTGGTATGCTGCGTCAAGTTGCAAATTCAGAATCAGCTCTTGCACCTTCACAAGGGTTCAAATCTTTATCTATATCCATATTAAAATTGAGTTTTTGATTCGAGGAGCAGTTATTTGTTAATTTTATTTTATTTCAATTTTACAACTGCTAAATAACATCTTTAATATAGCTTCAAATCGCTGCAAAAATAAATTCCCAAAAGACGTGAACAACGGCGATATTTTTTAATGTGAGGATTTAGAGAGTAATATTTTTTAGATAGTTTTTTTTTTAAATTTTACCACTTGTTTTAAATCTTTTAAAATCTAGCAATTGTTGACATTTATACCTTTCTTTTAAATCTTTTAAAATTTACACCCGTTTTTTTACTTCTCCTTCATTCTTGCTTCCTTCAACTTCTTTTTTCCTCTCTAAAAATCTGAACCGCCACAGTTAACATTCCTTCAACTTCTTTTCTCCGTTCAACTTCCTTCAACTTCTTTTCTCCGTTCGAAATCAGTCCATCGACGCGTTTTCCTTTTTAATATTTGGTGATGTACACATTGTAGTTGATGTTCGATTTTTAGTTTTTTCTAGTTTTGACTGGATTCACAGTAGAAATTACAGTTGGTTTAAAGTTTATATTCGAAATCACCGATTGTATTTGCAGATCTATATGATTTCTAACTTTTTTCTCTCTGTCTTCTTATGGAATAGGTTATTATACAAAAAATGTCGGAAGAGAGTTCACATTGGTGCGAAGATGTCAATCCTACGGTTGGTGGTACATTACTCTCGATGACTGAAACACAAGAAGAAACAAATCTACCAAGTGAGTTTTTGTTTTCTTATAAAGAATTTGAAATGGTGATTTGTCTGTACTCTTGTCGACTTGTCTCATGTGGTATGATAGTGATGTGCATACCTTTCATTGAGTTTCTATGTATTTTGTATACATGGTTTTGTTACCCGATTTGGTTGACTCATAAATTTTCGAAAATAAAAGGTTTTCCTAATACAAATTTCATTTGTACCGGGCCTTTCTTTGCATACACATCTTGTATATTTGGTGAAATCTTCAAATTGCTTCTAAGAATATTTCAAAGAAACATAGCACTATTATTTGTTTGTGAAGTAACGAATAAATAAGTCTCTAAATTGCTTCTGAGAGCATTTCACAGAACATATCTCAATCTTTTGAATTTTGGTGAAGTCAGAAAAAAAAAAAATTAGATAAATCAGAGGTGGATGCACAATTATTTTCTTAGAAAAAGTGATGAATATTTCATTAGTTAACATTTTTAAACTAATATTGTGTGAAGTAAAAAAAAAATTTTGGAAAAGGAAGTTACTGCTCAATTATTTTCATGCCTTACACAAATATTCGTGCACACACATAATTTTTTTGGGTATTTGTTGTGAAGTAACGAAAAAATAACTCCCAAGAAGATGGTCATATGTCACTTCAAAAGTAATTTTTGGAGAAAAAAACATTTTTAGATGAAATAACAAAATTCCTTCTGTAACCAAATCATTTTAAGCAAAATATGTTATATTTATTGCTCAATTCTAATTGTGATGCAATTTATTTTTATTTTTTTTAAATTTCGGTGCAATCACAGAATTGCTTTCAGTATTTGTTGTGAAGTAACAAAAAATGAAAAGAAAAATTAGGAGGATATTCAGGTGAATGCACAATTATATTTTAGAAAAAGAGATGAATATTTCGTGAAATAACATTTTTAAACTTATATTGTGTGAAGTAACAAAAAAAAATTATGGAGAGGGAAAAAATGGTGACCACTCAAAAAAAATTGGTGACTGCTAAAAAAAAAAAAGTTGGTCATCACCAAGAGTTTTGTGACTCCTCAAAAAAATAGTTTGCATCACAAAAATTTGTTGGTATCAAAAAAGTTTTGGTTGGTATCAAAATAATTGGTGAATCATAAACAAAATGTACTTATTTTGTTACTCCTGGAATATGTAAGTGATATTTTGTGCATGCACAGAATATTATTTAATTTAGTGACTGCATGATTATTTATGTGCTTGACAATTTTTTTTTTGGTTACTGCACCATTTTTTTTATATATTAGCTAGGCAATTTTATATGTTTG
Organism: Schizonepeta tenuifolia; assembly: GCA_029490685.1. Lineage (NCBI taxonomy): Eukaryota > Viridiplantae > Streptophyta > Magnoliopsida > Lamiales > Lamiaceae > Schizonepeta > Schizonepeta tenuifolia. The sequence goes on along the minus strand of CM055955.1, from coordinate 74,924,699 downwards.
TGCAGTAATGCAATTGAACTTTTAGACTGAACAAACATTTTTTGGGTACTTCACGAAATAGTTAATCAGTTACAAATTTTAATTTGTTCATTGATACCTATATTTAATTTGTAATTTGTAATTTTGGTTTATCTTGAATTGATAACTTATCATATAATTCAACAATTTGCTGGCAAATGAAGACGACTTCAGAACTCCAATACGCAACATCCAGTTTGAAGATGAAGAACCATAATTTCTTGAAGCGGCTTCCGATTCTGCTCATGTAATCATGCAAATGGAGGCAAAGAGAAAAAAAGAAGAAGAAATGAAGAGAAAGGGGAAAAAATTTCAAGGGAATTTGTGCACTAATATCTGGAATAATATGTAAATCGAAATTGTACTGCATAAAATATGTTTTTGGTTCTTTTGCATGTTTTTTTTGTGACCAGCCAAATTATTTCTGGTTCTTTCACATAATTTGGTAAATTAGTGCACAATAATTTGTGCACACAATTTTTTTGGGTATTTGTTGTGAAGTAACAAACTAATAAAGCCCAATATATAATTTTGTGACTCCTCGAATATTAAGTTGGGACAGTAAAGAATATTATGACTGCTAAAAAAAATTATAGAGCCCGTTGAAATATATATTTGATACCATTAACTTTATTGTGAATGTCAAAAATATATATTTGCTTGTAGTATAAAAAATCTATCTTGCTATTTCTTAATTAGTGGTATTATTCTATGACGGATGGTCGGAGATATAAGAGGCCGGACTTGCAGGGAGTAAGCTATAAAGTAAATCACAATTGCAAGGAGTGAAATAGCCCCCAAATGTAAGAGAGGTACTGAGGTAGCACGCAGCAGTGATGGAGATTTGGTACAACAAAACAATATAGGAAGAATGATATTTTGAAACGTCAAATTTTGATGTATTGTGAAATTATACTTGTGTTCTACTAACATTCAATCAATTAGACAAGCAAGTCAATGAAGAAAAACCTGGAAGCATCGCCTTCAAACCTGGAAGCATCGTCATCAAATTTGTGATCTCTTGTATAATATTCACAAAAGAACTTTTGTTATTTCACCAAAAAATTATATTTATCAAAAGAATTGTTATCATTTTTTAAAGTTTGTACGGATTTATTTATGAACTTTTACCGCCTATGTTTTGTGATTTGCAACATATTTCCTTATATCTAGACTAAGATTTGTGAAGGAACAAAGTATTTTGTGTGAAATATGCCTATAGGGGCAAATAGGAAGCTACATCCACACAGCGTGCTTCCCCTTTCTCAGATGTGCCATTTGGAAATTGCATTTAATTTTTTATTTTTTATTTTTATTTTTAAATATTACATCAACTTGGGTAGAGTTAGTTCCTTCCCCCAATTTTTCCCCCAATTAAGCTTCTCTGCAGATTTCAAATTATCCATCTTCTTCAATTCTTCATATTTCTTTGGATTGCAGACCTCTTTAACTATACTTTCTGGATTTATTTATACCAAACGATTTGATGATTTTTGGATGTGCGTAGGTGCAGCTATCCGAGAATGAGATCTGTGTTCTCTGCACTACGTCGCGAGAAATCTTCCTCTCGCAGCCCAATCTCCTCGAGCTCGAAGCGCCTATCAACATCTGCGGTATCCTTTCCTTTCCTTGTCTTTTCATCTTGTCGACGAATTTCTGCTTTTGTCATTTGCAGCATGCTTAAATTGGCTAATGAAAATCTTGGCTTTTTTGACGACTCCTTATGATTGGTGAAATGTATTATGCTGTTGACTTTTATCACTATGCCGATAATTCTCCTGCTCACTACACCAAACGAAGAACTTGTAACCAAGCTTCGCGCATCGATTTTTGTTTGCCTGATTTATCATCTTCGTTATTAATCATTAATAATGGAGTGGTGGGTCAGGCATCTTCGGCAGGGACCTCAGCTGAGGGAGGGGCTGCAGCAGCAGGTGACATTTGAAGCTGGTTATTAATCATTAATTACCGAAAATGAACTAGTAACTTTGGATGGGGCGCTTTTAGTTTGGGCTGTGTCGTGTACATGTTTGTAGTCAAGGAAATTAATATTGCAGTTCCTTCATGTTTGTACTTTGGAAGAATCGTTATTGTATTTGAAGTTCATGTGCTGCTTAACTTTTGTGTTGCAATCTATCACCTAATTTTCTGTTTAATGTTGCTAAATCTTCGTATATTGTTTGAAGGGTCAGAAAGGTCGCGTATGTCTTCATATTAGTATACTTGCGAAATGAAGCATTTAAACAAATGCTATAATCTCAAATAAATTAAAATGCCAAAAATTACAAATATTCATTTTAATTATATATTTAATTTCATAAACTGCGCGGCGCACACTCTTGAAGGCTGTGAAATGTGGGTGAACAATTGTAAGATGGGTCTTGTTTTACAAGCATTAATTAAAAATTTCACGACGTTATGTTGTTTTTGCGTATATTATTAATTAGCCTACAAAACTTGTGGGCCAACAATTGAGCTATAAATATATTTATCCTCCAACAGTTATATCCTACTAAATTGAAATATTATTCGAGTTTCAGAGTACAAATAAAAAGCTTCTTGAGAATAATTTGAACACCAACAAAATGGATTGGAATACACTGTAACAGGATTTGGTACATGAATTAATATGCGCATTAATTAATTATATAAATAGTCATTAAATTTCGTCATGACATAATACAAAAAGTTGAAAAAATTAATACTAGTTTTTTGGGCCGTCCTTTAAAACAACAAAAGGCACACAAAACACAAGACCTTATTTCCATTGAATAGTTTTTTGGGCCAGCGTTTAATATCAAAAAAGGCAAACACAATATAAGATGTTAAAAAATGGCAAGACTGCTTTCTTGGGCATTAATATGAAGCTTAAAACGGGCGTGGGGATGAGAAAGGTCGTTGATCTTGTAAACTGAAACAATTGTATCAAGTGTACTGCTCGAATCATCAAATAGCTTCCTCTCTTTCTTTTGACGGCGTTCAGCTGACATGAGCTTACGAACAATGTTCCTGACGATGGAAGCATGCTCACGTTCACCTACAACACTTCTTATTTCCATTTCAATCCTTGTGGGATTCTGCGTCTCTTCTGAGCCATGAATTTTATGGACGTTGCTCAGTTTGACTTTAGCTTTAGGTGGTTCCAACACACCAAGTTAACATTTTTTAGAGCTACTCAAAATCACCTCTCCCCCACCGGCGATACAAACATATGCTAATATTAAAGTTAAATGATCCAAAATACAAATAATCATGCTTATACAATTAACATGCTATTCGCTTCTCCCCCACAGGCGACACAATTAACATAAATGATGACTTCAATTAAAATAATTTTAAACATAACCAAAGCTCAATCTAAGCTCAATATGGTTAGGCACAATCATAAACCACAAATAAAATTAAATTACCTGGATTACAAACACTTGGGGCGAGAGAAGAGACACAGGTGGTGAAGGAAAGAGGTAGAACAATTAAGCAAATGAGCAATGCTATCCTTAAGTCCCAGAATCAATAGCCTTGGCAGCTAGCATTTCATTCTTTGAATCTGCCATGATCATAAATTTAAATAACTAAATATGGCAGCAAATAGCAATATTTAAATAAAAATGGCAGCAAAAATCTGATTCATTCACTGATTAAAATAAAAATGCACAAAAATCTGATTCATTCACTTATTCAGTAAAATCTGCACGCACAAAAATCGGCACAAAAAAACCAATTCCGCACACACAAAAATGCACAAAAACTACAATATTAGATTAAAAATATGCACATTTGTGGGAGAGAGCTCAAATCTGCACAATATGCTCCGATTACATTATATGAAAGCATCAAATTAAAAACCAATTTTTTCATATGCTTATACATGTTCACTGCTTTTGTTTGATAGTTTTTGCTAATTGCATAGATTTTATAATCTCAAATACCTTAATGATTCATGTTCGTTAAAGTAACATAGAGTCCAATAGGCCTACTGTGCTACAAATTGAAACTTCTAAAACACAGGGTGTTTGTAAGGATATTTAATTGATCATTGCATATACATGAAATAGAATCAGTAATTTGTGATTATGATAAAGCAATGAGTTTTAAAAAGGAATCAGAATATATAAGAATAGTAGATCCCAGAAGACACAAGGATGGGGAAACAGAAGGGGGTAAACGTGCTGGGAATGTTGGGTTGTTTCTCAATTGATAATAACAGCTAAAATAGAGATACAATTCCAGTGCTTCAAAGCTAGGGGATTAATCTTCTTAAATTAGGTTTTAATAATGAATGATTCTTTTTAACTCTTTCAGACGTAAAGCATATGAATGTGACTTTTATTATACATGGATGCACAGACATTGGTGATTTGCATAACATGCCACTATTTATAGCTAAAATAACAATGAAGAATCATCATTCTTGGTTTATGAGTTAGTATGAGTTGTACTCTCATTTCCATTAATTATGTCTTATGATAAGTGTGGCATTCAAGAACAAAACAGAACGATACCAATTACCAGGTTAATAATCTATGAACAAGTGATGATCTTGATTAGGTTTTGTTATTACCTACTCTACTCATGGCATTTCGAAATTTCCAGCATGATTTTGTTATTACCATGTCAATATACCATGATTTCAATAACCAAATTTGAAAAAGCAAAAATTGCATAATCTGATATTAAAGGTAGAAGGAAGGAAGGTCAACATGCATTAATGCAATAACAGCAATGACTCCAGTAAAGATGCAACAAATTTTGCCATAAATGTGGATTATGGAGCAAAATCCAGTTCATCATAGATGCATTTAGCAAACAGGTCAATAGTTTCAATCAAATTTTCATACGTTTCGAACTGAAATTAACAAAGAGTTTCCAAATACAACATACGAATTTGGAGCACTAAATCTCGTATAGAAAAATATCAAAGAAATTTGAAAATCAATCGCAGCTCACGAAATTGTGAACGACGAGAACTCCAGTAGTTGTGTAACAAAATTGAACAAAAGCGGAACCAAACTGAAGAATCTAAAATGGCAAAGAAGAGAGAGTAAGAGGTTATTTATTGGATAACGAATTCTCATTAGTCTATGCAAAAAAGATATCATGAACTTGGGAATCATAGAAAGAGGTTATTAATCTAAAGGTTAAACTATAAATTGCTCTACAGAAAACTCACATACAAAATTCCAGTAGAATGATACTGAGCCATTTCTCAAAATTGTGGTATTAAAGTATCTTTGTTTTGAGCACCATGTAGTATGAAATAAATTCAACTACATATTCAATTGAAGACACGATGAACAACATCACATTTATTGACTTAATTAGATATTTACTATTATTTTGCTTCATATCCTTCATAACATGCATACTCTACTAGTTTGTGTAATAAAAAAAAAACAAATTATTTCGTCGTCTAAGTTCTAATACATATATTACATGTCTAGTGTATAATTTAATCTTCATCATTTTTTTTTGTTCTTTTGTCCTCTTCTTTTATAAAATAGCTGCAAATGGAGTTGGAAGGATGACGCTTTTTGAGAATACAAGGGAACTGAATATAAAATAAATCTTTACGCATCACTTTTATAACGATTTTCGGAAATTTGCTAGAAGATTATTCCACCTACATATGGTTTCTGATTACAACTATTAAGAAGAGTGATTAAAAATAAATAAACCCTTACACTGTTATTCTGGACTTGCCGAGGGAGAGGGGCTGAAATGAGGAGGATCGAAGTTGCGACGACAATGATTTTAACTCGCTCGCCGTCGGCTGAAATGGAGAGCCGCAGCGGCGGTGGCGATGTGACGGCGGGATCGGGGAGGTGGTCTTGCCGTGTCTAGAGAAAGATAGGGGAAAGAGTTAGGGCTGTGGGATTAACGATTAAGGAAAGGGAAGGTCTATAGAGGAACTTACAGAGGCAGAGTGGTGGAGACAAACAACGGCGGCAGCGTTTAAGACCGGCGACGACGCTGGTGAGAAGAGAGGGAGAGAGGGCGGCTGCCGCGAGCAGGAGACAACGGCGGAGAGGGAGTGACGTCGGTGGAGTGACAGAGAGGGAGAGCGTGAGCGTGAGCGGCACCGGTAGGGTTGCGAGTGAAAGCGGCGGAGCAGAGGCGGCCGGATGGGCGACCACCGGCTGAGAGGCGGATTCGACATAGAAAGAGAGGCGGATTCTTAAGAGAGAAAGAGAGGGAAACAGACTACTTTATGGTGAGAGAAAATAACAATCCAAACCACAATAAGAGTATTAAAATTTAAATTTTATTTTATTAATTTTCTAAAGAGGAACACGTGTCAAAGGAGGACACATGAAGGAAGCACATTGTGTGATTGTAAGGTCCATGTTCCCGCCTATAGGTGGTTACTTAGGTTTAATTAGTGAAGTCACAAAGAAAAATTTGTTATCATTCTATAAAGTTCATCACAAAATTATTTATAAACTTTCACAAAATATTAGTTGTGAATTAGTACAAAATTTCTTTTCTTTAGACAAAAAGTTGTGAAAGAACAAAGTATTTTATGTGAAATATACTTCTGGGTGATTACTCAGATTTAATTAGTGATACGTTTTTGTGACTATTAATTAATTGACGTAGTTTGATTACGTACTTGTGTAATCTACACAAATAATGACTTTGAGTATTATTAAAACTTTCCTTCATCGAAGAACAAGTAGTAATGTTGACAAAGAAAATGAAAAGCCACATGTCAATCAATTTTCACAACAAAAATAATGTGTATTTGGAAATATTAACTTTCACGACATAAGTTTTCAAATTTTGTTTCATGATCAAAGTTATGATAATTCATATTTTATCAGAATAAAATTACAAATTGTTTGTTTCAAAATCATCCATAGAAAACATGTTCTGCAATACGATTCACCATCAAAAAAATTAGTCTATGTCAGCCACCCATATTCCAATATGATTTTTCTTTTACGGTTGTGTCGAACCATCAGTGCTAATATTGTTTGGCAATCAACTTCTTGTGTACAGTCAGTGAGTAATTCCTTGCAAAGTAGGGTCTTCTGAAAGTCCAACCTTCCTATCAATAATGAAAAGAACCACAATCATACTTTGTTTAGCAAAATACTTAACAGTAACAATAATTCAAAACATTGAATTAAAGATTTCATAAAAAATACATCTAAAACCACCAAAGTTTAAAGAACAAAATATCATTTTCTTATTTCCAAACATTGACTCTTATAATTTTCTTGTAGCTCATGGAACCGATTGAAGATCCCATGTGTCAAGAATATTAGAATATTAATTTAATTTAATTATTCAATGATTAATTAACATGCAAAGCCACATAATTCAATTTATGAGATTGCGGAAACCATAAATCGAATCTAACATTTGTGATAAACGAACAAACAAATCTGAATCGAGGAGGATCTACGCACTAATCTCTCCACACGAGATTAGCTCTTGTATTCATTGTAGATTCGACATACAAACGAACCTTCTAAAATAAACCTTCCTCGATTTAATTATTGATTGGACAATAATCTATCAAATCTAATAACCTAAAATTCACGCCACACACACTTAATACTTAACAGGGTAATGATGTTCGGCCACACTGTGGCCAACCACACTCGTAAAAAAAAGGAAAGTTGACTGTAAAAATGGAAATAATCACATTTCCCTCTTAGGTTTTATGCTTCCCAATTAGAATATATTTTCATTTTCAAAACCTATATTACCATTTTTAGCTTGTGTGGTCGGCCACAGTAATAATATTTAATCTAAATATTGCTCCCAAGATTAATGTTCTCGAGTCGTCACTTCTTAGGCTATATTTATAGATTTAATTAAGTTATCTTAGGGATTCCTAGGAGGATTAGAACTGGGACACATAATATAATTTAATCCAAGTGTTTAAACCCAAACACTCTTAAATTATATTAATATTAATTCACTCCATTAAAGAATTAATATTGCACTACCCATTCAAATCCCAATTTACGAATTGGACTCCTTTCCAATTAATTATTTCCCGTGTTTAAGATAACGCATGTCCATTAATTAATTTAAGCTATTGACACCTTTCTAATTAATCAATATCTTATCCAAGAGTAGTACAACTCAACCTTATTATTATATCGGGAATTAGCCACTTGCAAGGTTTACTATAATAATCATTTTGAGCTCCTCAAGGGGACATCATCAACTCGGTAAATCGAGACACGATTTCTAGTCATAATATTAACTATCATATAAATAATATTATTACCCAAAATATCGAGAATATTGAGTTTCATCAACTAACTCTCACTCATTGATAAATCAAAGCAATAACTATTATAAATATATAATTAAATATTATACAACTAGAATTAAGAAATAATAATTAATCTAGATCTTTAATCATCCACTTAGGTCAATATAGGATAACTAATCTCACCGTTGATCCAGTTCAATGTATACAAAATACACTAATATAAACTAATAGCCATGACCAACTACTCCAAGCTTATATTACAATCTATCAAATAATTGTCCATTAATTACTTAGATTGTGAACTTATTTATTACTTTATAAGCATTACAATAATATAATCTTCCGTGTGACACTACACACCATATTATTTATAATATAAAGTAATTGGACTATATTTGCATAACCATAACACGAATAAATATACAAATCATATAACAATAATATTCTCATTAAATAGGAAATAATAATTAATATACAAAGCATCAATTAAAGCATGCTTTTCAGTATATAACTCCAACAGCTCATTCATACATTGTGAAAAGTACATAATCATTAATGTGATAAAGTTCAACTAACACAATCAAAATTATTAATTTGTGCCGTGTCAATGGAAAAATTTGTTAAAGTACACACATGTACAATTCAAGGAATTTATTTTGTGAATTCACGAAATAAAACTATCTCTTTTACACAAACAATATCGTTCTTTCACATATAAGTACAATAGACTTTTTTTTACATTCCTGATTTTGTACTTTCACATTTTGCAACCAACCTATAATAATTACTTTTATATCACAAAAAATAAGCCATGACGGAATATTTAATATTTTGTGCTGAGCAATATATAATTTTCTACCAAGTACTATTTGGTGACTTCGCTTTTTAAAAATCGTGAGATCAACTATAATTTTGTACTTTCACATATTTTAACCATTCTATCATAAATTACTGAAATAACAAATCATAATATGAGAAGGAACATATTTATATTTGTGTTTTCACTTCTGCAAAATTGAGATAAAGGACGTGCTCCTTGATCACATTTTTTTGTGCTTGCACACTTTTTCAATACCCTAACCTGATACAAAATTCTAATATTCAACGAATTTTGTTCTTTCACGAAGCAAAAAATGTCACTTTAAAGCAGAGTGTTTTCCCATTAGAAATTTAGTTCATTCACGAAATAACTAGTCTCCCCAAAAAAATTATGATCAGGAACAAAGACATGTGATTCATCACTGTCTACTCCATAAGAGCATTTGCAACGGGAGATCGATCACCGGTATCGATCCACGTGTCGATCCCCCTCGATATAACCCTTCTTCGACATAGGGTATATCAATGCCATTGTGGAGGTGGGGAAGGTGGTATTGAGCGGGGCGGTATCGAAGGTGGTGTCGACTTTGGATTGGCAGCAGTGAGGGGACACGTGGCGTGTTTATTGGTCTGAGCTATTCTTTTTTTTAGAATTAAAAAAAATAATTATATCCCCAACGACTATCCCACAATATCCACTATAAATACACATTCACTCCATTCATTCTCCACACCAACATCCAATCTTCATCTCAATTTCTTTCTTTTTCAATTTCAATCTTCAAATCTTTTTTTTTTCTTGCAAAAAAATGAGCGAAAACGAGTTCAATTCGTGGTACCGGGAGTATTACGGTTCAAATCCACTGAACCCTCAAACTCCCAATCCACCGAATCCAAACTCCCAATTCCCCCTTTCTCCCGGTTTCACCCAATACTCTCCTGCTGTCGGGTTTGCACCTTTCTCGCAATCGCCGGGGTTCTCCCAATTCCCCCGTCGACGGGGTTCTTGCAGTCGTCGGGGTTCTCCCAATTCCCCCCGTCGACGGGGTTCTCGCAGTCTCCGGGGTTCTCCCAATTCCCTCCTTCTTACGACTACTCGTAGTCATCGGGGTTCTCTCAATTCCCCTCGACATCCGGCTTCTCCTAATTCTCCACTCCACCCGGTGGATATCGTGCATTCGACACGCCGCCATCAGCTGCTGCTCGAATCAGACGTATCAACCTCAACGACAATGTTGAGGTGGAGGACAGCCAAGAGGAAGAGGAAGAGGAAGCGACGTACCAAGATTCCCAACAAGGTGACTCGGAGGAAAGAGAGTCAACACCACCACCACAGCCACGCCGCAAGGGGAAAGCTCCCGCCACATCATGCACGACCACTTCTCCGGCTAAGGGGAAGTGGAAGCCCAGCCGCAAGGGCAAACAACCCGCCACATTAAGCACTGGATCGAGGCAAGTGCGAGGTGCTAACTACACACATGAAGATATAGAGTTCTTCGCACGGTGCTACATTGATTTCGGGCTGGACGCGGCGATCAGCAACTACCAATCCAATAATATCTTCTAGGACAAAATAGTCGCCCGCTTCAATGAGCACATATACCCTGTCGCGCCGCGCGAGAAGCAATCGAAGAATTGCGCGTGGGGCTGCGCCAAGAAACGGATACAAAAGTTCGCCGATATCTACATCAAACTGGAAAGCGAACTCAAAAGTGGACGAAACGAGCTAGATCTGTACACGCAGGCAAAAGATCATTACTCCGCCGAGTGTCGGAGCAGCTTCCCCTATAGGAAAGCGTGGGAGCTCTTTAAGAATATCTCGAGTTTTGCCAGCCCGGACACGCCAACAGCTCCAAAGCGGACAAGGATAAATAAAGCCGGCGACTATACTTCGTCTGCTAGCAGCAACACATCTAAAACATCCGCTAGCGAAGCAAACACGATGTAACTTCGCCCCGAAGGAGTGAAAGCTGTCAAGAGGGGAGGAAGGGCAAGGCGGCGGAAAAGGAAACGGCGAGGGCAGAGTTGGCATCTGTAGCCGAAAACATAGCAGCGGAGAGGGCTGAAGCGAGGGAGAGGTAGGCATACACTGTCTATATTACAGACACGTCAAATTTTACTCCCGCTCAAAAGGAGGCACACCAAAGAGTCTGCGCCAAACTTGCAAAAGAATTTCAGTGGGAGTAGTTGTTCTATTTTTTTTTCTTAATTATTGTAATTATATTTTCTTAATTATTGTATTTTTATTTTATTAATTAGTGTATGCTTTATTTTTTTTAATTGAATAGAATTGTCATTTCTTAATTTTTGAATTTAATTATTAAGTATTTTTTATGTTATTTATTACAAATAAAAAAAATAACAAAATAAAATCTACTCAATCATTGCCAATGATTATAGATACTGGTATCTAACTCAAGCCCGTAGTGAAATTCTTTACCAGTTTCTTACTCAATACCATCAATCATTGAAATCACGACGATAGACCCGATATCTAACTCGATACCCACTGTAGATGCTCTAAGCATTATTCATAGTGAAGGCTTCAACTTCACGAAAAAAGATAATGTCGAAAAATCTAGATCAAGAAAAACATCTATTATAAACAGGATTATGTTATTCACTTAAACGACATTTGTGAAACTGTAGATCTGGTTCGTGAAATTACCGGCAATTCGTGTGCTTCGATGGACTCTGACGGAGAATTCCGAGTTCGCTCTTCTGGATCTGGTACGTTTGTAGCAGGATTCAAGTTCTCATCGGTAGTTCTTTAGATCTTTTTTCTGAACCCCTTTGAACGGTGGAAATGAATAATATTAGTGGAGAAATGGAGGAAGATGACCAAATATATGGAAGAACACAACCAGATAAACTGGAGGAAGATGACTCGGATGATATGGACGTGATAAAAACAAGGCCACCAGAAAACTTGTCTGGAAAGTGATAAAATGACGACGGCAAGACGTGAAAGAAAGAAAAAAAAAAGAACCGAAAAGATGAGAAGGAAAGGAAGGATGAATAGAGAAGCAGAAAAGTTAAGTTATGGATAAGAAGAAAAGAAAATTAGCCAAATATAGCCACTTGGCAAAAGAAAAGAGCATAGAATGCCACAAATTTTAAAATGAGCACATATAACATTCTTATGGATATACCCTTATTATTTATTTGTGAAATTAAAAGAAAATGAAAAATAATATAATTACTCCCTCGTTATTTTTCCCGATTGATTTCTCTCCCTCTTCTTCTCGACTGATTTCTCCCCGCCGCCATCACGCCACCGCTGCACAGGTTCCTTCCTTCCTTCTTTCCTTCTCCCGCTGCCTCGAGCAGTTTTCTTTCACTATTGCTGAAGTTTTGCCGTCGCAGATCCAATTTAATGGATGATGTTTTAGAGGACGACCATCCTCCGATAACTTCGGTCGTCCCGATGGAGGAGGTATGTTTAATCTAAATCTTGCCATAATAGTAGTTACATCGGTTTTTGCTTTCTTTCTCTGCTCGATTTCCTGTTTTGTATTTCTAGGTTTCTCTCATTTCGATTTTACCCCTTCAAGTGTACTGGTTGCTTAATCAATTTGTTTATCAAGAGTTTTAATTGGATTGATGAATTAGTTCAATGTCACCATATTTTCTTTGTTTACTTCTTTTCATAGCAAGAGTTGGTTGGGGGGTTCTTCAATTTGGGTGTTATGTGTTTAGGATTGTCGTATTATTGACAAACTAATTATTTGAACTCAAAGTCTAGAAAAACGCAGTATGCATCAAATATTTTTTTTAACTTGTTGCTAGCATGATTATGTTGAAGCTTATGTGTCATGTTTGTATCTCAAACTTGAACTTGCCAACCTGCGTAATTGTGACAGCAAAGTCACAATTACATCAATTAATTCATGGGGGAAAAATTCTGTACATTTAATATTGTTTTCTGTATTTGTGAATTAATGATACTAATTTTATTTATTTTTTTCATTTTTTTAGTTTGCCATTTGCAAACAATGGAGGATTAGTCATGGAGCCAAACAATCAAGCCAATGGGTACGAACAACGGATGAGTATATATGTGTTGGGGATCTTTATGATCTTTAAAAATTTGTTGCCAGTGATTTTCCTGTTTGGGGTCCCAAGAGACCATGGTTTGACTTTAATGTTTGTTGTGATCTACGTTGTCGTGTCTGTTGAAGTTTGTTTGATGTTTATTGCTTATCTAGCTCTGAAGTTACAAAATATTGGAAAATCATCGACATATATATATGTTGAGTGTAGGATTATGATCTGATTAGGTATTTAGGTATATAATATTGGAAATGATATTACTCGCAAACTGATCGCATATAGGCTCTACCTTACTTCGAGGGTGTTTCAATTTGCTAGTTCATGAGGAATTGAGAACAAGAGGAAGTTTAGGGTGCTAGTATAAGAATAGATGATGTATTGAGATCAAGGGATCATTTTCAGCTCTTAGAAATTACATTTTGACTCCTTGCTCGTGTATTTGATTTGAGGTGCATCCTGCATTTCAAATTACAACTAGAGTAGTCTATTCCATCTACTTCAGGATTATCACTTGCTTACTGTATGTTGCATCAAAAGTGAATAGTTGTTGAATTTTGTTGTTATTTCTCTCTGGATTATGCTGAAAAAGGTTGGTTCTAGTTTCAGCAGATTAATAAATTTTCTATTTTTCAAGCTGTGGATGAGGCAGGTTGGTGAGATCTATGAATTTGCTTTTCAAGCTGTGGATGAGGCAGGGGAGCCTCATTGTGTAGGTGGTGATTACTTTGAGCTCGATCTCTCGGGCGAAAAATGGAAGTCCATGCCCCCAGTTAAGGACATGGGCAACGACACCTACGCCTTTTCCCTTCAAGTCCATCCCGATTTTGCTGGGGATTACAATCTGACCATCATTTTGTTGTTTAAGTACTTCGAAGGTCTCAAGTTTTCACCTTCTATGTGTACATGGTGTGTGGGACAGAATTTGAGATGGGTGACTTCCAAGACGTCGAACGTAGAAACATGATTAGCATGCACGACTAGAATGCACGACGTCTCATTTTATTTGTCATGTATGCTAGTGACGCGTCGCGTATAATTCTACATTTCTTTCTTTCGTTTTGATTTGATCGTATGTATGATTCATAACATTTCCTATTCTTTTTCAAGGAGAAAAATAATTTTTCGAAACATTCAAATGAGAATACATGAGTAGCATACACGACTAGAATGCACGACCTCTTATTTTATTTGCCGTGTAAACTTGTCGTGTGTGGGGTATTATTTTACATTTCTTTCTTTCATTTTTATTTTGATCGAATGTATTATTAATTACATTTTTTAGTTTTTTAAGAAGAAAATATTTTCAAAACATTAGAATAAGAATACATGACTAGCATACACGAATAGAACACACGACCTCTCATTTTATTTGTCGTAGATGATAGTCATGTATGATGAAAGTCGTTTTTGTTGCTTTTGTTTTACTCTTTTTCATGCAATAAAATGTATCAATGCACAATATTTTAGGAGAAACAAACTTTCGAAACATTGCAACGAATTTACACAATTAGCATACACGATTAGCACACACGACCTCAAATTTTATTTGTCGTGTATGCTAGTCGTGTGTGGCGTATTGTTTTCCATTTATTTCTTCGTTTTTATTTGATATTATGTATTTATTCGTAATATTTTCTATTTTTTTAGGGAGAAAATTAATTCTTTGAACATTATAATTACAATAAATGACTAGCATGCACGACTAGAATGCACAACCTCTCATCTTATTTGTCATGTATGCTAGTCGCGCGTGACGTATTATTCTATATTTCTTTTTTTCGTTTTGATTTGATCTTGTATGATTCATAACATTTTCTATTCTTTTTCAAAGAGAAAAATAATTTTTCGAAACATTAGAATGAGAATACATAACTAATACAAGACTAAAACACATTACCTCTAATTTTATTTATCGTTGATGCTAGTTATGTACGATGATAGTCGTCTTAATTAATGGGTTCACAAATCTACATTTCTTAATACTCAAACATCAACCAGAATCCAAATTTGGATGCAAAATCCAAACTTGGACATGTAAAGCCTTGAAATTCAGATTATTAGAATTAAGAAAACTAAATTGACGACTGACAAACAAGTATTTCAAATTAATAACGAACAATTAACTTTTTTCAAGTAGTGGCATGAATCTTTGTGTGAATCAAGCGTAAAATTTTATGTTGCAATTCGCAAAACCGAATGAAATCTGCTTGATGCACGATGTATTAAATTAAAGAGCAGTAGCAAATTCATTGGGAACTCTGCTGCAATTTGCACCACAGCCGGTAAAATTGCGCTGTGGATTGCACACAGCCAGGAATTCCACTGCCTACAGAAAACTTACGTTGGAAACTGCGCCGCCGCCGGAATTCGCGAAGCCGTCGGAAATTGCTCTGCCGCTGGAAAATCTCAATCCCCGGCTTTGCCAGAAATTTTAACTAGAAAGTAAGAGACCGAATGCTTAGATAAAAAATACAGGTATTAAAAAAATTAATAATTCTATTCGGACATACTATGTCTAGACATAAGTGCTTGAAATATGAAAAAAATTGTCCGTTTGCCTTCAAAATTTCTTTCCTACTCAAACCCCCTTCCGAAATATCGATCTCATGCACACCCGCTCCCAAAATTTACTCTCATTCACGTCCAACTTCTAAACTTGTGAATTTAAATAGGGATGGAACTTTATAATTAAAATTTAAAAAGTGTATGTTTATGAATAACCAAACTGTTGAAACTATGAAATTAAATTATATGTTAAAAAATTCCGTCAAATTTCTATTTTTACCATCGTATGTCCGGACATAATGTGTCCAAATAGCACTACCCTAAAAAAGTATAATAATTAAATTAGAAAAAGATGGAAGGAGTGTAAGAAGGTAAAACTACAGAAAAAACCCCAAAATATGGCTAGATCTGATCGTTTTAAATTATGAGGCTATTTTTGCTTTTTTCTTTTGTCAAATGGTTATATTTGTCTTTCCTCCTGAAGAAAATATGAGAGAGAGAAGAAGCGAGGACAAATGGGGATTACAAAAATAAAGTGGGGGTCAAAAAAATATAAAGTGCTAGATTTTGAAAGACTATAACAAGTGCTAAAATTTAAAAAAATTATGTAAGAAGTGCTAGTTTAAAGAATTTTCTCTTTTTTAATTGTGGATAAGAAGTCGTAGGAAGCAACAGTCTCATAAAATCAGGTCGCGGTAAACCATAACACCACTGTACACCACTGTTTTTGGTGAGTCTATTTTGTCACCCCTCTTCTTTTTTTTTCATGATATGTTGCCAACATGTGTTGTTGGTTGGTATTTTTTTCTCATGTAATTGGTATTGATTGCTGTTGTTAAGTCCAATTAAGTCAGTCGTAAACTATGTTAATTATTATTTTATTTTATTTTTGTTATTCCATTACTAATCAATCAAGTTTTAATAAAATTTGTATCAGTTTCATATATAAAGCATGTGAAACTTGAAAAACTTTCATGATTTGTTAATGTTTACATTCTGTAGTTTATGCACAAATATTGAATGAATATCTTATCATAATTTGAAACAATAATTTCGAAATAACTTTTGTGAATTATAACGTTCTGTTCTATAATATCATATATTTATTGATAATTATGGATTCTGTTCTTTTCTATATTTCTAGTGTCTTGAATTCCTATGCTATGCATAGAAAATTTCTATTACTATAATGCGGGCCAGAATCAGAAGTAGTAGGATTAATTCTCATAATAAATAAAAAAATATGTCGAATTTTTTTTTGTGAAAATTATCGAATTCAAAATAAATGTCCAATAGTATGTGGATCGGTTGCATCGAAACATATAAATATTGACTAATCTAGCTAACATTGAACTTGGTAAAATGAAATGGTTGAATAATTGAAAAATGAGATTATTCAGGAATAAACCTTGAATGCTGAAATTACGCATTGAATTTTTGGTAGTAGATCCATAATCTAAAAAGTGTATTGACGTTCAATTTATCTCAACTTTGGCGAGGATTTTTTTTGCTGGCATACAATATATTTTTTATATAATAGATGATTTTAATAGCTTACAACGTAATAGGTGGTGTATATTAGTGTTGCGTATAATATACTTAATTGTCCGTTGAGTTTATAGTACTAGTATTTATTAATTTTTTAAATCTATAAAGGTAATGTGAACACTGACTAATTCATGAATGAAAAATAATGCGTTGGCGGGGAAATAAATTGGAATAACTATTGATGTTTGAAAATTTAGGCATTTTTCTAATATGTCTTAATTGATAGTATTTTGTTTCAGGTGCCTTTCTTTGGTTTAAATAACTTGATTTCATAATTTATAAAAACTTTCTATAGTAGTTTAGGGTATGTATGCAGGGCAAGAGTAACTGGCTTGCTGGTCAAATTCGAAGATTGATAATTATTCAAGGACTTTGTTCACTAATAATTCAAACCTACTTATTTATTTTGTGTGTTGGAACCACTTACATTATTTGTAATTTTTATAAAGATATGGCTTTCTTTGACGCAAAAAATTAAATAAAATAAAGATATAGCTTTCTTGAACAATAGCAGTTGCAAGTATATTTTCTTGGTATCTGCAGAAGGGGAAGGTAAGTAAATTTAGAATTGATGGTCCCGATACGAGTTCTGGTGTAGGGGGAGGGAATACACTAGTTAAGAATTTTAAAAACAACTCCCGAAAAATTATCATAACTGAGTAATACGACTCAACTGGAATCACAACTGAGTAAGGATACTCAGCTGGAAGTGTAGTGCTGTGCGGAATGTGGTGGAAACAAATAACAACTCGTATAAAAATAACTCACGCTTTGATGCAAGGTCGGTCAATAACCAAGTCAGTTGAGAATGTAAAAATGCAGTTTGAGTGTTGGTTAGTTGGTCAGTTGGATATGCAATAAATAACTGAACAGAAAACACAAACACACAAAGATTTACGTGGTTCGGAGAGAACTCCTACGTCCACGGGGAGTTGTGAGTCCACACAACTTAGTCCAATTTCTTTAGGACTTCAACCACAAAGCTTACGCGGGCTTTGCAACAGTTAAGATAAGTTTACGAGTACTTATCAACCTTACAGATAAATTTGCGGGTACTTATCAATCTATCTACTCAATTACGGGAAGAGTAGGGTCCTAACAATCATTTTGAGAGAATATGTAAAAGGGTGGGTTTTTCCAACTACTAGCTCGAACAAGAAGTGAGCTAGGATCTAAGCTTGAACAAATGGAGACTCAAACTAAGATCTAAAAACACCAAGACAGAATCTACCACTCTAGGAACTCTCAACTAGTGATGTTCTTAGAGATTGATTTCAGTTTAGCTCGTTTGCGATATGAACTCTCAACTGGTGATGTTCGCTCGTCTAACTCTTTTCTCCTGTCTGTCTTCTCTCGTTCTTGTGTTCGATAGTCTTGGTGAATGAATGAATGCCTCTATTTATAGGCGGAGAGAATCAACTAGTCGTTGGAAGAGCCGTTGATCTCTGTTCTTGTGAAAGCGATGGCTTGTCTCTCATCTCTGCAGACTTTCCGGATTTGGCAACTGTGAACTTCTGCTTTCCATCTGAGACAGCCTTGTGTTGGGCCAAATGAGGTAATGACAGAACGCCAAACCTTCACGTGACTTCCTTTTTGAAATTCAAATCTTCAACCTTGTTTAGTCGGTTGAGAAGTTTTGGTCTTCATCCGAGTGGTCTTCAGCTGATGTTCCATCTGATTACTATCTTCATCTGACCTTCTGTCTGAATTGGAACAGTTGAACTCTCAGCTGCCTTGAACTTCATGTTGTCGATCTTATCAGTTCGAGTCCTGCAACTGATGTTCTGTATCTTGAACGCTCAGTTGTCTTTCACATCTTCCCACTTGAACGCTCAGTTGTATTTCTTACAACTGATGTTCTATCTAAGTGAAGCCTTATTGCCGTCTTCAGTTGGAGACCTGTATAAAATCTGAACAATGCTCAAATAGCGAGCCTAAATGCTAACATTAGGATCTGACAACATCTACTCGGTTGGGGTCAGTTGGTTTTGGAATCAATCAAAACTTTACTTAAATTTTCCAACAATTTCCCCCTTTTTGATGATGCCAAAACCCTTACTGATCAAACTGATCTAAACCCTACTGACCTATCTAAAATCTCAGCTGAAATTCTAGACAGTCTATAAGATTAAAACATCAAAGGGTTAGCACAGTTATAACATGGTATTGAAATAACTTTGCGATTCAGAGCTTGGACAACGAGATATTGTACGTCAAGGTGAATCGGATAACTGATGAAAGTTTTCATTACAACTGATGGTTACAAAAGTATGCACAAGAAATCAGAAATACATCAGTTGCTCAAAAACTTTAACTGGGCTAATACTTCAGCCCATACTTCCCAAAAATTCTAACAAAAATTTCTCTCTTCGCATTCGACTCCTTCGAGATGTCAACTCCATGTTCCTGGCAAACTCGTCTTGCTTCAGCTGCTATTTTCTGTCGGTTGGGATTTCTTGAGTCTGGGAGAAATGGAGGAAGGTATGTGACTTTTTGAGGGACGGGGACGGTGTTCATATCCAGTTTTGCATCTATCATTGCTCGCCTGAACTAGCTGAACATGCCCGGATCCCCAGAGTGTAGCTCGGTTAGCGCTTCCGTGAAGGCTCTTCTTCCATCCTCAGTTGAATACACCTTTCTGTAATAAAAATCATTCACAAACTCCTGCTTGACTGATTCCTAGTCCTCATTCCATTCGGCTGGCATCCACTTATCTACATGCCTGAATCGACTTTGAAGTTTGATTTTTCCTGGCAGTCGCTGTTGCTTCATCCTTGCCTCAGCCTTCACTTGATGTTTCTCAATTCTTTGTCGGCTGCGGGAGGCGATGTTCCTGTCCAAGTTCTTGGTAACCTTGGCAAGCTCCTCCTCGAACTGGTTGACTCTTGTAGCTTGGCTGGCAGCGAATTTCTTTATCCAGTCACGATTCATGTAGTCCTTCTCAGCAACATCCATAGCCTTGGCAGCAGCAATACACTCTTCGGTTGTGATACCGTCGAGTTCAGCATCAAGCTCGACTGCAATCTCGGCTATGGAGTTGTAGGAAACTCCATACTCCTTGGCAAGCTCCATATCCTTCGCCATTTCGGCTCCGCCGACATCGGTTGGCTTCGGAGCGGACTTCTTCCTCGGAGTCTTCTTCTGCTAGGTTTTCTTCAGCTGAGATTTCTTTTCAGCTGTCATTTCTTCTTCAGCCTGGGTCTCATCTACCCCAATCGCATCTTCCCCCTGCATCTCATCTTCCTGCATCACCTCTTCCCCCTTTTTGGCATCAGCAACAAGGCTTGCAACTAAGCCATCCAGAGAGGTGAGTTGCTGTTCAGCTTGTTGGATTCGGTTGAAAAGCTCATCAACTGCGCATTCCACCTCAACCTTCTTCGCTATTTCAGTGTCATGGCGCTCTTGTTCGGGTTTCCTCAGTGCAGCGAAGGTTTCATTGACTTCGGTCTGGAAGGCGACGAACTCAGCCCATCTTGATTCGAACCGTGAGTCCCATTCTTTATCTTGAGTCTGTTAAGATTTGGCCAGGTTGGAGTCTGAAATGGATTTGAAGACGTTCAGTTCAGATTTGATGCCCAGAACGGTTGTCTTCAAGTCGGTGATGTCTTTGCTTGTGGATGTTGAAAGATGATCCAACTTCATTTTCAGCGCATCATTGTTTTCCAGCAACTTCTTGTGCTTCTCAGCCTGAGCTTCCATCATTCTCAGCTGATCTTCTTTGTTGAGCTGGAAGTTGGCAAGCATCTCCTTTCTTAGCTGATTAACCCTCTCAGCGATCAGCTCGCATATTTCATCTGTCGAGGGTGCTGGCTGATCAACTGGAGCGGGTTGTTCGATTGGTGCTGGCTGTTCAACAGTGACCATGGCTTGGCAGTTGGCCAGGTACTCTTGAAGCTCTTCTTCTTCTTACTTGGCTGCTGCTGCGGCTGCGTCAAGGTCATCGATGAACTCAGCCGACTTGATTAGCATGTTGTCCAGGAATTTGACACAGTCTTCTTCGGCTGTTTCTCTCGTGTCTCTTCCTTCTACCTTGCTGAGGTCCAGACGACGCGTCAGCAATGCAACCTTGTTGTTATAGGCAACCTCAAGATTGGTGTAGTTGAAGTAATCTCTTATTCGCGATTCATCTGCCTTCAGCTGGTTCCAACTGTGTATCCTGATTGTATCTTCCTTCACATACCAGTGACTGAAGATGATGTTAAACTGATACAGCAGCTCGGTTCCAAGCGTGGCGAAGGTGGGCATGTCGCGTGCTTCAGGGAACATCCCAATCAGCTTTTGAAAACAGTAGGCCAGCAGCCTTCATGTTCCTGTGCGACGGCTTGTCGATTCATTATCTTGAAATTCAGATGGTTGAGCCTTTTGTGCCACAGCCAGCTCATATCTGAACTGCTCTTTGATAACAGACAGGTTTCAGGAGGACTACTGTTCCAATCTGCATAGTAGACATTTCCGGTTGGGGATCGATTTCCCAACAATATGACTTGCTTTGTTTGAACATTTTAAACCCTGTAGCCTTGCGCATCAAACTTAACAGAGAAACCATTATCACAGAATTGGCTGATGGAGAGCAAGTTATGCTTCAATCCATCAACATAAGAAACATTAGAAATGGATACATGATTGGTTTCAAGGGTACCGTAGCCTTTGGTGTGACCTTTTAGGTTGTCACCAAAGGTAACTGATGGTCCTTCCTTCTCCACGAAACTTTCAAGCAAATCCTTCAGATTTGTCATGTGTTTCGAGCATCCACTATCCACCACCCACATGGTGTGTGATGCTTTATTCTTCCTCAGTTGTTCCTCCTGCTCCTGCACAGAGAAACACGCTTAGGTCCCCAATTTTAGTTGGGTCCTGGAGGGTTAGAACCAGTTCCCCCTTGAACTGTGAGTCGCTTTTTCCTGTATATTCGGATAAATTTATCATTCCAAATTACTTTTTCTTCTCCATCAACTATAACAACACCTCAGTTATCCTTAGAATTGTTGTTATCGTTGATGTTCTGTTTCTTGGAAGGAGATTGATTTCTCCCATTGTGGGCTTTAGGAGGAGAGGCGTTCCCCCTGTTTTGTTGACGTTTCTGACCCATTTGATTTTGCCTATGAGGTCGGACGCCAGTTTGGAATCTGTGTGGCTGAGTCTGATTCCATTTTCCTGACTGTCGACTCCAACTGTTCATGCCCGACTGTTGATTCATGTTGTGGCATGAATATTCGCAGGTGTTGGAATTTTCCTCATCGGTTGACTCTGATGGAACCTCTGGTTGTTCTGATGATGGAACCGATGTTGATTCTGATGGTTGAATCCCTGTTGGTTCGGTTGATTCCATCTCTTCTGAGGTCGGTTCTGAGGTTGGTTCAGAGGTCAGTTCAGAGGTCGGTTCAGAGGTCGGTTCTGAGGTCGGTTCTGAGTGTATCTCCGACGTCTCTGATTCCTTTTCTGAGTTCTGGAACATTCCCCCTCGGTTGTAGTCCCAACTAATGAATTCTTCAGTTCTCCAATCACAGCTCCTTTTCCTTTCTCAGCTGCAGTTCCTTAGCTGGTTGTGCTGTAGGCTCTTGCTGTGACGTGGAAGTTGGATTATGTTGGGGAGTTGCAGACTCAACTGGATCTGGTTTGGCAATTGTGACCTCCACAGCCTTGACAAAGGTTGCGGGTGGAATTCCATAATCCTTGACCAAGTCGTAACCGAGTCCAGACACGTCATCCATTTGTCTTTGATAACTGATGAGATTCTCGATGATTTTGGATGATTGATATAGCTTTATTAGGTTGTCCTTCTCAGTTTGCAAATCCTTGAGAAGAACAGCTATATGCTCTGTCTGTGCGTCTGACTTCTTCATCAGCTGGTCGATCTGAGCCTCTTGCTTGTTCAACTGATCATGCTGCTCCTTGATCTGCTCCTTCAACTCCTCATCGGTTGGAGCCTTAGTTCGGTTGGCCTCATTCAGTTGATTTTTGAGATTATCAATCTTTTCGGTTTGACTTTTAATCAGATCGTCCTTTTCGGTTAAGGATTCTTCAAGTCTGGCAAACTGTTCTTGAAGACTCTTAAACTCAACCGATTGCTGATGCAACTCCTCACTGAGTTCTAGGAAATCACCCCAAGAGGGTTCCAACTCTTCCTCTACTGATTCCTGCATGTTAGTAGCATTAGAAGAATTTAAATTAACTGGACTAGAATGTACCTCAGCATCATCCTGGTCAGTTCCAAGTGCCATGAGACATTGATCCTGTCCGATAGCGTTGTTGGTGGAAGTCAGCTCGTTCTCATCTTCGGTGTCGGTGAAGATGTCCATGTCGTCAGCTGCTTTTTCTGCAACCATGGCCTTATTCTTTGCATTTTGCTTGGCCCTCAACGCTTCTCTATCTTTCTTCGAAAGATCTGGACAATCAGCTTTAAAGTGTCCCTCTTTGCCGCATTCAAAGCAACTGTTGGTCACGGACTTTGAGTTTTCTCGAGTTTGGTTGGATTTGTAGAACCGCTTGTATTTTCCGAACCGAGTATCCATGTCAGCTAGCTTCTTTGACAGGGCGGGGATGCTCTATTGCAGCTCTTCTCTGCTCGGCTATTTCGAAGCTGTGTCCGCAGATCTTGTTGCCCTTGATGTTCACGGCTTGGAATAGTCAGCTCGAAGTGCTACTGCTTTTGTTGCTGAACCAACATCCTCATGTCGACTCGTCTGCACCGAGGACTGAGTTGATCTTCGTCGGTTCACCTTGTACTCATTTCCTTTCAGGATTGAGAACAGCCTGTCAGTTCCCATTTCTCCAAGATCAGTTCGGCTTTCATGAATGTTGGTGAAGGTGTCCCACTCAGCTGGTAGAGCTTGTAATACTTCTCTCAAAGTATATTTCCCTCGTTGGATAGACTGAATCCTTCGGATGATATCCATGAATCGAAGCTCCAACTGATCAATGGTTTCATCAACTCTTAGACAGAAGTTGTCAAAATCTTGACAAGCATGGGAGAACTTGTTCTCCTTGGTTTCATCACTCCCTTCACTAAGAGATGCCAAAATGTCCCACATCTCCTTAGCTGTGTTGCACTCTTCTATCCATATAAGATAGTCTTGTCCAACTGTGGACATGATAGTGCTCTGAGCCCAGATATCCAGCTGGCTCACTTTCGCTTCCTCAGGAGTAAAGTCTTCTGGGTTTTTCTCAACCATCACCTCAGTTGCATCCCCATCGTTGGAATTTGTAGGAGTGCGAGTGACTTTCTCCATGATGGTGATCGGTCCGGATGTAATCACTTGTTGCATTCAATGATGCTTTGACAGCAGAATCTTCTTCATCCGAGTTCTCCAGGAAGTATAGTTCACAACCGAGAACATAACAACAATCTTGTCTTTAACATCCATCTGCACACAACAAACAGACAACAAATGCAAGCAGATATGCACTAGCGTGAAAAAGATCTATTCAGTTGACCACTGAAGAAAACACCTCGATTCACACCTCGTGAAACAGAGTCAACAGTCTTTTGAACCACTGCTCTGATACCACTTGATGGTCCCGATACGAGTTCTGGTGTATTGGGGGGGGGGGAAGAGAGAATACACCAGTTAAGAATTTTAAAAATAACCCCCGAAAAATTATCACAACTGAGTAATACGACTCAGCTGGAATCACAACTGAGTAAGATACTCAGCTGGAAGTATAGTGCTGTGCGGAATGTGGTGGAAACAAATAACAACTCGTATAAAAATAACTCACGCTTTGATGCAAGGTCGGTCAATAACCAAGTCAGTTGAGAATGTAAAAATGCAGTTTGAGTGCTCGTTAGTTGGTCAGTTGGTCAGTTGGATATGCAATAAATAACTGAACAGAAAACACAAACACACAAAGATTTACGTGGTTCAGAGAGAACTCCTACGTCCACGGGGAGTTGTGAGTCCACACAACCCAGTCCAATTTCTTTAGGACTTCAACCACAAAGCTTACGCGGGCTTTGCAACAGTTAAGATAAGTTTACGAGTACTTATCAACCTTACAGATAAGTTTGCGGGTACTTATCAACCTATCTACTCAATTACGGGAAGAGTAGGGTCTTAACAATCCTTTTGAGAGGATATGTAAAAGGGTGTGGTTTTCCAACTACTAGCTCGGACAAGAAGTGAGCTAGGATCTAAGCTTGAACAAATGGAGACTCAAACTAAGATCTAAAAACACCAAGACAGAATCTAACACTCTAGGAACTCTCAACTAGTGATGTTCTTAGAGATTGATTTCAGTTTAGCTCGTTTGCGATATGAAATCTCAATTGGTGATGTTTGCTCGTCTAACTCTTTTCTTTTGTCTGTCTTCTCTCGTTCTTATGTTCGATAGTCTTGGTGAATGAATGAATGCCTCTATTTATAGGTGGAGAGAATCAACTAGCCATTGGAAGAGCCGTTGATCTCTGTTCTTGTGAAAGCGATGGCTTGTCTCTCATCTCTGCAGACTTTCCGGATTTGGCAACTGTGAACTTCTGCTTTCCATCTGAGACAGCCTTGTGTTGGGCCAAATGAGGTAATGACAGAACGTCAAACCTTCACGTGACTTCTTTTTTGAAATTCAAATCTTCAACCTTTGACTTTCAACCTTGTTTAGTCGGTTGAGAAGTTTTGGTCTTCATCCGAGTGGTCTTCAGCTGATGTTCCATCTAATTACTATCTTCATCTGACCTTCTGTCTGAATTGGAACAGTTGAACTCTCAGCTGCCTTGAACTTCATGTTGTCAATCTTATCAGTTCAAGTCCTGCAACTGATGTTCTGTATCTTGAACGCTCAGTTGTCTTTCACATCTTCCCACTTGAACGCTCAGTTGTATTTCTTACAACTGATATTCTATCCGAGTGAAGCCTTGTTGCCGTCTTCAGCTGGAGACCTGTAAAGATAAAATTTGAACAATGCTCAAACAGCGAGCCTAAATGCTAACATTAGGATATGGCAACATCTACTCGGTTGGGGTCAGTTGGTTTTGAAATCAATCAAAACTTTACTTAAATTTCCCAACAAGAATATAACCAAGTAGTGGTGTATTTAGATTTGTTTCATATTTATTTGCCATTTTAACTTATAGGCTATTAGAGTATATTGCAGTTGAATGTTTTTATTACTACTAGTACAATTAACGTGCACTCGCATGTTAAAAACAATAATTATTACAAAGTTTAAGTTAAAGCTCATGACTCATACTAATTAGCCATTTGATTTTAGAGTTCAAAGTATAATACACAAATCTTATCAAGTGCTTACTCTAAAAAAGAAATTATTCTCTCCAAGTAGATTGATATTCATGTTTTGCATTCGTTGGATGAAGAAAACACATTATAAAAAAAATTTATACATTATTGTCATTGTCTAATTTTAAAATCTTTTATATATGTCAATTCATCGTTCTATTATTTAAGAACATACAATTAATTTCAATCTCTTCATGTCGTTGTAGCTGGTTTTAACTACGACACAATGTAGACTATAAAATGTATGCTTATATTAAAACGAAAGAAGAATGTAGAGCAAATTAAATTCCATCCATATCTTTTAGCAAAAGAATATTTGTTGCCAATTTATGATACTCACACAATTATTTTATTTCCATCTCGGCTTATAAGAATATTTATAAAATTGTCAAGTCATGTAAAACAACAAAATATGGTGACATAATCATATATTGTCAACTTCTAATAATATAGAACAAAAGAAAAATGTAGCTATCTCCATAATCTTTAGACATAAATAAATCATTCATCTCATACAATGAATATCATGTTGATCTCCCTAAAGTAAAAAAAGAATAAATCCTAAAGATTTCACTTTTTTTTGTTCTTTCAAACTTGAACTCATTAAATCAAATTTTGAACGATCATACAACACAATCCAAAAGAAAAAGGGTTGTCAATAACAAACAAAATCGAGGAAGGAAAAAAAAAACAACTTATCTTAAAACAAGAAACCTGAACAGTTCGATCCTAAAGATATATGACTGTTCTTCAAATTGTTGCTCTCTTTGAATTAAGAAATTGTGTTGAAAAATTTGGTGAAAAAATTTAATTTTTTTTTAATAAAGTGGTTTTTTTTTCATCGTTGCTTTCCTTTTGCTTCTGTCGAGAATAAAAAGAATATATTAACAAAAAAATAGTGAAGTATACCACACAAGTATATGTATAGAGAAATTACCTTTATCATGAATATATACTACTATACGTTTATGTTTTGAAGTATGCAGATGCAGTACACCTTTTTGATGAACCATGAGTGAGAATAGAATTAGTGTCAAATTTTGGTAATTCTCACGGATTGATTGAGCCTAAAAAATATTTAAGAATTTTAAGTTGCCCAGTTAGAAGATTGGAGGAAACTTGAAGTTACAAAAATAAAGAAAAAATGATGCACAATAACGTGAGTAAAATCACGTATGGACGAAATAACAAGATTGGTATCACATATTAACAAGGATATAAATACATGATAGGTATATTAATAATATATTTGTTTCACATCATAATATAATATAAGGTAAATAATATATATTATCAATAAGGTAAGTTTGTATTTCTTATGGCATATTATATATTATATCTTGTATTACGTTATTGCCCTTAATTTTGATAAGTAGTAAGGATATTTTAGGGATTCAAATTTTGTAAAACAAGACTCTTTTTATATAAGTATGATATATTGAGTATATTCCCTTATGACTTCTTTTATGAGTCGACTGCAATGGAATTTTTTGAACAACGTTGTCGTTTCCTGATATGATAGACTCAGCTTCTCCAAAAAATAAAAGTAGAAATGATTGATTCAGAATTGGGGTCGGAAGAATCAACAACAGGGCCATTGCAGAAGAGCTTCGTCGATGAAGTTAATTAGGAGTATCACATATGAAACATGTTGTCCCACTAATCAAAAGAAAGCAATTCCAAATCTAACAATGTTAGTTTTGTAGACTCTTTTTGATTGTTGTTGTATCATGTATGTTGGAATTGAAGGTAATAAAATAGTGGAATAAGTTGACTCCAAATAATGAGAAATTACATTACTTCTTCTTATAATGAGTAATTTAAAAATAAAACCTACTACATTGAGATCATAATTGAAAACAATATTGAACTTGCACATAATTTTACTCTGTGTTATTAATTTAATATTATAAAAGTTTAAATGTCATAGCCGTGCCACTAAATGTACTACTCCCTCAAACCCACAAAATATGATCTATTTTCTATTTTGGGACGTCCCACTATACATGATCTGTTTCCTTTAAAAAAAATAATTAATTTATATACGTGATCCACCATTTCATCTAAACTCCATTGACCTACTCCAACTACACACTCAACCATCCCATCTATAATTTTATTAACATTATAAAATATTACATTCACACTACACTAAACACTTTCTTTATACCCAATACTCTTTTACTTAATTTCCGTGCTCATATAAACTGAGCCGAATAATGGACAGTGAGTTTTTTATTTTGATCGATTGTTTTTTGTTTCTAATTAACACGATCTAGCCTATGAAAATGTTGAGTCGCTCAAAACTGGCCAAAGGGCTTACAAACTTGCAAAACACATACTAATATACAGCATTTAATATCTGAAGAAATCAATTTGATATAAAATAGCAGAGTAATTTCTAATTTGAAGAAATCACTTTCTATCCCAGCTTTCGATCTTCTGGTCCGTCCATAATTTTGTTATTGGACGCCCAATGGCAGAGTAATTGACAACGAATAGCAGAATAGTTGAGCAGACGACATAGTGGAAAAATGAAATTCCGACGATAAAAATTGATAACAATGCGTTTCAAAAAGTCCTCAATTCATTCACCAATCCACCGCTGTCCCCATTCCCCAAGCAGGCAATCCATTAATTAACAACACAAATGAAACCATAAGATGAGCTGCATGATTTTTGATTCACAAATGAAACCATAAGATGAGCTGCATGATTTTGAAGCTGAAACAGAAAAGTGGTTTTCGCCTTTCCAGTTCCCAACCATTGATATGAATAAATGTCAGAAAGCATCAAGCCATGCATCAAATACTATCTCAAATTCATCTCACCACTAAGTTTGGGACTACTGCCAACATCACATATCCTACATAAAATTATAGAACACGTCGATACACCTCCAACGGAGACCGATCAAAATGAGATGTACTCTTACCTCATGAGTCACTCGGTTGCTCCTGGGATGGTGGCTGGTGCGAAGGATGCTGAACATGAGACTGCGGCCATGGCATGAACTGAGGCGGAGGTTGATGCTGCTGACCCCCGTAGAGTGCAGCCTGATCGACCGGCTTTCCCATTATCATTCCAGGTGCTCCGACTGGGGCCTGTTGGGGGACATAGTAATACGGTAGAGCATCTGGAGCTGATCCAACTAACGGGATGGCAGCCTTAGTGATGCCAAGGCCCTCTTCTTTCAACTCATCTCTAGGAATTATATCAACCAAAAAGTCGAAAACGTCAGTTCTTGAGATGGCAGCAGCGATGTCATTCTTCTGCAGAGTTCGCCTTTTGTTTTCTTCAGTGTGGATCCAAGATCGTAGAGTCAGTTCCAAGATGAACATTTCACATGCCTTGGCAAATATAACGGGAGCTTCAGCAGAAATCATTCTAACGTCCTCATCGGCTTTCATTATCTTCTTTATTCGGGCAAGTGGCAGACTATGGTTCTTGAAATCAGTAGTTTGGTCAATCTCTTGCATCTGATTTGCCCAGAAAGATTGAAGTTGTTGTTGTTGATGTTGACTGTGAAATTGTTGGGCCTGGTGGTAGGCAAGCTGTTGCTGAGGAGCAAAACTAGTCGGAGAAGAAACTGTGCCAGCGGGAGTGCCAGTTGCCACCATTGGTGCTGTTTGATAAGGGGAAGTAGCATAGGCCATAGAGCCACCACCTGCTGCAACTCCCACCCCTGGCTGCTGTTGTTGCTGGTTCTGGTGTGCCAATTGATCTGAATGATCCATGTCTATTGAAAAAAGCTATGTTAACTTTCACTTACTATATTCTCACCCTGACACTGCAACAAATAATGGAGCATTGGTCATGTAAGAACTCAGCTAATATTTACCAACAAAAAAAAAGAACTCAGCTAATCAATATTCCAAGGTACCCCAAAATGCTATCAATAACCATCATACGTGCATGAGATAAGAGTAGACTTTATCCAAAAAAACATTTTATTTAACCAAGAAGAACAATGAAAAGCCAGTAGAATTGTGCAAGTTATATGTTAGCCCTCCATAATACAAGAAATTTATTAACTCAATGCTGAACAATTTTACTCGCAATCAATTCAAGGTGAGCACTATTAATGCAGCAAAGTCAAACATAGTGCCAGAATCTCTGACATAAGATGTATGAACATGAAGAATAATGCAATACATATGATAATTATCTGAATCAGTTCTATCTAGCACTGGACATAAAAAACATCGACCAATTTGATGATGTCCATGCTATTTACTGCCATTCGCAGGTAGGCACTATTATTGCAGCAAAAGAGACAAAAAATAAAACACAGTTCAAGAATCCCTTAGCAGTAGAGAAGGCAAACTTGGCACGAGATCCAATCGTAAAATGAGAACTGATGACTCGTTTCTTCCCCAAATCCAATGGGTAAGAGTTGAGCAGGTCAAATGATCTAAAAACAACCATATGCGGCGAGTTCCCTTATGTTATGTGCAAATTAAATTATTCCCCCAATTTACCTATATAAATCCAATATCACCCTAGTGGTTTTGTTTCGTCGACAATGTCACTAGAGACTAAATACTAACACAGTCTGCATATAATTCCTTCCTTTTCTAGATGCGGTGTGCAAGCTATGTATAATATGATAATATCCAACACAAATAGTTGGAAAAGCAGATATTCCCAAACCACTGAAATTTAACAAGTAAAAAAAAAAACGACATAGAAAGCCTATCAATGTTCTGCACACACACATGTAACCGGGAACAGGAAGGAAAATTCACACTTGTGGAAATTACTGATAATCCTAGGACATTCTTTTACCTGATCTCCAACCTCGCCAAAAAATTCTTGATGAAATTAAATAAACAAACCCAAAAGAAAGGAAAAAGAAAAATGAGAATCCACTTTCCAAACACCATACGAAGTATAGAATGCAAAATCCAAACACTAAAACCACGAGAATCTAAAGGTGTACATACCTTATTTTAACTATTCTTTAACTTTAAAAAGAATAGCTTTAGCTGGCAGATCATGAGGTCAACTCGAATATTTAAAACCAACACTTAAAATAAAAAAAATAAAAAAATTAAAATACCCACAAAATAACGAGAGAAAGAGGGAGAAGAAGAAATAAAAGGCATCTCTGCATTCAGCATAGAACAATTTTAGCAAGGCAAACCATTGCGAAATCAAATAATGAGACAGATGAAGAAACCAAAAAATACGTACCCATTTTTGTCGGGAAATAAGAAAAGAAGCTTGAGATTTCTTCGGTGGACAAAACCCTAAGAGAGAGAGATTGATTTATATATAACCGATACCACTTTTTAGAGAGAGAGAGAGAGGGAGAGCCGAGAGTGTAAAGAGGGGGAGAAAAAGGAGGGACAGAGGAGAGAGGGTTTTGAATATGGAGAGAGAGAGAATCTTCTTCTGGAGAAATCGACACCTGAGACGCGTGGCATCAGCTGGGAACCGGAAATTCAGAGGAGCTATCCACGTGTTCATTATTGGTTGGTGATCTAACGAGTGCTTGCTGTGACGTAAGCGAGGTGATCTGTGCTGTGAATGTAGTAACGCTATTTTTATTTTTATTTTAGATTTAGATGAGATCGTTGTGCCGCTATGTAACTTTACACAATTATATAGTATACTTTTTTAAGTAAAAGCATTTCATTTCTAAACAACACAACAATAAAGTTCTGATTATACATATTGCTCAATATATGCTTAGGAATCTTAGGCTATCTACGACCCTAAATGTATGGAAGATATCTCTATCTCCATTTTTTACACTAGAGATAATTTAAAGATACTTATTTTTACAATTCAACTATCTCTAAACCGTTTCTAATTCTAATATTAAACAATTCGAATTTTCTATAAAATTAATGAAAACTAAAAAATTACATTCATTTTTAAACGTATTAATATTTTTGAAAGTAATTATTTTTAAATAGTGTTACTGTATAAGATTTCATCCCTACTATAATTATCAAATAAAAAATAATTACAGTTCTCTCCTATCTCCTTCTCCTCTCTCAGTCTAACTCTGTCACTAATCAAATTCTCCAAAGTCCCACCATGGGTTTTATTATCTAAATCCAGAAAACCAAAATTTCCGATCT
Organism: Schizonepeta tenuifolia; assembly: GCA_029490685.1. Taxonomy (NCBI): domain Eukaryota; kingdom Viridiplantae; phylum Streptophyta; class Magnoliopsida; order Lamiales; family Lamiaceae; genus Schizonepeta; species Schizonepeta tenuifolia. The sequence continues at coordinate 74,892,201 of CM055955.1, read as the reverse complement.
TCTTTACGAGATCCCTAATTTATTTCACTCATTCTTCATCCATCTCTTCCCGCAAACTCCGCCGCAGCCGACACTTTCAACGAGACAACCGCCGCCGATCTCGTATGGTTTCCTCACAACTATCACAATAGCCTCTCTGCATCTCAATCAGCGAGAAGTCGAACCAGCTCCCATCACCGCGTCCCTCTTTCCAAACCATAACACCAGAACGTGGCCAAGACCTTCAACGACGCGATGGTTGCCGACCTTGTAAGATTTCGCCACACAACTATCGCAGCATCTTGCATCTCAACCAGCGGTAACTTCAGCCATCTCCCGTCACCGCCTCCATCTTCCTATCGCCATTCATTTTTTTTTTAATTTCGGCCGAGCCTGTGCAATGCACGCGCGTCTCGAGCCGCCTCATGCCGTAACGCGTCGGTCTCCTTCTCCCTCTGTCTCGAGCCTCCTTCAAGACCATGAAGAAGACGGCATTGCAGATCGCCTTATGAGGCAGTCTCTCATGCGACCTGCCGCTGGGTCATGCGATCGGATTCGGGTCAGATTGAAATTGAACCTAATCAGCGCTGGAAGCTAGCGATAGCTGGAGTGCAATCCCAGCTGGCACTGTTTTTGTTTTTGTTTTTGTTTTTGTTTTTGTTTTTGTTTTTTTTTTGCTCCGATTCACTCCGATTACTAATATAAAGATAAACTTAGCGGCAACAATTTGGACACTTCGGCTCGCTCCGAGACCTTCGGCTCCCCTCGCTCGATCTCTTAACCAAAGAAGAAGCGACAAAAAAAAAAAAAATCCAGCCTCGGCTAGTCTCAACGTCGGCTGGGTTCGGTCGCATGGCATGCGACTGGTTGCATACAAGTTTTTGCGAAATCTTATTGAGAAACATCCTGACTAAATACACATTCTACACTTTTTTTCAGACCCAAATAACTTACCTTAATTGACAAAAACACTCATACAGTATAAAGCCTATATAAAAAATGTTATAGGTTCTTAAAATTATTTTCGAATAACACAGTTATATAATTTGAGCACATTTGTGGTCTTACTACTTGAAAAAGTGAGGCAGTTTTAAATCATTGTGATGTATCTGATCTTCAAAGTACTTTGAAATCTAATTCATAAACTCTTGATTTCGTGTGTGTTTTCTTCGAGAAATACATGCTTTTGAAAATTGATCCATGCTTCGGATGGGAAGTTGTATTACAACAACCTATAATTTAAGTTTATGGATTTGGTGTGTTGATTTATAGATTGTATATATTTTTCTTGGAAAGATTTTTATTCAAATGACGAAACATGAAAAGTTCATTTACCAAAACTAAAAAACATTCATTAAAAGGAAAGATGATAATAATAACTAGATACTCATTCAGATTGGATTCTCTATTTAAACATTTCGCCTGTCTTCGTCCTAATGTACGTACTAAAATACTAGTATTATTTTCAATACTATTTTTTTATTATTTGATTTCTCGTACAATAATTTGAACTGAAAATAGTAAATAAATCTACTCCTTTAGTATATGAGTTTTGACAACAAAACAATTACTCCATCCATCCAGTTATTTATGGCCTTTATTGCTTTATGAATTATCCCAATATTCGTGGTCCATCTTTTGGGGAGTTAAACAGGGGTTATTTAAGGCCTCATTAAAATTGCTAATGTGACGATATCAATCACTCAATCTCTCCATCCATTTTATTTTACTATTTGTACCCAATTTATTTCACCAGTGACTAGTTCATAGGAAAACTCACTTTATTTCACCATCTGTAACTAAAAAAATAAACTCTAGTGGACACACTTTATATTTCTAATTCCGTTCTTCTTAATACAGTGCCCAAAAAAAACCGTCATGAATAACGAGATGTGGGAGATGATTAATCAGGGAAGAAGCCATGGAATTAGCACAGAAACAAGTAGACAAAGATAATCATAATTTCAATATCGGTGACGAAATTAAAGGGAAAATGCCGAGAGGCAGGTTTTGTTTGGAAGAGAGCGTGGCAGATGAGCCCGCCAATGAGGTGAGTCACGACTGCCAAGGGACGAAACAGCAGAACAGAACAGAACATCACGTGATCAAAACCAAAATTCCACGTGACCACATATGCATGCATAAGGGAGTCTGTTAGTGATAAGTGGTTAACAACCACATGTTTCATTTTTCCTGCCTTCATACGCATGATTATTCTTGTCCGCTTCATTTTTTTCTGTTCTTATAATTCAATCTTTTGCCCTCTTTCTTCTGAATTCCTTTCAGTTCAAAATCAAACAAGAAACTACTAGCCACATTAAAGAAAAGAAAGAAAGACAAACAAAACCTTCCTTAATAATATAATATGTTGCATAAACATGGCATCTGCATTTGTTGATCTTTTGGCTGAGTTATCCCTACCGTGTCGAATTGAATAAACTTGTAAATAACATACCGAAACCCAAACGAGCCTATGAAGTTGCCTTCCGGGGGTGGGCTGCCGCCGACATTACGCGCAGCCGGCTAGCAATTTCTGTAAATGATGGCCTAATCACCGGATTTGGGGCCCAACACTGCTCCATTAATTGTCTCCATTCTGCATCGCAGAAGCTTGGGATGGTCGGCCTCAATGTGTTGTTCACAATGCCTCCTGCATATGCAAGTTTAGAATGAGTTTGAAATATAAAACCTTTACTACAAGATGCAAAAGTAAGGGATACAAAGTTATTCTGCCCAAAAAAGAGGATTCATAATTTAGGGATATTGTAACTACTACGATGTAGCAAACTAAGTGGCAGATTTCATTATGTTGAAATGAATTACTGTTGATATAAGTGGAAACTTCACCTATGGGATTTCTAAAATATAATATTCCCTAGAAATCAACTCATCCTAAATTATGGCACCTGCTTATCGTAATAGTAGATCTATCACTCATTTGTTTTACAGTCCATGCAGCAATTTAGAGACAATATTAAGCCATTATCAGAGTAGGTGTCATGTCCATCCAGTATAATGAGTGGCAAGTGATCAAACTCCTTCCTATTCTTTCTCCTAGATCGCAACACGGGCGTGTTTTGCACTTTTCCCATAATACATCACACTTTCCAATAGGCCATCTCAATATCTTTTCCCAATAAACATTCCTACATTTTTAAATGCCGAGCTAAACTTCCATCATATCCAGACCATTTAAAGTTATATCAGCCATTAGATGCTGCATGCCACAACCACAAACAAATTGTGTGTGAACTTGTGTTACAAACCTATGATTGCACCGTAATGCATGTTGGCATAAGGTTCCTCTCCAGTGAGTATCTCCCACAAGACAATACCAAACGAAAAGACATCAACCTGCCAGAATACAACCAAATCCAGCAATTATATGGACTAATCACATAAAAAAGATAGAGATGCTTCAAATTAGCTAGCGGAACAGAAAACTAGAACAGATTGCATTACTCTCTTCTACTTTGCAGAGTGTTTTATAACAGTTGAAAAGTGTCGATTTGCAGGTTATTATGCCAATGAACTAGCTTATGTAATTTTCATTTATTTCTTGAAGGAAGAAATTCCTCTTAACAGAGGGATGTTTCTCAATCCAAACTGATTGAGAAAATATATTAAAAGATTAGGAGTCTTCAACCAGCATGCATCAATTTCTAGATTTGCTGTGTATGCAGGTTTGTGAAGATAAATCTGTAGATTACAGGTGTTACCTTCTCAGATACTTTATTGCTACAACCATTTAATAGCTCTGGAGCCATCCAAGGCAGAGTTCCCCTAACTCCACCAGAAACCAACGTATTTCGCTTTATTTTTGATAGACCAAAATCACCCACCTGAAAATGCATAGCAATATCAGAATATCATATTACTGGTAAAGAATAATGTTAGTAAATATCCCAAAAGGATGACTGAAAAAATAATTCTTAATGAGGAATAATGAGAATCAGAAAGCATATCAAACAGTCTAATCGAAAAGAAAAAAGAAGAAGATTTCAATGTGGATGACCTTGCATATAGGTCTTGAAGGATCCTTCAAGTTAACAAGCAAATTATCACATTTCAGATCAAAGTGCACAATATTCTTTGAATGCAAATATTCCATTCCAAAAGCTGCATCCATGGCAATTATGAGCCGCTTCCAGCGATCAAGGTGTCTGCCAAGTTTTATAAAGGACAATCAAGGGAATTGAAAAGTATTGTGAAAGTGGCAGACAGGCATATGTTGATATTATGATGTTTATGTTTTTAGTTAACATCAAAATATAAACATACCTAAGGTATAATTGTCCTGATTGACTTGAATGATTGCTAAACTATGAGCACATTAACAGAAGTCAACCACAAGTCAGTTGAAAACAATACCTGTCTTTACGAAGTAAAACATGTCGCAAAGATCCATTAACCATGTATTCTGTTACAGTAGCCAATGTAGCCCCTGGTCCATCTTGTACGACACCATAGAATGCTACCACATTGGGGTGGTGAAGCTTTGAAAGAATGTCTGCTTCCCTCCAAAACTCATTGGTCTGAAAGTGTGAATTATTTTATTAACCAGTTTCAGCAAGGCCTAAAATACACGCCTGACAATAATAACTTAAAGACCACAGTTCAAGAGAAACATTGCTGCCAATTTCTTTAATTTGGTCACACCTTCAAGAATATGTTGAAAGTTATGAAAACTATAGTGTGTGACAGAAACTACGAATTACTTACCAATCTCTCTTGCTCTGATTGCCGACCTGTGAAGCAACTCTTCTTTATGCGCTTGATTGCTACATCTGAGCCTCTCCATTTTCCATGAAATACAGTTCCAAATGTGCCAGAACCAAGTTCCCTCAGTTCTTCAAGATCTGCATTTTGTATAATCTGCAAGTCACATAGATTCATAATCAGTGATTGCTGGTAACTTAGTCAAAAATTTACAATGTTCAACAAGTTCATGATTCCAATAAATTTCTTGTTCAAACACCAAAATAAGAAATGCTTTATTAGCAGATTTTAAGGTTCACGGTTCAGTACCAAAACAGCAATCATTCATTCCACATCACTTTTAACAAAATTAAGAATAAATTACAAAGAGTTATAAAGTAGCATGGGATTGCAACCAGCTCAACAACTAAGTTGTTATCATTTTATGCCATTGTTTGAACAATGGTAAGAGTTATAATGATTAGACAAACCTGCAATGAGTTGATATCAAAATCCACCAAGGATGGATCTAGAAGAGGTAAGCCAGAATTTTTAATCCCATCCTGTAAGAATCAATAATGTTATAAACATTTAGTTAAAAGTGGAATTCAGTTGAAGAAAATTGATTCATGATGTTCAAAAGAAAAGCTACCTCATACTCTGAATCTCGAATTTTCAAATTATCCGTCAATTCACCATACTGAATGTCCTCATTGACTTTCGTTTGTGGTGTGTCATCATTGGGATGAAGAGCCATTGAGACAGGTTCCTCTCTGGCTGGTATATCTTTTTGATCATGTTCGCCATAATTTTCCTGAAATTCTGGGTGACTAGGAGGAATTCCATCTCTTGTAAGTGGCACAAAATCATATGCTAAAGGTGCATCCTCTTCAACTTTCGTAAGTCCAGAGGAAAACATAACATGGTCCTGATCAATAAGAGAAACATCCTTTCTCATGAACCCATCCCCTGCCAGCCTCTGGAAGAAGGACCAGTGCTTAGGTTCATGGTTTTCTATATTCACGCTCAAACCAGCTGCATCTTTTGGCACATGACTGATATTAGATGAGCTATCTGAAAGAATAGCTTGTGAAAATATATCAGAAAGTAGATTACGAGGGAACCGATCATTGATATCAATAAGTATGTCTCCTTGCTCGGTTCTCGGTAAAGCAGCCTTGGATTCTTCCTGAGTTCCCACCATTGTCGGAGGTTGAGAATGCTCATGACCATCATTAGGAATGGACTGACAACTAACCCCATTATCACATTGAGCTCTAGGATCTTCAGAATCTTTAGTCGAACCCTCATGGCTCTCAGCAGGAAGCTTCAAACCCGCTTCCACCCCTGTCAGTACTTGACTTTTGTGCAAGGAATCTTTAACATCAAGTACATCTAGCATTTCAGTTCTGTGATGCCGATTATCAAAGGTTTCAGGCTCGATTGGGTAAGTAGAAACCGATTGCTCGGCAGGAATGTCTACATGTCCATTTTGCAAATTTTCAGCAAATCCTGAAGCTAAACCTTCCAAATCTTGCTGGGTACTAGCAGTGTGAGACTGGTTAACAAGAAACTGGGAACTCCGAGAATCGTCTGATTTTGATATTCTGTTAAGAAGCCCAGCCTCCTCTCGAGGAATTCGCTCAGAATAAAAGACCCTTTGAGGAGGAATAAAAGACTCAGAGCGGCTCAGATCAGTAGGATCAGATTCTGAGTTGACAGATTTGCTAGCTGGAGCATTATCAGATGCACAATACTCATTGCCTCTGGATTTAGAGAGTTGAGATGTTTTAACATCATCAAAAGGTTTAGAGGCAGGCACAGATTCTAGGAGTGTACCTTCATTCTTTGTTGAAGAGAAGTCCCTGTCCAGTTTAGGGATCGCAATTGTTGATTCCTCGACTGGAAAATTAGCTTCTCTGTTACCATTGCTTCGACTTTTTGGTTGAATTGAACCATCAACTTTCAGATTTGCCTCCTTTTCTTGTATTTGTGTGCCTTGCGCATCTGAAGAACCTGGAGACCTCCCTTCAAGACCTTTATGTTGAGAAATATCCCCACACGAAGATTGAGGCATGGCAATTTCTGAACGGGCATAATAAGGAGGCTGCAGATTGTAGTCAAGATGTGGAGGTTGATGTCTGTCTTCATGATGGTGCATGATCGGACCATGATAGAAGTGTACAGTTTCATAGACATTGGAGGAATTTGGTGGAACAGAATTAGAAGAGTCACCAACTGTTGATGGGACAACAAAGCCAGCCATATCAGAGGTATTAATCCCAACAAATTCACTAGAAGCCCTATGTGAGTCCCTATCGAAATTAAGACTGTTCAGCTTATTTAAATTGTTTCCGGATGAGCTTGCTAACCCACGAAATGTAGAGCTTTTCCGCGACATAATGTCCATGCTATTGACAGCAACTACATATTTCATCTCTGAATCACCATCGCTGTTGGCTAGACTAAAATGAGCATCTTCCAAATCTTCAAGAGAGAATAGAAACATCCGAAGCTTTCTTGATTCTTCTCTACTATTGAGTACATTGCACTCCTCCATCATGTTCAAGAGATCCTCATCACTTGACACAGAGACTAAAGCATCAAGATCCTCCCCAGGAAGCTGATATTTTATGGTATGTGTCTCATCATAAATTGCAGTAGTTTTCAGCCACAACTCCCGCCATGTAATGTCCTTGCTTATACGGATAATGCGTGTTTCACCACCAACATATCTGAGCTTTCCATCACTGGGGCGAGGCAGTATCTTACCACAAAAGCTGCAGAGAACCTTAAGCTTCAGTGACGAGCTATCAGATGACTCAGAGGAGGCATGCATTAGCATGCACTGGCTGTTGTAGTCTGATGAGCCACGTGCCATTGCTTGCAAAGAGCCATGGTTACCTCTGTTTCCATGTAAACTTATATTCCTCTGCTCAATTTCTGTCGAAATTTTTCCCATTGCAGCAACCATGGGAATATCTGAGCCAATTACAGATCCACTATGATTAATGCCTAAAACGTCCGTGTAACCAGGCACACAATTGGGATCCCCGTATATATTTGGAATAAATGGAATCTTGGGATTGACCCGGTCACGCATAAATTCAAGAGAAAACTCCTCGCCAGTCTGTATAGAGTAGTGATGTACAGGTTTAGGTTCCAAAAAGTTGTTCTCTGCGTACTTCAGACTGGAATTTTCATGACCTGAAGCACCTGCCTTTTGAACTAGTGATCCAGGGCCATGATCTTCGTTGCCACGTTCTGATGAATGTTGCATAATATTATGATTTTTCAGGGGCTCCATGGTCTTTCCTTTTTTATAGAAATACCAGTGGGACTAACACCACGACTCTGTGAATAACTTGCAATAGCCAAAGAGAAGCACCGCAATCCTCAGTCACTGCCGCTGAAATACTTCGCTTGAAAACAAGTTCAATGGCATTAGGGAAATACATAAGCAAAGAGACCTAGGAACTTCTCTTACTCAAGACGTGATGTAAGAACATCAGCATAATCATCAAAGAGAACCTTGAAACAAACAAACTGGCAAAGAAAGAAACATTGCATATGAATGTCAAATCATGCATCACATACGATCTATGTGGAGAAGCGATTCCTTGTTACACTACTAAGAATCATGTAACAAGAAAGTTTATCCAGAAGAAACAACATAATACACTTTTGCCTAGTTAATTGGGAAATGATAGGATTTATAAATCAATAGGTGATGCTAATTGCTGCCCCATCCATGCAATTGAACAGAAAGTTGAAACATGACTAAAATTTGATTCTTTGTACAGAAGATTAATATGAAAGGTCCTATCTCAGGACATAAGCAGCTACTTAACTGATAATAAAAAAGAAACTGAGGGAGGGGGAAGGGGGGAATTCTAATAATATTTGTAGGTCGAAAGCCCTTCAAATAAGGAATACCACCAACTTTCAACCCTACATATGCGAAGATCAAACAGTAATATCTATTAATTCACTAACTTTTCAGTCCGGAACGAAATAATACCATTTTATTGTAAAGCGTTCTCCACACTATGCAATCCATATTATATATACATATATGTATCCGGAATTAATAATTCCTTCATAGCAAGAAGAACCCTAATTTTGAAAAACCGGCGACAGAGTCGAATAGAAAATAACGGTAAAAAAAGGTAAAAACGGAATCAGTAGAATGAACAAAATTGATGAATAAGTTGTGTACCCAAAGCAGCCAATGCAGTATGAGAAGAGAAGTAAAGCTGTTGACCGATTCCGCCACTATTGCAAGTTTGCAACTCCATTCCCAGAGGCAAACGAGGAATTTGAGTGTAAAATCAGCTAGTGAAATCGGAAGCGTTTTTCAACTTTTTTTTTATGATAAAACTTATAAAATAATGAACCAGTTTTCACTGACACGTTTTCTGCAGCTAAGTTATGAGCACTTAGTTGAGAATAGGCATTACAAGAATTTCCCTAGACATTATACACTTTTACAATTACTTTTGTTATTCACATCTACCTTTGCACAATTATTTAAATCATTGTTACTGTAGCATCTATCGAGCTCATGTTATTTTTTTTTTCAATAGATATTTTGTTAGTGTTTATTTTCTTAAACTATGAGTATTAGTAATATTGGTAATATTTATAATAAAACATTTCTTTTAAGAGGCATATAGAAATAGAAATATTATTGAAGATATTGCATTATTTAGATACATTATATTACACTACAACAATACAACACTAAATAAGCAAGGTGGAAATTCTTTTAACTCAAGACAGCTTTTTTTAGGGAATTACAACGAAATATATATATTTATTATTAAATAAATCTACACCACTATATAATGAGACCTCTACATCACTCAAAGGTGGGATTATTACTCCACCTGTAGGCGAGATTACTACTCCACCAATCCACTGCACTCTGGCTCATAGAATCCAAAATCTCTCACTAAGAGCACTCCCAACAAATTTCTTAAAATTTGCTGTAACTCAAAATTTATGCTAAAATAACTAAAAATGAGTTAAAAGTTGTATTCAACATATCTCTCAAATTAGATGGACCCCAACAATATTTGTACTTCCCTAAATTTATATCTTCCTAAATTATTTTTATCTCACAAATTGAGTTAGGCGGCTTAGGCCCACAAATTTTATAAAATGATCAATGCAAAATAGGAGAACGTAAATTAAAATATATTCCATATAAAATGGAAATAATTGATGGTGGAAATTTAAAATTTGATCAAATTTAACCACAGAATCTTGCCACATTGGGTGAAATGAAATGAGATCCACTTAACCAATAATTTCGATCACAATGTAGATATTCACCAGCAAAGCCACATTCTCAAATCAAAGTATGGACCGGACACTTCCAATATGCCAGAATTATAGCAGCATCAGGCTAGCATAAACTTGGAAAATAACAAGAATCCCCACATTCTCATAAATATGTTTTCATTTTAACGATCACACATAAAATGCACAAGCTTTCACATTCCCATTACATTCAACACAGCACACACACACACACAACTATTCATTCAAAACTCCAATGGCAAGATAACATATTGAACAAAAAAGGCTACAATAGATTAAGAATTTCAAGCCAATCATACCTAAGCTGAATGCCAAGTCAGAGGATCCGGCAGCGAGGCGGCAATGGTTCCAGGCAATGGCTTTCTGTGGTGGAGACGGTGCTGGAATATAATTCACATAATATAGGACATGATTTAATCATAATTCAAGTCCTATATTCAACTCTATGACAATAATTCGAGAAAACTTGAATAAAGCGGAAGCACTAACCTGAAGCCATAGTCGAAGATTGTCCGGAGGTCGATCTTCCAAGAATGCAGGTTTCTCTTATTTGTATATTCTTGATGGGGATAGAAAATACAAAGAATTTGGTGTAGTGCTTCTTGGGCACCAGACCCCTATTTATAATTGATCGTGTCTCTTCGAAAGGGTGCTTCCGAAGAGACACAATGGTTAGGAAATAACTCTCATTCTTATGTGTCTCTTCGAAAGGGTGCTTCCGAAGAGACACAATGGTTAGGAAATAACTTTCAATTCCTATCCAATCAATTATTACTATTTATTATTTGGCCCCTCATCAAATAATAAATATAACATTTACCACATATAATATAATAGCATATACATTAATTATATATTTGCCCACATATTATTGGATTTAATCCAACAATCTCCCACTTGGGCAACATATATATAACTTTATAAATGTATAACTTTATGAGCTCCAAACTGCTATCATAAAATGTATGTGTCTTAACAATCTCGTCCATTAACTACATCCATATAGGATCAAAGCAGTTTTCGTCATACTAATCATGACTAAACTCATCAATGGTCACATATACAAATATAGCTAAATGACATAGATCAATGGTAATTCGAAAATAACACGCAATGTTAGACAACGTGTTTATTTCGACTGGTCCTCCTTAGACTTAAGTGAGGTCACTTTAATAGAGTCAAAGTACCGAATACTGAATACTTTATTTCTGCAGAAAATAGCTGAATACCTTATTCATAGAGCAAACATAAATACAAACTCCCACTAAACCATGATATCATTAAATGATACAACACCCATACGCGCAACATGCTCGTGAAAGACCCTGGGTGGTAAACCTTTTGTGAGCGGATCCGCTATCATGGAGTTTGTCCCAATATGCTCTGTAGATTTTACTTTGCACTCTTTCTTTCATAACAAGAAACTTTATGTCAATGTGCTTAGACTTTGACGAACTCTTGTTGTTGTTGGAATATTCAACTGCTGATTTATTGTCACAAAATAACTTTAGTGGTTTTGTCAATGTTTTCCACAATGCGCAGCCTAGTGACAAAGTTTCGCAACCATATTCCATGTTTTGATGCCTCATAGCATGCTACATTCTGCTTCTATAGTGAAAACAGTTACAAGGCACTTTTCCAAGATATAGCTCCTCCAGCTAATAGGAAAACATAGCCTGATGTAGACTTTTTGCTATCTTTGCATCCAGCAAAAACAGAATTAGAATATCCGACGACCTCCAAATTATCTGATTTGCTGTATGTGAGCATGTAATCTTTTGTTCTCTGAAAATACCTTAAAACCCTTTTGGCTGCTATCCAATGATCCATACCAGGGTTACTCAAGTATCTTCCTAACATCCCTACTATGTACGAAATATCCGGATGCGTACATACTTGAGCATACATAAGACTTCCAACTACTGATGCATATGGAATCTTTTGCATTTCTTGAATTTCAAGTTTACTTTTAGGGCACTGTTGTAGACAAAATTTGTCTTCTTTAGCAACAGGGGTATCGCCTAGTCTAGAATCTTGCATGCCAAATCTTTTGAGTACTTTATTGATATAACTCTTTTGTGATAATCCAAGAATATTTCGAGATCGGTCTCAATATATTTAAATTCCTAATACAAAAGAGGCATCCCCAAGATCTTTCATCTTAAAAGTATTTGATAGAAATCTCTTGGTTTCGTGCAACAACCCTATATTTAGTGGCAAGCAATATGTTATCGACATATAGAACCAGAAATATACACTTACTCCCATTGAACTTATGATACACACATTCATCGACAACATTCATCTCGAAACCAAATGAGACAATGACTTGATGAAATTTGTGGTACCATTGACGAGAAGCTTGTTTGAACCCATAGATGGATTTCTGTGGTTTACAAACCATTGTCTTTGGGTCTTCCACCGCAAAGTTTTCTGGTTGCACCATATAAATTGTTTTTTCAATGTCTCTATTGAGAAACGCAATCTTAACATCCATCTGATGTAACACAAGTTCAAAATGAGCAACAAGCGCCATGATTGTCCTAAACGAGTCTTTTGTTGAAACTAGAGAGAAAGTTTCGGTATAATCAATGCCCTCTTTCTGAGTATAGCCTTTAGCTACAAGACGTGCTTTATACCTTTCCACATTACCATTTGCATCCCTTTTGGTTTTAAATATCCACTTACAACTAATAGGTTTTACACCTTCAGGTAATGGGATAACTTTCCAAACTTTATTGGATTGCATAGACTCATATTCTTCTTGCATAGCAAGATTCCACTTTTGAGAGTTAGAACTTTTCATGGCATGATGGAAATTGATTGGATCATCTTCCATCATTCCATTGTCATCCTCATGTTCATGAAGAAATACAACATAATCATCAGGAATTGCATTTCTTCTATCTCTCGTGGACCTCCTTAATGGCACTTGTTCTTGAGGTTGTTGAGGTTGTTCTTCTGGAACAATGGGAGGTTGTTCGACATTGTCTTGTTGAGGTTCTGGATTCACTTCTTGATCAATGGTCGGGTTTGAAACCTGATCATTGTCAAAAGCGATAGTAGGAATTGAGTTTGAACTCGATTCCTCCTAAAAAACAATGTCTAACTTTATTTCTCCCCCCAAACTCAACATCCTCAAAAAATATGGCAGTTCCCATCTCGAAAATATTTCTGGATGTGGGATCATAAAACTTATAGCCCCTAGATCGCTCAGAGTAACCGATAAAGTAGCAACTAACTGTCTTGGGGTCCAATTTCTTTTCATGCGGCCTATAAGTCCTTGCCTCAGTTGGACAACCCCAAACACGAAAGTGCTTTAAACTAGGCTTTCGACCAGTCCAAAGCTCATAAGGAGTTTTTGCTGCTACTTTAGTAGGTACTCTATTCAGAATATAAGCTGCCATCTTTAATGCTTCTCCCTAGAGAGACTCAGGTAAGTTAGAATGAGTAATCATGCTCTTTACCATATCCTTAAGAGTCCGGTTTCGTCTTTCAGATACACCATTCATGCTAGGAGAACCTGGCATGGTGTACTGTGGGACAATACCACATTCCTCTAGAAATTTAGCAAACGGTCTCATACGTTGTTCACCTGATTTGTCATATCTACCGTAGTATTCACCACCACGGTCAGATCTGACGATCTTAATCCTTTTGTTGAGTTGATTCTCAACTTCAGCTTTGTAGGCTCACGTCTAGAAACTGAGATTTCTCATGAATGAGATATAGGTACTCATAACTTGAGTAGTCATCTGTGAATGTAATAAATATTGTTGACCATTCCAAGTTGTTGTAGGGAATGTCCCACAAATATCTGTATGAATTAATTCTAAGACGTCTGTAGATCTGTTGGCACCCAATCTCTTAAGTTTGGTGTGTTTTCCTTTTATACACTCTATACAAACATCAAAGTCCGTAAAGACAAGTGTATCCAAAATGCCATCATGTACAAGACGCTCAACTCTACCTTTTGAGATATGACCTAAGCGTTTATGCCATAATGACGCCGAATTTTCCTTAATTAATTTACGTTTAGTACCACGTGATTCCATGTACAAGGTCTCATTATATGAGGCAATTGTTTCAAGCAAATAAAGGTTGTTATTAGCTAATGAGTAACCAGTTCCAACAACATTTGAATTTAAAGACAATGTGAATTGGCCGTTTCCAAATGATGAACAAAATCTCAACTTGTCCAACAATGAAACAGAAACCAAATTCCGTCTAAAAGACGGTACAACAAAAGTGCCTTTCAAATCCAAATAGAAACCAATTCCTAATAATAACCTACCTAAAATGCCCAATTGCTTCAACTTCTACCAATTTTCCGTCGCCCACAAAGATGAATCTTTCATCGTCACTTGGCTTTCGGTAGCTCAAGCAACCTTGCATAGAAATACTTATGTGAGTAGTAGCACCGAAGTCTATCCACCAAGTATTTCTAGGTACTGAAGTTAAATTAACCTCAGAACAGACCATAGCAAGAATATTACCCTTCTTTTCACGCAAGACGAAAAATTTGGGACATTATTTCTTTATGTGGTCCTACTCGTTACAAAAGTAACAACCATTTGAGGCCTGATGTTATTTCTTTTGTGCCGGACCCTTAACAGCTTCTTTAGTATGCTTTCTTTTCTTGCCCTTATCTTTAGAGGTACTGGCAAAATGAGCACTTTCAGTTCGATCTTGCTTCAACCTTTCTTCCTCTTGTACACAATGAGAAATGAGCTCATTTAGAGACCATTTCTCCTTTTTGACAGTTGTAACTAATTTTAAATTGGTTAAACTGTGGAGGAAGCGAAACCAGAACCATAAGAACGAGCAATTCCTCAGAAAGCTCAATCTTAAGTGCCTTAAGTTTTGAAGCAAGATGGAACATTTCCATAATGTACTCCCTTATGTTTCCTTGACCCTTATACTTCATTGATATCAAAGAAGTCAAAAGTGATGTCATTTCAACCATATTGTTTTATTTTTAAAAACGTTTTTCAATTTGGTCAAGGAAATCTTTAACTTCTGTAAGTTCCTCAGAATCTGGCACTCTAAAGGCATCCGGAATACTGTACTTCATGATCATTAGACTCATGCGGTTAGAACGTTCCCCATCTCTCAAAATCCCTTTTAGCATCAAGGGTGCTTTCTTCAGTGAGAGATGCAAGTTGTTCTACCCTAAGAGCAAGGTCTAATTCCATGCAGCCAAGCACTATCATTAAGTGCCTTTTCCATTTCTTGAAATTAGTCCCATTAAGCATGGGTACCGAATTGATGTTAGAAGATACTATTGCAGCAAATTATGAATTTTGCTGAAGCCATATTGAACAAAAGAATAAAACAAGTTCACATCAATAAACATACTTGAACCATAAACACATAATAATGGTTAATCCCATCCTAAGATACCAAACGCAACATTAATATCATATCTTTAGATAATAATATTAACTGTAAACGGTACTCTTATTGCAGTAATCAAATATTGACAATAAGGTATGTCGAACAATAGATTAATCTTTGGATTAATATATTGCTCACATATAAAACTTTATAATTGTCACATATTTATTACCACAATTGTGTATGAAATTCTGCCAAATATTAATTCACATTTGGGTGAAATTAATAAACGCATGAACATCATACACACAACCATTATATGTACATTAAATAAATTAATCTACGCAAAAGAGGTCACTTTGGCGACATTTTATTTCAATTAAATTACTTAATTTCCAAAATCGATATTTATTTATTGGGAAACGATCCTTACGATAAAATTAATTTCTATCCCAAAAGGAGGAGATCCTTAAGAAATTAATTCCATCTTCCTAATATGATATCTCTTGAAAAAAACAAACTCATATAATATGAAACATTCATAAAAAAAAATACCCGAATATAAAATAGGCAAAGACCGAAAACAAATAATCTCAATTCATACTTTAATTATCCACATTATAATTTCATAAATTAAATAAGATATGCACCGATCATATCAACATGTGGATAACAACTAAATTTCAAGAATAAAAAATTTGAATTTTGATGAATCCAAAAGCAAAGACAACCAAAAAAGTCATTTGAATGATTTCTTAAAGAAAGCAGCAATTAACCGTCTACTTTAATTAAAAAACAACTTTTCCCTTAATTATCTTGCGCCTAAAATAAATCGGAAACTTCCGATTTCAACAGAAAATCAAAATTCAAGTATAAACCATTTCTCAAATAATCATCAATAGAGTGGCTCTGATACCACTTGTTGGAATATAATTCACATAATATAGGACATGCTTTAATCATAATTCAAGTCCTATATTCCACTCTATGACAATAATCCGAGAAAACTTGAATAAAGCGGAAGCACTAACCTGAAGTCATAGTCGAAGATTGACCGGAGGTCGATCTTCCAAGAATGCAGGTTTCTCTTATTTGTATATTCTTGATGGGGATAGAAAATACAGAGAATTTGGTGTACTGCTTCTTGGGGACCAGACCTCTATTTATAATTGATCGTGTCTCTTCGAAAGGGTGCTTCCGAAGAGACACAATGGTTAGGAAATAACTTCCAATTCCTATTCAATCAATTATTACTATTTATTATTTGGCCCCTCATCAAATAATAAATATAACATTTACCAAATATAATATAATAGCATATACATTAATTATATATTTGCCCACATATTATTGGATGTAATCCAACAGACGGCGGTCAGAGGTAATAGCAGTGTCTATCAAAGAAAAAGAGGGAAGTGACGATTGCACACAACAACAAGATCATAAATCTCGTCATGACCAATAGACGTTTATGATAGATAGCAGCATAATTGCAACATACTATTAAAGAACATGTTGCTTTTTATAGTACTCCTATATTGCAATGACAAAGCAACTCGAGTACGGATTGAAAGGGAAAATATTAATATTAAGAGAGTGCAGAAGTGTACAGTTATGGAATAATGCTTGCCAACGGATGATAGGTTGAGTGGAAGCAGCAAACAAGCTTTGCTCCTGCTCCTGCTCCTACCGTAACAAGACTCTCATTTTGTTGCGTTGCACAGCAAGAGTGAGTGCATGGCGTCTGTTTCGGAATTGGCAATGATTGTTTACCTAATCAACAAGATTCAAGTATCACCCACCCTGTCCCACTTTATAGTATAATGTTTTTGAGCTTGTTCTAGCATTCTCAATATACTTGCAATTGTTATCGTTGTCGATTATCTCTAAGCTATCTGAAACAAATTTTAATTTTCATATAATTATCCAAACCACTAATCTAAACACACCTAAAAGATTTTCCACTATTGAACTCGAGTTAACGTCTTATTTCGATATCAAGTTATTTACCCAAAAGATTTTCAAATGGATTTGGATCCTCTGCAGTGGACTAAAACCCAACAGCTGCTACTGTGCTATTGTTATGATTCGGGTACATGCTCGTGTGGATAATAATGAACAATACTTCTTTATTGATGAACTTGAACACGAACAAACTTATAAGTATTACAATGAAACTGAAGAACAAGTTTACAATGAACCAAAGATCGTCCGAAGTAGAACTTCTGCCCGCAAGATGAGAATACGCCCCGGTAGTGCTCATGGTAAGGCGGCTCGTCCCCAAAGGTTAAAATGATCTTGACGTCTTGGCAGTAGCAGCACCGCAAACTAAACCGAGCTCCGGCGAACTGAAACGAAGACTGAACTCAAAGTGTATGAAATGCTATGCTTTGAAGAGTGCAGATTGCTTTGGAATGAGTGAAGAATGCAATGGAGCATGCCTCCTTATATAGCAGCTCTCGATCAAGTGAAGGGACTTGTCGCCATCAATTCAGCCATGATGGCCGGCGGTTTCAGACGCCAAGGGTTGCCGGATGTGAAGAGTCTACGGCGGTTACAGCAGCCAAGAGTCTTTGGGCCGATGGGCTTCACACGATGGGCTTTTGGATTGGGCTCAATAATTAAACGAATTAGACTTGTGGAGTTGGTCCAAAAAGATAAGGCCCAAACACCAGCCCAAAGCACCAATTGCCAAGATCCAAGATCTAAGTCCCAGGCCCAGGCCCGAGCCAGCCCGCCCGTCCGGACGGACGGCGGCACGCAAGTGAGTGTGCGCGCGCGAGGGCACCCATACACATCCATACACACCAACCCAACAAGTTATTAAGCCCATACACACATAGCCTTAAATGCTGGTCAAATCATCCACATATAACCGATGTGGGACAACTAACATTTATTATAATAATAACATGTTAGTTACTACTTCAACATCCAACCTTTAACATACAATATCTCACTCACCAAAAATTGGTTTGGAGACCACGTTGATCTATTCACGATGTAGATTAATATCCAATAAATATTTTAATCAAATAATAAATATTTAATTAACAATATTTATCCACAATTAATGGTTAACTATAAATCATTTCCAACAATCCCCCACATGAGTGAGAATGTTAATGCAAAATGAATGCAAATGCAAAGTTCAGCCCTCAAGAGATAATATTGTATTTGGCTAGGTGGCTTGTGGCCTTGAACCTATCCATAGTCAACATCGTCGAGTATACCGACGGCATAGTAGTTATGAAAACTTTGAACTAGTCCTCCATGGTGTATACCGAGACAACAATATTGACACAATATCATCTCAATTCCGTCCGTTCTAACGTTTTGTGTCTTTTTCGGCCTTGGACACCTCTTTGGATTCATAAGTGTATTAATTGAAGCGGCCCTCACTTCACACTTATATAGGTGATTCTTATTTCCAAGTATCCTACTATACTTGACCTCTCCGAGGTATCCAAGAATCATTAAAAGTTATAAGACTTAACCTCACCACGTGTAGGTAAACAAACACTCACTGTTCTCAAAGAATAGGTATGTTCGAGTGTTTAACACACGGATTCTTATAACTTCGTTATCCCATCGAACCAAACTCTTGGGATCCTCCAATCTACAAGGTTGGTTTCCGCTATAATCATCCTTAAGATGTGGATTTAACACCCATTCCCTCTAACAGTTTATACATTTGATCTCGATTAATGCTCTTAGTTAGCGGATCCTAGATTATCTATTGACCTCACATAGTCAATTGAGATAACCCCACTCAAGATCAAATGCCTTACGGTGTTATGTTATCGATGAATATATCGAGACTTACCGTTATAAAATATATTTTGTGCTCTTCCAATAGCAGATTGGCTATCACAGTGTATCAATACAGACGGCACAGGCCTCGTCCAACATGGAATATCCTCGAGGAAATTTTTAAGCCATTCAGCTTCTTCACCAGTTTTATCCAAAGCTATGAATTCAGATTCCATGGTAGACCTTGCAATACAAGTCTGTTTCTTAGACTTCCAAGATACTGCACCACTCCCAATAGTGAACACGTATCTACTCGTAGAAAACGAGTATTTGGAGTCAGATATCCAATTAGCATCACTATACCCTTCAAGTACAACAGACTCTCTTGAATAATGAATCGCAAAGTTCTGAGTATATTTCAAATAACCCAGAACACGCTCTAGGGCCCTCCAATGTTCTTTACTTGGAACTCCCAATGATCTTAGCATATTCATCTTGACCTACAGGTTCTCCCTTATGCTCACTTAGATGAACATTCAGTTTCCAAGGAGTCTTAGCAATGGGTTTATCAAAAGCATTGAATCTCCTCAACACTTTCTCAACATAGTGAAATTGCGACAAAGTAATTCCGTTGGGCGTTCTTAGAATCTTAATTCCAATAATATCATCAGCCAAATCCATATCTTTCATGCTAAAATTCATACTTAGCATCCTCTTCGTTTGATCAATCACATGAGAGTTATCACCCATGATCAACATGTCATCTACATAAAGACAAATGATAACATAATCGTCACCCGTTTTCTTAATATAGATACATTTGTCACTCTTGTTGATCTTGAAACCATTTGACAACATCACTTCGTCAAACTTCAAGTGTCATCGCAGAGGCGCTTGCTTCAATCCATATAAAGACCGTTGTAGTTTGCATACCATGTGCTCTTTTCCAGGTACTACAAACCCTTCCGGTTGCTTCATATAAATTTCATCATCTAACTCCCCATACAAGAATGCATTCTTAACATCCATTTGATGAATCTCAAGATTGCTGTAACACCCTAATTTACTAAACTAGAATGCTACTCTTTCATTGACAGAGATGCGGAATTAAATAAAATTTTTCCTTAAAAAAAAATAACATCCAAGATTTTCAAACGAAAAAAAACTCCAAACAATAATAGTATGTTCACTCATTTATTAAAACTATAATACTAGGAATGTGATACTTCACCATAATTCAAAAGGAAATAAATTGCGGATAAAGTCTAACTAAATTAATTCAGTTTAAGAAACCTAAACATTTATTGACACCCCGTTTCCTTCCACGCAGCTCCATGCTCACAAACCTGAAAATATTTTAAAAATATGGGGGTGAGTACTCATAAAACGTACTCAGTGGTGGGTCATACATGAGATACTATCATTTTATGTCCAACAACATGATTATCAAAGTGTTGGGAAATTTATTAGTATGAGTTTTGATGAATTCCAAAACCAACTGACCCCAACCGAGTAGATGTTGCCAGTTCCTAATGTTAGCTGTTAGGCTCGCTGTTTGAGCAATGTTAAGATTGTATCTTTACAGATCTCCAGCTGAAGACGGCAACAGAGGAACACTCGGATACAACCCCGGATGAAAGATTGGATGAGGAACATCAGTTACAAGACTGCCTGATGAGAGAGCTATGCTTTTTGACAGCTGAGAGTTCAAGCCAACTGTTCAGTTGGAACATCAGCTATAGAATGTCATCCGATAAAGAGAAAGGTTCAAGAAGGGGGAAGTTATAAAGAAGTCTCAACATGAAGTTCAAAGTCAGCTGAGAGTTCAACGGTTCAGAACATCAGCTGAAGACCACTCAGATGAAGATCAAGATTTTCAACCTACTAACCGAGGTTGACTGTCAGAAAGGTTAAGATTTGAATTTCAAAAGGAAGTCACATGAGGGTTTGACCGTTCAGTCATTACCCCATCTGGCCCAACACAAGGCTGTCTCAGATGAAAAGCAGAAGAGCGCAGATGCCATATCGGGAAAGTCTGCAGAGATGAGAGACAAGCCATCGCTTTCAACGATCAGAGATCAACAGCTCCTCCAACGGCTAGTTGATACACTCCGCCTATAAATAGAGGTTCACTAGAGACAGAGATAAATAAGTGCACTCACAAGAGAAACAAACGCAAGAAAAATCTGCAAAAAATCACATTCGAAGAGCATCAGCAGCTGAGAGTTCAAGAGTGATAGAACATTAGTAGCTGAGGGTTCATAGAGTTATAATCTGTCTTAGATCTTAGTTTGAGTGTTTATTCGTTCAAGCCATAGATCCAGCTCTCATTCGTGATCGAGCTGTAGTTGGAAAATCCACCCACATACACACCTTAAAAAGTGTCTGTTAGAATCATACTCTTCTTGTAATTGAGTAGCTAGGTTGTCAAGTACCCGCAAACTTAACTGTAAAGGTTGATAAGTACCCGTAAACTTATTGCAACGGTTCCACAGCCCGGGTAATCTGTGTGGAACTGTCTAGAAGAACTTGGATTGAGGTGTGAGAATTCACATCTCCCCGTGGACGTAGGAGGGTTATCTCCGAACCACGTTAAATTCTGTGTGTCTGTGTTTATTTTTATTCAGTTACTTATTGCATTTTTAACTGACCAAACTAATCGGCATACAAACTGCATATCTGCACATTCTCAACTGTTTTGGTTATTGACCAACCGTGCTAAAAGCGTGAGTTGTTTTAACGAGTTTTCTTTCCACCACATTCCGCACAGCACCACTATTCCAGCTGAGGTTGTTTACTCAGCCGTGAGATTCCAACTGAGTCCGTTTTACTCAGTTGAAGTATTTTTTTTAGGGTTAAGTTTTAAAATCCTAACTGGTGTATTCCCCCCCCATACACCAGTAACTCGTTTCGGGACCATCAAGTGGTATCAGAGCAGTGGTTCAAAAGACTGCTGACTCTGTTTCACAAGGTGTGAATTCGAGAAATTTTCTTCAGTGGTCAACTGAACAGATCTTTTCACGCTAGTGCATTTTTGCTCGCATATTTGTCCTGTTTTTTGTGTGTAGATGGACGTCAAGGACAAGATCATCGTCATGTTCTCAGTAGTCAATTATACATCATGGAGAACTCGAATGAAGAAGATCCTTCTATCAAAGCATCATAGGATGCAACAAGTTCTCACTTCCGGACCAATTGTCATCAAAGATAAAATAGTACGCACCCCCACAAATCCCAACGATGGAGATACAGTGGTGGAGTATGTGGAGAAACAGCCGGAAGACTACACTCCAGAGGAGGTCAAGGTGAGCCAGTTGGATATCTAGGCTCAGAGCACAATAATGTCCACAGTTGGACAAGATTATCTGCCTTGGATAGAGGAGTGTGAGACTGCAAAAGAGATGTGGGACATCCTGGCATCGCTAAGTGAAGGAAGCGATGAGACAAAGGAAAACAAGTTCTCACATGCATGTCAAGATTTCGACAACTTCAGTCTGCGACCTGATGAGACTATCGATCAGCTAGAGCTACGGTTTATGGACATCATCAGAAGAATCCAGTCCATCCGAAGAGAAAAATACACACTAAGAGAAATCAATCTCAAAGTGCTGCAAGCTCTACCGGCTGAGTGGGATACTTTCACCAATATCCACGAGAGCCGAGCTGACCTTGGTGAAATGGGAACTGAAAGATTGTTCTCAATCTTAAAAGGAAATGAGTATAAGGTCAACAGGAGGAGATCGCAGTCCTCAGGTCAGACGAGTAGAATTGAGGATGTTGGCTCAGCCTCAAAGTCGGTTGCTCTCCGAGCTGACTACTCGAAATCGAGATCATCGAGGCCAACCAGATCGGCTGACACAACTGCAAAGGAGACAAGCAGAGAGAAACTGCAACAGAACATCGCAGCTTTGTCAAAGAAGCTAGCCGACATGGACACTCGGTTCGGGAAATACAAATGATTCTACAAATCAAACCGAACTCAAGACAGCTCGAAGCCAATCACTAATGGTTGCTTCGAATGCGGTAAAGAAGGACACTTCAAAGCTGACTGCCCAGATCTATCGAAGAAAGAGAGAGATGCATTGAGGGCCAAGCAAACTGCAAAGAACAAGGACATGGTAGCAGAAGAAGCAGGTGACGACATGGACATCTTCACAGACACTGAAGATGAGGATGAACTGACCTCTACCAACAACGTCATCAGTCAGGATCAATGCCTCATGGCACTTGGAACCGACCAAGATGATATTGAGGTACAATCTAATCCTGCTCAGTTAAATACTTCTAACATGCAGGAATCTCTGAATGATGAGTTGGAACCCTCCTGGAGTGATTTTCAAGAACTCAGTGAGGAGCTGCATCATCAATCGGTTGAGTTTAAGAGTCTTCAAGCTCAGTTCGCGAAACTTGAAGATTCCTTAACCGAAAAGGACGATCTGATCAAGAGCCAAACCGAGGAGATTGAGAATCTCAAGAGTCAACTGAACAAGGCTAAGGCTCCAGCTGATGAGGAGTTGACAAAGCAGAACAATGAACAGCAAGATCAGTTGAAAAATCAAGAGGCTCAGATCGAACAGCTGATAAAGAAGTCAGATGGACAAACCGAGCAGATAACTGTACTCGTCAAGGAGTTGCAAACTGAGAAGGACAATCTAATTAAGCTGTATCAGTCATCCAAGATCATAGAGAATCTTATTAGTTATAGTAGACAGATGGATGGCGTATCAGGACTCGGCTATGATGTTGTCAAGGATACTGGGATTCCACCAGCAACCTTCATCAAAGCTGTAGAAGTCACAGCTGTCGAGCCAGACACAGCTGAGTCTTCAGAAGCTAAATCAACCTCTACCTCTCAGCAAGTTCAACCGACCAATAAGATTACATCTGAGAAGGGAAAATGAGTAGATGATGTAGGACAGAATGTTCCATCGGTTGGAATATCAACCGAGGGGGAATGTTCCAAAAGTCAGAAGCGGAATCAGAGGCGTCGAAGGCACAACCGCAACCGAACTCAGAATCAGACCCGACCTCTGCATCAACCTCAAAGTCAACATCAGAAGGAATGGAACCGACCTCAGAACAGACATGGGATCAATCATCTGAATCAACAACGGTTCCAACATCAGTTCGACCAAAGGTTCCAACCGAGTCAACCAATGAGGAACTGGTCGAACAACTGGAAATATTCATGCCATAATATGAATCATCAACAGGGCATGAACAGCTATAGACAACCCTCAGGAAGTTGGAATCAAAATCAGCCACAAAGATTCCAACATGGCGTCCAACCTCACAGACAAATTCAACAGGATAAAAATCACCATCAAAACAGGGGGAAAGTCTCACCTCCTAAAGCCCAACATGAGAGAAATCCAACTCCTCCCAAGAAACAGAGCATCACTTCTAACAAAAAGCCTAAGGATAACCGAGGTGTTGTTATAGTTGATGAAAATGGGCAGATCATTTGGAATGACAAGGCTATTTGTGTATACAGGGAAAAGCGATGCATAGTTCCAGGGGGAACTGGTTCTAACCCTCCAGGACCCAACTGAAATTGGGGACCTAAGCGAGTTTCTCTTTGCAGGTACAGGAGAAACAGCTGAGGAAGAAGAAGGCGTCTGCTACAATGTGGGTGATGGATAGTGGATGCTCGAAACACATGACAAATCTGAAGGATTTGCTTGGAAGTTTCGTGGAGAAAGAAGGTCCATCAGTTACTTTTGGTGATAACTCAAAAGGTTACACCAGAGGTTATGGTACCCTTGAAACCAATCATGTTTCGATTTCTAATGTGTCTTATGTTGATGGATTGAAGCATAACTTGCTCTCCATCAGCCAATTCTGTGATAATGGTTTCTCTGTCAAGTTTGATGCACAGGGTTGCAGGGTTAAAGATGTTGGATCAAAGCAGGTGATATTGTTGGGAAATCGATCACCAACAGGGAACGTCTACTACACTGACTGGAACAACAGCCTCCCTGACACCTGTTTGTTATCAAAGAGCAGTTGTGATGTGAGCTGGATGTGGCACAGAAGGCTCAACCATCTGAACTTCAAGACGATGAACCGACTCGCCAGACCAGAACATGCAAGAGGCATGCCAAACAGAGTGTTTTCAACAACACACATCTGCAGTGCATGCCATCTGGAAAAGCTCGCTAGATCCTCCTTCCGGTTGAATTCAACTCCCTCAACCGACCGAGTGTTACAGCTGATCCATATGGATCTCTTCGGGCCAGTTACACCAAAGAGCAAAAATGGCAACGAATATGCATTGGTTGTAACTGATGATTACTCGAGGTACACGTGGACCATTTTTATGCGTCACAAGAGTGAAACCCGAGATGAGCTGCCCAAGCTGATGGATCGGATATCGAACCAACAAGAGATGAAGATCATTTCTATCCGATCAGATCGTGGAACTGAGTTTCTAAATGAAACCATCATCGAGTATTGCGAGAAAAATGGAATTACCCATCAGACATCAGCCGCGCGTACTCCGCAACAAAATGGAGTAGCTGAGCGAAGGAACAGAACGCTGAAGGATGCAGCCACATCCATGTTAGCCAGCTCAGCTCTACCAAAGAGATTTTAGGCTGAAGCGATCAACACTGCATGCTACACTCAGAACCGGTCTCTTCTAACCAAGCGGTTGGGAAAGACACCATATGAGCTATGGAGACGCAGGAAGCCAGATATTTCTTATTTTCGCGTCTTTGGTTCTAAGTGTTATATTCACAACAATGGGAAGACTCAGTTGAAAACTTTTGATTCCAAAGCTTCGAAGGGCATATTTCTTGGATATGTTGCGCGAATCAAGGCATACAAAGTTTTCAACAACAGCTCTCGGGTTGTGGAAATAACACCTCATGTTAGTTTTGATGAATCTACCTTTGAGTGCAGGGAACAGGTTAAAGGACAACAAACAGATCCAGCTGTTCCACCAGTTCCCACCAGATCGCAAGCTCTAAGGAAAAGAACCTAGCTGAACCACTGGTTTGGGCAACTGAGGATGAGGATCCATACTCCTCTGAAGATGAATGCGAAGACCCCAGCTCATCCCAAGGGGGAACTTCAGCTGATGCTCCTCCAACTGCATCAGCATCCGAAGCCCAACCGAGTCCAGTTCAAACCAATGTCAATGTTGAGGATCCAGACTCAACAACTGATCAATCACCAGCTCTAAAGACTCCAACTCAGATTTCGGAACAGCCACAGTTGGAAGAAGAAGGAAGACGCAACCGAAGATGGTATGAAGTCCATTCCACTGACAACATCATCGGCGATCCAACCGAGAGTGTGCGTACAAGGAGCCGAGTTGCAAATCCAGAATCAACTGAAGAAAACTCCAACACTTACGCCCAATATGTTGAGGAGTTGGCAGTTCTAGAGGAGTTCGAGCAAGCTGGAGATGTTGCCATGATTTCTTGCTTTGTAGCTGATGTACCAGAACCGAAGAATGTTGAGGAAGCTCTCAACTGTGTTCACTGGACAACAGCCATGCAAGAAGAACTGAATGAGTTTCTACGCAACTGTGTATGGGAGTTGGTAGAAAGACCAAATGGTGTCAAGGTGATTGGATTGAAGTGGATTTTCAAAAACAAGAGAGACGCCATTGGATTCATAGTGAGGAATAAGGCAAGGTTGGTAGCTCAAGGATACTGCCAACAAGAAGGAATCGACTTTGAAGAATCTTTCGCGCCTGTTGCAAGACTGGAAGCCATCCGAATCTTTCTAGCTTATGCCGCACATCACAAGTTCAAAGTGTATCAGATGGATGTGAAGTGTGCATTCCTCAACGGAGATATCAAGGAAGATGTATATGTTGAACAGCCTCCAGGTTTTGAGACTGGAGATAGAAGAGTGTACAAGTTGAAGAAAGCTATCTATGGTCTAAAGCAAGCACCAAGGGCCTGGTATGACACTCTTTGTGGTTTTCTACTGAACTCGGGATTCAAACGAGGATCAGTTGACAAAACCCTGTTCACTATCAAAGTTGGAGATGATATACTTGTAGTGCAAATCTACGTGGATGACATCATATTCGGTTCCAAGTCGGAGGAGTTGTGCAAAAAGTTTTCAGATCTCATGAAGGAGAAGTTCGAGATGTCAATGATGGGTGAGATGAATTATTTCCTTGGATTACAAGTGAAGCAGTCACCAGAAGGGATTTTCATCAATCAGTCCAAGTATACAAAGGAGCTCATCACCAAGTTCGGATTGCAAACAAGTAAAACCACAAGGATACCAATGAATACTAACTGGAAGATCGAACCCAGAGCTGAAGGAAAGCTCGTGGATGCCAGCCAGTTTAGAGGGATCATCGGTTCGCTGCTATATCTAACTGCCAGCCGACCAGACATATCATACGCAGTTGGAGTGTGTGCTCGATTCCAAGTTCAGCCAAGAGAAGCACACATGTTGGCAGCAAAGAACATCATCAAGTATCTGAAGGGAACTGTTAATGTCGGATTGTGGTATCCAACTGATGACAATATCTAACTGATCGGATACTCAGATGCGGACCTAGCAGGAGATTGGTTGGACAGGAAGTCTACTTCTGGACACTGTCAGTTCATGGGAAGCAAGCTGGTTTCATAGTTCTCCAAGAAACAAGCATGTGTTGCTACTTCTACAACCGAGTCAGAGTATATGGCTGCCGGAAGCTGTTGCATGCAAGTGTTGTGGCTGAAGCAACAGCTGAGAGATTATGAAGTTGCAACTGGACAGGTTCCCATTCATTGTGATAGCTCGAGTGCCATAGCTATCTCTCTGAATCCTGTTCACCACTCTTGGACAAAGCATATCGACATTCGTCATCATTTCATCCGAGATCATATTGAGAAGAAGGATGTGTCCATGGAGAAGATCCCAACTGAGATTCAGAGAGCTGACATCTTCACCAAACCTCTTCCTGAAGCTCGGTTCAAGATGTTGTGTGATCTTCTTGGACTATTGGATCCATCGGATGAAGAGTCATCCGAGCTGAAGAAGATCCATCCGAGCTGAAGAGTCATCCGAGCTGCAGAGGATCCATCCGAGCTGAAGAGTCAGATATCCATCTGAGGGGGAAGCTCAGATGAAGGGGGAATCTCAGATACGGATTGCCAACTGAAGACACCAAACATCAGCTGAACAGACGAACTCGAGTCAGTTGATGGTATGCGGCAACTGAGGAACTCAACTGAGGTATACAGCTGATCTCGACACCAGCTGGCAGGTATCATTTATGACTGAAGGTGTTATGATATTAAATGAGAATGTTTGAAATAAATTCAAACATTCCTGAACATGTCAGCTAGACTAAACAAGCCATCATATCGCATTTAATGTAAAGTCTGGCTGAACTCCTATAGCCTTACTTTATAGTGCGACTGGGCTGACACCTTAAACTATTCACCTTCTCACTCACGCGCGTGGAGCGTCAGTCAAAATACCCAACAGTCGCGTAATCCCAGCCGTTAATGGATTCGCGCCATTTAACCCCAGCCGTTGATCTCATCCGAGTCAAAGCTTATATAATACGGAAAATCAGGAAGTGATCCTTACCTTCTTTGCATATCTTTACTATTTCGTGCATATCTTATCAATCTATTCATCATCTTCTCCAAATTTGTCTCACCATTTTCAGTAACGAATTTCTTTCTTCCTTGCATATATACATTTCTCTGAGATGGCACCTAAGTCAAAAGCGCCCAAGAAAATGGTCTCTGCAGAACCCGCTACATTCCAGGAATATTTCGACATGATGATGTCGAAGATTCATTTCGAACAGATTCTTTCCAGGGAAGTCCTGACCTCGCCGGAACTCGCTCCAGTCGCCGCCATTCTTTCCGACCACAGTATGCTCGACTGGGCAACCCTCTCTCCATCCAAGCTGCTCAGGAAGCAGGTCGCACATTTCTACAGGAATCTGCAACGCGATGCAGACCTAGGCCTTGTCACGACCATCCCGTGCAAGCAACGGAACAACACTTCCCTCTCGATAGAAGACACCGCCGTAGAAATCAGAGTGTCTCAAGAACTGGAGAAGATCATTCCCAGAAATCATGAAGCCATAGATGTGATGGGGAACTTCACCGATAAGGAAGCTGATGCTTTCCTTCAAACAATCCTTCTTATTCCCGAACCATTGAAGGAGAGCATGCAAAGGACAAAACTGAAGCCGGAGCACCGACTTCTTTTCGACGTGATTTCCAAATGCGCCTTCGCGTATGGAGGAGCGTTCGGTGACATTAGCAGGCCAAAGCTCAAGCAGCAGAAGGCCCTGGAGGAACACCACAAAATCGACTGGCTGGGCTATCTTGAAAGCCAACTGTGGGCGGAGAAGCTGAAAATTTCCGAGACAACAGCGGAGTCCGGAGAGCAGCTGTTGAGTGTCAAGGGGACACTCAACTTCGGCACTAAAATTTCTGCTCTGATCCTCCAAGCTACAAAGGGACAGAAGCTGACCTGGGAAGGGAGTGAGGACCCTCCGTTTAGCAAGCTGATGTTGTTCCCCACAGCCAAAAAGGCCAGGGACGTTGTGGAAGCCGTTTACACTCCCAAGGGAGCCCCCAAGCCAGCTGTGGAGATGGCCCCAGCTGCTCGCCGCCCTTCAAGGTCCAAGCCTGCGAAGCGCCAGCTGGAGGAGGTGGCTGAGGAAGAGGAAGATGAAGAAGAAGAAGAGAAGGAACCCTCCAGAAGAGGCCCAGAATTCGAATCATCCAACCAGCTGCTCAACCATCTACAACGAGCCCCGTGGTGGTAAAGCCAGCTGAGGAAAAGGAGTCAACCGAATCAAGCCAGTCGGTTGACCCAGCTGGGTTTATTCTTCAACCTCGTCAAGAAAAAATGGCTGAAGGGGTGGAGATCCACGTGGAGGAATCCAGCTCCTCCTCAGATAACTCTACTTCATCTGAGGAATCCCAGGACAGTCCAATTGGAGCTGATGCCAGCCAGGAAAACCCACATGCGTCTGAGGAAGCAATCGAGCCAGCCCACTCTCTACCCAAAGAGGATCCAGTTCTCTCAACTGGTCCTCAGTCAGATATACCGAGCCTCTCGCTCGATGCCAACGTTGTGACCATTCCTTTGGCCAACGTTGATGAAACCATCGAACCCGTCGCCTTCGATATTGACCCTACCCCAATTGATGAAGAAGCCAACCGCCAGGCGATCTTGGATGAGTATGAAGTTCGGTTGGACTACTGCTTCCGCAAGCTGATCGGCATGTTCCCCGAGGCAAGCTCAATGCCCATTTTTGCCATGTTCGGGACGGAACTGCTCTATCAGTTTAGCGTGATTTTCAGCTACTGGTACGTCAAGGAGGAAACTCTCAGGATCCATGGTTGGGACAGGTTGAAAGTGGAAGAGTCCAACCTGAGGGTATACTTCGACTACCAGAACTTGGAGGTGGCCTACAACCAGAAGGTGGCTGTGCTCCATCGTCGTCTGGACAAAAGCATCCAAGAAGGGATAGTTACCAGAGAGCTGTGCAACAATCCTGGAGCTGTTCAATTTCTTGACCAAATGTTGGCTAAGAATGCCAACTACATGGATGATGTCGACGCAGCTGATGAGGCGGCCAAGAAGGAAGAAGAAAAGCTCAAGGCCTACCTTGCCAGCCGAACTGCCCTGGTTGTCATGGACCCAACTGCCCGGCCACAACAACAACAACTGCCTGGACCCTCTGATCAGCCAGCGCTGTCAACAGATGCTATCTGTGAGCTGATCTCTGAGAGGGTCAACCAGCTGAGGCAGGAGCTGATGACCAAGATCAAGCTCAACAAGGAGGAGGACGCTGACAGGATGAATCAGCTGGTGGCAGAGAATGCAAGCTTGAAGAATCAGCTGGAACAACTCTCCTCCCTACAGCAAAAGCTCGAAGACCTCTCCTCTTCTACCGGCTCGGAGGTCAAGGATCTGAAGAAGGCGGTTCAGGGACTCAGCTCGGACTTCAACGTCTTCAAGTCCGTTGCTGCATCTGATCTGGCAAAGTCCCAGCAGACTCAAGACCAGGAGTGGATGTCTCAGTTCGCAAATTTCCGAGCTGAGTTCGTCACCCTCCACAAAGAGGTCTCTGCGACCTTTGCAGCCTTGCAGAGAGCCGAGCAAGAACGCCAGGACCTAGAGCTGGCCAAGAAGGTGGAAGAGAAGGATGCAGTCGACGAACTCTTTTCCCGAGTTGAACAGGATGAAGCCAAGCTGACCTCCCTGGATGGCACTGTTGCCACCCTTTTGGATGATGTCAAAAAGGGGGAAGACAAGGAGCCAGCAGCTGTTGCTGGAAAGGGGAAAGATGTTCTTCAGCAAGGGGAAGGAGTTCAGCAGGGGGAAGGAGTACCAGCTGAAGCTGAAGGAGCAGCTGAAGGATCGCAGCAGGAACTGGAAATCTCCCACGACCTCGTAGCCGAGTTTACAGCCAAGCTCGATGCCGATCTTGACGGGATATCTGTTGAAGACTGCATCGAAGCTGCCAAAGCTATGGGGGAGTCCAAGGAGAAGTACTTGAATCCCTCTTGGATCAAGAAGTTCGCTGCTGATCAGGCCAAGAAGGTGGCCAAGTTCGACAAGGAACTAGCCAAGGTTGAGAAGAATGTTGACAGGAATAAAGCCAGCCGGAGCGTGCGAAGAATAAACAAGCACCAGATGAAGGCTGAGGCTAGGAAGAAGACGCAGCAGCTGCAAAAGAACGCCCCACTCCCGTCTCGGTTCCCACACGTTGACAAGTGGATGAATGCTGAGTGGAATGATGACTGGGAGCAGTTCAAGCATGAATTCATTAATGACTTTTACTACAGGAAGGTCTACTCGACTGAAGACCCAAGGCAAGCCTTCAAGGAAGCCCTGTGGGAGCTCAGATCTGGAGACCCTGGAATGTTTAGTCAGTTCAAGCGAGCCATGCTGAATGCTCAGCTCGATCCCAACACCATTCCAGTTCCGCAGATGCTCAGATATCGCCCTCAAATGATCAAAGGCACAAGCACTCCGAACATAAATGCGATCATGGCTGAGGCGAGACAAGTCTGCAAGGAACATGGTGTCAACACTGGGATCGAGTCAGCTGCGAAGAAAGAGATTTTCGACCGTATCTTCAGCAAGTACGGTCAACAGTATTTTTGAAATGTTGTAGTTTTTGAAGCAACTGATGTATCTTTATCTGTTTTGTTCTTAACCCTGTAATCATCAGTTGTAATAAAAACTTCAAAGTATATATACGATTCAACTTGACGCACAATATCTCATTGTCCAAGCTATGAATCGCAGTCTTTTAAATACCATGTTATATCTGTGCTAACCCTTTGATGTTTTATCTTATAGACTGTCTAGAATTTCAGCTGAGATTTTAGATAAAATATTAGTATGAGTTTTGATGAATTCCAAAACCAACTGACCCCAACCGAGTAGATGTTGCCAGTTCCTAATGTTAGCTGTTAGGCTCGCTGTTTGAGCAATGTTAAGATTGTATCTTTACAGATCTCCAGCTGAAGACGGCAACAGAGGAACACTCGGATACAACCCCGGATGAAAGATCGGATGAGGAACATCAGTTACAAGACTACCTGATGAGAGAGCTATGCTTTTTGACAGCTGAGAGTTCAAGCCAACTATTCAGTTGGAACATCAGCTATAAAATGCCATCCGATAAAGAGAAAGGTTCAAGAAGGGGGAAGTTATAAAGAAGTCTCAATATGAAGTTCAAAGTCAGCTGAGAGTTCAACGGTTCAGAACATCAGCTGAAGACCACTCAGATGAAGATCAAGATTTTCAACCTACTAACCGAGGTTGACTGTCAGAAAGGTTAAGATTTGAATTTCAAAAGGAAGTCACATGAGGGTTTGACCGTTCAGTCATTACCCCATCTGGCCCGACACAAGGCTGTCTCAGATGAAAAGCAGAAGAGCACAGATGCCATATCGGGAAAGTCTGCAGAGATGAGAGACAAGCCATCGCTTTCAACGATCAGAGATCAACAGCTCCTCCAACGGCTAGTTGATACACTCCGCCTATAAATAGAGGCATTCTCTCATTCGAGAGGTTCACTAGAGACAGAGATAAAGAAGTGCACTCACAAGAGAAACAAACGCAAGAAAAATCTGCAAAAAATCACATTCGAAGAGCATCAGCAGCTGAGAGTTCAAGAGTGATAGAACATTAGTAGCTGAGGGTTCATAGAGTTATAATCTGTCTTAGATCTTAGTTTGAGTGTTTATTCGTTCAAGCCATAGATCCAGCTCTCATTCGTGATCGAGCTGTAGTTGGAAAATCCACCCACATACACACCTTAAAAAGTGTCTGTTAGGATCATACTCTTCCTGTAATTGAGTAGCTAGGTTGTCAAGTACCCGCAAACTTGACATAGGTTGTTAAGTACCCGCAAACTTAACTGTAAAGGTTGATAAGTACCCGTAAACTTATTGCAACGGTTGCACAGCCCGAGTAAGCTGTGTGGAACTGTCCAGAAGAACTTGGACTGAGGTGTGAGAATTCACATCTCCCCGTGGATGTAGGAGGGTTATCTCCGAACCACGTTAAATCCTGTGTGTCTGTGTTTATTTTTATTCAGTTACTTATTGCATTTTTAACTGACCAAACTAACCGGCATACAAACTGTATATCTGCACATTCTCAACTGTTTTGGTTATTGACCAACCGTGCTAAAAGCGTGAGTTGTTTTAACGAGTTTTCTTTCCACCACATTCCGCACAGCACCACTCTTCCAGCTGAGGTTGCTTACTCAGCTGTGAGATTACAATTGAGTCCGTTTTACTCAGTTGAAGTATTTTTTTTAGGGTTAAGTTTTAAAATCCTAACTGGTGTATTCTCCCCCCCCCTCATACACCAGTAACTCGTTTCGGGACCATCACAAAGTAAAATAACATATAACATTCTTTTCTATATACCACAAGAGCTCGAAGCATCAAGGCGAATATAGAACATATAACCTTTTCATCTATAACCCACAAGAGCTCGAAGCATTCAAGGCGATTATAGAGACCTCAAATCACTGTGCACAGGATATCCTTTAACATATAACCCACAAGAGCTCGAAGCATTCAAGGCGATTATATGCATCATTCACATTTCACATTTCACATTTCACATTTCACATCACATTCCATATGATAATAACATGTTGGACATATAAAACATTTCATCAAACATTTCACTTTCACATTTAAAACCACATGCCATAAATCACTTTGTTGAGTTTAAGGAAAACTTTACCCACCTCAAATTCGAGCACAAACAATCCAAGACAATTATGAAAGGGACGAGGGTCCTAGTTGCGTCGCACCTAGTTACAAAAAAAATAATTAAAATAAGAGACAAGGACTTAATTGAGCTTATAAGAATAATCTAAATTGAATTACTGATTTATATTATAAAAAATTACTTGTTTCCTTTCAAATTCTTGCCAACAAAATATTTTATACATAAACTTTCTTCAAAAAAATTCTTTATTACAAGAACATATAAAACTTACCAAAACTTTTAATACACTAATCAGACTTTTACAATAAATATAATGACAAGTATTTTATATTACTTAACATCTTACCAAATTCATATTATCCAGATTTCTCTGAACTCAAAAGAAATCGAAAAAAATTAATAAAAATAAAAACTATCAACTTTCACTTCAGAAAATAAAAATAAAAAACTCCTGCTCACATTTATGCATATGCTCATCCGTATACATATATATACAACACTAATCATGGATTAATATACTCAGCAACAACAATAAGGCAAAAGAATATTCTTTCTTTTCATTCTATATATTTCGTCTACGTACGCACACACATATACTATATCCCTTGAAACCTTATCTCTCTCAACCTTTATCCTCTGTCGTTTCTCTCTCCCTTAGTTACGAATAGTCAGGTTATTTTTCTTTCTTTCCATATATACATCCCTTCAATAACTCCTCCACTCGACTCAAAACTTCGAAAAAAAAGAATGGACCACTAATACTAGAAATAATTTTTCTTCGGCTCATGCTCTTTAGAAATCTGATTCAAGATTTGCAAAGAAAGTTTGGATATTGAAGTCTTACCGAAACAAAAGAAAAAGTATTAGATGGAGACTTTCTGCTGAGGTTTCAGAAATAGTTTTCCGCTTTGAGAGACAGCCGTCGGTCAGAAATTTCTTGGTATGGGAAAGAAACTCTGAAAATCTGATATATATATATATATATATATATATATATATATATATATATATATATATATGGTGAAGTTGATTATGCGTAGGGAGTAGGGTTTTAAAAAGATTTGAAAGGAGTTTGAGATGAAGTTGAGAACGTATAGAAACGGAGTGTTACGAAAAATTTGGATTCTCGTTTCATATACTAATCCATACGCATCCCTTTTAACATTCCCAAAATCTCCTCTACGGTAGCTTCTTCAATTGGGCTTCTTCACTTAGTTAATATATACCAACCAGCCCAAGTTAATAACATTGCCCAAAACTATAAGAAATAAAATAAAAATAATTATAAAATAGAGGTACACCTTTTTGGCCCAACTATTACTTGTAGATAGATAAGAATTATAGGTCAACTTTATAAAATAAAACTTATCCTTTTAGTTAGGGGCGCAACTACGGACTCCCTCAAGTCTGAATTAAATTATTCGAGCCAATAAAGAAAAAATCAAAACATTTCATATAATAGAAGCAATAATAAGCCATATAAATAAATTAAGCTTATTGAAAAATGCGGGGTGTTACAATTGCGCAAAGTAGCAATAGCGATAAACACTCTAATAGAAGTAAGTCTCGTCACGGGCGAGTAGGTATCAAAGAAATCATAACCGACTTTTTGTCTAAAGCCTTAAACTACAAGTCGAGCCTTATATTTATCAATAGTACCGTCAGACTTGTACTTCTTCTTTAGGATCCACTTGCATCCTAAAACCTTATAGCCTGGTGGTAGTTCAACTAACACCCAAGTGTGATTAAGCATAATAGACTTATGCTCGATGTCTATTGCTTCCTTCCACAAAGCTACATCCGAACTAGATAAGGCTTTTTCTACGGATACTGGTTCACCGTTTAGCATTAAGACGATGTAGTTCGGTCCATAAATCTTTACTTTTCTTACTCTAGTACCTCGTCTAGGCTCATTCACAGGCATAGACCTAGGTCGCTTTCTATTCGGCGGTCCATAGAACACCGGATTAGAACTAGATGCAACATTTCCATCTATGGGTTCAGAACTCATAGGCTCATCTACAAGTTTAGAACTTGTTGCTTCATCCTCAACTCTTTTGCTAGAGTTAGGATCAACATTATCCTTATTAGGATAGATGTTCTCAAAGAATATAACATTCCTTGATTCCATTGTCGTACCCATATGAATGTCGGGTATATCCGATTTGTGTACAACAAACCGATACGCGCTGTTGTTCACTGCATAACCAATAAATACACTTCAACCTTAGCTAAACACCCCCACACTTTGAGGTATTTGTACGAAGGTTTCCTTCCTTTCCAAAGCTCATAGGGAGTCATGTCCTTCCCTTTGAGTGAAATCTTGTTCAAAATATAGTTAGCTGTCAAGACAGCTTCCCTCCACATGTTCTGGGGTAATCCCGAACTAATCAACAAGGCGTTCATCATCTCCTTAAGAGTACGATTCTTACGTTCAGCAATGACATTTGATTGTGGTGAATAAGGAGCAGTTGTTTGATGGATTATACCACTTTCGTTGCATAATTCAGCAAACGGAGCAACATACTCAACACCTCAATCGCTTCGAACCATTTTGATTCGGCAGCCAAGTTGATTTTTGGCTTCATTCTTGAAGTTTCTAAAAGCTTCAATAGCCCCATCTTTACTTCTTAACAAGTAAAGGTAACAATATCTCGTGCAATCATCAATAAAGGTAATAAAATACCTTTTACCACCTCTAGTTTGCACAAACTTTAAGTAACAAACATCGGTGTGAATTAGTTCTAGAGGTTTGGTGCTTCGTTCTATCGACTTAAATGGTAACTTAGCCATTTTTGCTTCAACACAGACTTCACACTTGTCTGTGTCTTAGATAAATCAATCTTTAACAAGTCCATGTTAGCAAGTTTTTTTATAGCATTTAGATTTACGTGACCAACTCTACAATGCCATAAATCAGAACACTCAAACAAGTAAGCAGAAGTAGTAGCTTTATTATCATAAGCAACTGCCTTAGAAGGCTTACAAGTACAAACACTCAACTTGAACATATCATCAACAATATGACATTGTCCAAGAGTCTTATCAAACTTGCATATGATTATAAAATCACTACGAAGATCTATATCAAACTTAGCCCTAACTAGTTTGACACCCGACACCAAATTCTTGCAGATTGTCGGAGCATGCAACACATCCTTCAAAGTTATCTCCACACCGGAGGTGAGTTGGAGTACAACAGTCCCAACTCCAAGAACAAGTGAGGTACGGTCACTCGCCTCAGTGATAAAACGGTCTTGAACTTCCTTGTAGGTATAGAACAAGTCCCGGTTCATACAGATATGAACAGTCGCACCTGTGTCAAGAAACCAAGTAACAGGATTAGGATTCGAAACATGGTTTACCTCGGTGATCATGGCAGCAAGGTCGTCTTTGTCCCAGGTGTCGAAGTCTTTTTGGACATGGTTGACCTTGTCCTTTTCCTTGTTTTTCGGCAAACGACAGTTCTTTGCCATATGTTCGGGCTTATCACAATTGTAGCACGTTCCAATGAACTTGGTTGGAGGTGCCACTTCCTTTCTTTTACCTTTGGCAGGATAAGGACGCTTCTTTGAAGGTCTGCCCCTACCATCGGTCAAATTAGCCTTAGCTTCCATTGGAGCCTTGGCCTTCATGTCTTGATCACGGACTTGAGCTTCAGTTTGAAGCTTAGCCACCAACGTTTCAAGGGTCATCTCCTTTCGCTTATGCTTAAGGTATCCCTTGAACTCCTTCCAACTAGGCGGCAACTTGTCAACCAAGAGTGCCACAGTATACGCCTCGGGCAGAGGCATCCCCTCGGAATGAACATCGTGCATAAGAGTTTGAAACTCTTGTACTTGGGGCATCATAGGACGACTGTCCACCATTTGGAATTCAGTGAGCCTCGTCACTACGAACTTCTTTGTGCTAGCAGGATTAACACGGTACTTCAACTCAAGAGCATCCCAAATTTCTTTGGCAGTCTCCTTGATGTTGAACACTTTGAACAAGCCATCATCAAGCCCGTTCAGCAATATATTCCGACACAGATAGTCGGAATGCACCCAAGTATCGTAGTTAATACGAACTTGCACATTTGCCTCCTCCTTAGCTAGGACAGGAGGTCTTTCGTCACGCAGGAAACTAGCAAGCCCCATTGTGGTGATGTAAAACATCATCTTTTAGGACCATCTTTTGAAGTCAGTGCCCGAGAAAACGGAAGGTTTCTCGGCGATAGGCATGAGCCGAGCAGCAGGTTGGACTGGAGCCATGGTTGAGCTCGAGGAGCCAATCGTTCCAGAATTGGTTGATGGATTAGTGCCGCTGCTCGGATTGGTAGACATTTTTTTCAGCAGAGTTTCAGTTGAACTTCAGTTTCAGGAAGCACACGAATAAGTAACTTTCGTTATTCTCATCTTGCGATTGTTATGATTCGGGTACTTGCTCGTGTGGATAATAATGAACAATACTTCTATATTGATGAACTTGAACACGAATAAACTTATAAGTATTACAATGAAACTGAAGAACAAGTTTAGAATGAACCAAAGATCGTCCAAAGTAGAACTTCTGCCCGCAAAGATTAAAACGATCTTAACGTCTCGGCAGTAGCAGCACCGCAAACTAGACCGAGCTTCGGTGAACTGGAATTGGAATGAAGACTGAACTTAAAGTGTATGAAATGCTATGCTTTGAAGAGTGCAGATTGCTTTGGAATGAGTGAAGAATGCAATGGAGCATGCCTCCTTATATAGAAGCTCTCGATCAAGTAAAGGGACTCGTCGCCATCAATTCAGCCATGATGGCCGGCGGTTTCAGACGCCAAGGATTGCCGGATGTGAAGAGTCTACGGCGGTTACAGCAGCCAAGAGTCTTTAAGCCGATGGGCTTCACACGCTGGGCTTTCGGATTGGGCTCAACAGTTAAACGAATTGGACTTGTGGAGTTGGTCCAAAAAGATAAGGCCCAAACACCAGCCCAAAGCACCAATTTCCAAGATCTAAGATCCAAGTCCCAGGCCCGAGCCCGCCTGCCCATCCGGACAGACTACGGTGCGCGCGTGTGTGCGCGCGTGCGAGGGCACTCATACACATCCATACACACCAACCCAACAAGTTATTAAGCCCATACAGATATAGCCTTAAATGCTAGTCAAATCATCCAAATATAACCGATGTGGGACAACTAACATTTATTATAATTAATAACATGTTAGTTACTACTTCAACATCCAACCTTTAGCATACAATATCTCACTCACCAGAAATCGGTTTAGAGATATTAAATATACCACGTTGATCTACTCACAACGTAGATTAACATCCAATAAATATTTTAATCAAATAATAAATATTTAATTAACAATATTTATCCACAATTAATAGTTAACTATAAACCATTTCCAACAGCTTTCATACGGCATCCTTTTATTCTCTTGTGAATATTTTGCTGCATTTATATGACCAAGAAATATTCACAATAGAATAAAAGAATTAGAAACCAGAAATATAGCAGTGAAATGGGAAATCGAAGTAGCAGGTGGGATGTTCAAACAAAAATTCTTACTTAAATAAGTAAAACGATGCCGTAGAATAGCAAATCAGCAACTGCTGTGTTTTAGTCCACTACAGAGGATCCAAATCCGAGAAAGAGGCGGGCAAGTGACGGCAGAAGAAGAAAAGAAGGCGAGTTGTCTATTGCAATTTTGCAAATTAGGGATTTAGAATTTCAACTCCCCCCCCCCCTAAAAAAAACATTTTTTTTACGGTTATAGGCCCGAGTTGTAAAAATCATGTCGTCTATAACCAGGCGTTATTAGACCAAGGGGATTTACTGTGGTCTATTGTGTAAAAGACCATGCGAATACGAGTCGTCATCTATTTCTGCTGTTATCCGCTAATAGACCACGTGTTTTAAACCCCGTGGTCTATATTCATGCTATTAGACCACGTCTAAGACGTCACACGTCGTCTATATTGTTATAGACAACTCGCCTAAGAAACCCATGGTCTATAAGCTGTTGTCTATGACATTTTTTCTTGAAGTGAACTATTGTATGCATTTGTAAAATAGAGATTAGAAATAGTATATGAGATACTTTAAAATCAAATTTAAGATCAAAATTTTGAGAATTTTGCGTGAGTACTCTAAGGTGGTGTGCCCCAGTTAGCCCTTAAATTTGGCTGTAAAAAATTATTTGATATTTTATGTAATTACTCTAAGGCATAGGAGAGGCGCTACCCGCTAAGCTAGCTATATATTGTTTTACTCTAATGGAAGCTCTTTGATAGAACTAACCAAACATATATGATATAGCTTAATTGTCACTCGAAATTTTTCTGGTGTAATTTTGATCCTCATATATAATCGTCTGTGGGCACCATTTATTAGTAGTTCGGGGCTTCCCTCGTCATCATAAAACAAAACTAAAAAGGTTTAGTTTTGAAAAAAGTCGTGTTTATTCAATAACTAATCCAATTCAAGATCCTACAAATTTGTTAAAAAACACATGCTTCTAACTCGGAGTAATGATTAGTCAACTTCTTGAATTCAGTTTGATTCGATAAGATCGACAATACAAGTTAGAGGTATATATACGGTATATAAAGTGTTATTTAGATATATAAGAGGAACAATTGAATACGGTCGCACCGCCCCATAATCATTTTATTATTTTTTATTATTTTAAATTAACTAATACTTTAATTTCTAATAACTCATAATTAATAAGCTTCAATTAAAATAATAAATTTTCGTTAAGAACCAAGAAATAATTAAATACTACTCTTTTCATCCACAAACAATATATTTTGTATTTATTTTCGGTCCGGCAACAAAGAGTTCTTTACATAAATTTAAATTGATTGGATATATTTATGCTTAAATAACATTTATCTCACTTTCAAGAAAATATATAGTACTACTATTCTTGAACGGAGTGAAATAATAAATTTGATAAACTTTAATTACTCTTAGTTACTTCCTAATAACACCTAATCCCACAGATCGTTCCCAAGTCTTTTGTGTAGATTTAAAAAGTGAAAGACAATAAACTAAAAAAATTACAAAATATAAGTGAAAGACAATGAAACCATAATGATGGTTGCGTCGAGATGAAACAAAAAAGTCCATGGACGGCCGGATTTTTGTTTTTCTTATTCTTGGACGGTGAAAAATGCATTCGGTTTCAAATTTTGAAAACGTTTTTTTTTTTACGACTTTTATGGACACCAATTTTAGGTCTCCTTTTAGCAGTCATCTTTATCTAATTTATTAGTTAATTGTTGAGAAAAAATATAATAAAGAGAAGAGAACTTCTTTAATGAAACAGATCAAAGCAACTCAAAAACAACCATTTATTTATACAAAAACTTTACATTTTTCTCCACATTGGAAGTTTGGATCCATACACAATATATATGCCTTTTTTACAAGGAAAAATAATTTGGTATCTACATAGTATAGTGGATGAAATATGAGATTGGAAGATTACATGATAGTGCAGCTGCTGGAATCTCTGGAATATGTAATTACTCGTCAATACGACTAAAATATAAGAAGGAGAATTGCCACTAAATTCACAAGCTTTACTCGGATTTTAGTTTGCACCCCAATCATCAATTTTAGCCTATAAATTCATATTTTTATATCTTTTTGGAATTCCCCTTGATGTGGCATGACCAACTTTGTC
The DNA here is from genome assembly GCA_029490685.1 of Schizonepeta tenuifolia. NCBI lineage: Eukaryota > Viridiplantae > Streptophyta > Magnoliopsida > Lamiales > Lamiaceae > Schizonepeta > Schizonepeta tenuifolia. The sequence goes on along the minus strand of CM055955.1, from coordinate 74,850,239 downwards.
AACGTAAAAAATCCTGAGACAAAGTTGTCATGCTACATCAAAATTTCGAGACGCCAACTATAAAAGCATATGGTTGGAGGAATATTTATATGCAAAATTGATAGTTTGTGTCCGACTAAAGTTGTGTGGAAAAAAGAGAGCAAATAGTTTTTACCTTTTAGGTTTTTGATAGCGGCAGACTGTTTCTTCAAACTTATCCCATAGAGGGCCAGTCTCTTGCAAACTCACATTATGAGGTCCACAAAGATAGGCCTGAACAACAAATGGCACACTTCTTTCCCTGCAACAATATGATTACTTCTTAAATCAGAGATACGTTCAATAAATAATTTTTTTCAAAACAAAAGGGAGTCCATAAATTTGAGTTTGCACATTCATATGCATTAAAATTTTAGTCCTTACACTTCCTTTTGAATCAGGATTAGTTCTCTGTTCAGTAGTCAATTAATTTTTCTTACATTAAGACCAAATTTGAACATGCAAGAACCTTAAGCTGCAAGAACTTTAAAGAATACTTTTAACTGCAAGAACCTTACCGAATACTTTAAAGTATAATAATAACCTTAGGGTGCGTGCGTTCACTTAGAGTGAAAAGGAGTGAAAATGAGGTATAATATCATATTACCACTTTATATCTTGTTTGGTTTCATTTTAAGGAAAATCCGCTTGTATAAATTTTCGGGCAGCCCTTTTCCATTGCCAACGTATAATTTATACCTAAAAAATGGAGGTTTAATATTATACATCTATCTTACATATCATGTCTTTTGGACATTTCTTCCTTATATAAATTTATAATCCAAGTGAACACACCCACGCATCCTTAAAGAACAAAGGAGTATAGGGAGTTGACGTGTAGGCCAAGAAAGAATGAGGCAATAATTGAAATGCAGTTGGTATTATAAAATCGTACCTTCCCTCGTATTCTGATAACCAAGTCATATAGGCGGCACCAAAGTACATAGACACGAAAGGCTTGGTAAGATCTTCCACAGACTCTACGGAGTAACCCGTGAATCCCAAGTCCCTAGTTGTCAAATCCAGTAGATCAAAGACATTATCTTAAGGCAAAATAGACAACACGAATGAAGGCGATATCTCCAACATTTATGATTTATGTCAATAGTTCTTCCAGCTAACTGAAGATTATGACATTACTACCTCAATCCAGCTATGTAATTTCCATGTTTTATGGTATTGTGGATAAGCTGAATAGTGAATGATAAAGAGAAAAGAGTGTCGTGTATTTCACTAGCACTTTCAAAATGTTCAGTAAACATACTTGTAAAGCCAACGTGCAGTGGGATAGTCGACTCCCATTAGCCCTGTGCATTGCCCGACACTGTTTATGAACCGCATGCTAACCATCTCACACAGAGCACACAAAACAGCCTGTCCAAAGAAAATAAGAGACATGTCAATCTGATTTTATCTGATATGTTAGTTATTGTGGAACCTCGAGAAGAGCAGCTAAGAAAGAGGAGAGAACTATCAATATAGACCCCGAAACAGAAACCTATGAACAGTCACAAATGTCTCAAGGATCCAAAAATGTGCTCACTATTCCTCAACATTAACAAAATCCTTGATTATTATAAAACGACACAATAGTAAAAAAAAAAAAAAAAAAAAAAAAAAAAAAAAAAAAAAAACGCAAAATCAATCATGTTTCGTATCGACCTCCTAACTAAAAAAATTCCCATTGGCTCTGTCGTTTGTAATAGTCAGTTACACCGAGTTTTTACAATTTATGAAACACACAACAGTGAGAAACTTATTTGCTTATCACCAAAGAAACCTGAACCACAAAAAGGATTTTGCTGTCCTATTTGATTTCTAGTAAGCAAAATGTGATCACAAGGAAATTGTCCTTGGCATGCAATTGCAGCTTATTCTTTTGCAGATATAATTAAATGTATTAATACTATCGAACAAACAGCATAATTTCACTTTAAATATGAGCCGTTATGTAATTGAAATAAGAAGTCAAGACTAACAGGTTTATCTCCTCCTTTCTTGCTGAAGTGTTTAGCCCAAATGATCTCTGCAACCGCCTGCAAGAAAAACACAGCATTATCATCACTGCCTTTGGAAATTCACCAACTGGGTCAAACAGCAGCCAGCAGAAAGTGCAACAAAGATCATAATTCAATGCTCTTTAATACTAACATAAACACAAGTACGACCAAAGCACCTCCAGTGAAACACAGGTCTACTAAAAGAACTAAAATGAACATTTACCTATTCAAGCTGAAACCTAGTTCCCCTTTTATTTGTTGGACTACCTTCTGAATCTCAAGTACAGAATTATTAAACAATTCATCATCATCATCATCATCATCATCACAAAAGGTCATTTCCACTGAAATAGACTTTAAATTAACAAAAAAGTGACCAAAAAGCTCTATTGATTGCATCAATATCAGAAACTTGCATGTCAAAAAATTCCTTGCATATCTTGAAAGGGCCAGACTCAGTAAAATTGTGCAAATGTACCAGAATCCACAGTGCAGAAAAAAACAAGCAAGAAATGAGGAGTGTAAAAATCAGAGATACCATCAAACTATTCGTTTCTCACCTTTAATTCTACACGAGAGAGATAAGGATGTTTTTCTACATCATGGGAGAATCGCACTTTCCCCATTTTCTCGCCGGATTTGGTCCATTCTTTGTTTACATTAGGATTATTCCACATCGCTTCCATGTCTTCAGAAGAAGTCTTTGAATCCCAAGTTGCATGGAGTGGACCTGATCCCATGCAAATTGAAAGCAAGAGAACAGACCATATTTAATAGAAACAAAAATATTCAGCCAAAAGCTTTTGTTCGTCATAAAGAATACTTATAAAGAAGTGAATTGTAGTATATTGATATTATATTCATCAAAAAACCCAAACCAGTTTAAGGAGCAGCGATCTAATTTTTACCAAGTTCAGGGAAAATCTCCTATATTCAGAGAAGTTCATGACAGACAAATATTTCATAAATTGACCCCTACCTCAGATATAAACAGATCCTACTACTCTTTTAAGGTGACGACAAGTGCAAATTCTTTTAGCACTACATAATTGGAATATAGCTACATGGAAAACCATGACAGAGAAAGCTCTAAACTATGAAAGAAAAAGTTACAAAAGCTTCCTTTCATGAATGGACTGTTCACATTCTGAAATTGCAGTTCTTTAAGATACTTGTGTAACAAATACCTATTTCAAGAGATATTTGTAATTTAAAACATAGAGATGCACTCCTATATGAATAAACTCCTAATAACTATTAAATGATAAGTTGAAATGAAATTTATTATAAGCACTACCTTGACTTTGTGAAACTCCAGCAGGAGACTGTGGAGGAGCCTCAAATGCAAAACCAACTCCAAAGACTTTTCTGCATTATTGGATATGTGTCATTTAACCATGGATATGTTTCCAATAGGCATTATTAGATTAGTCAAATTAAGACTTCTCAAAGTCATCTAAATCCCAACTCTATCACAATACATTAACTAAAATTGGCTGAGATTTGATGAATTGCTATAAGCCGATATATAGAGCTGCTAAATAATTTCCATGACACAAATATTTGTCCTCAAACCCAAATATTTGCACGCATGAACAAAATCGGGTAATAAGCAAGTCTAAGACCACTTGTAATGTTACAACATTTGTCTAAAGGGAAGTAAGTCAAAGAGATGATGACCAAAGGGTGGGTTCTGTACGAGATGGCATAATCTATTGAGTTGGGAGTCCATTGCCACAGCCCGAGCCCATAAGAAGTTTATCTGCATAGTAATTACCTGGATGGAAGACTTTCCTTAACAGAGAGATACTTTTTCCAATAGGTCAAAGTTGACTTGTGAGTTGCTTTTTTCGGGCCACCTTTATAAGCCCTAACCATGAACTCTTCACTCCTTTCTCTGTGGAAACATATTTTGCAGATATGTGAGTATTATTCCAGAAAATAAAAAAAAAAATCATGTGAAGGCTTAAATGCCAGCAGGACATCTCTAGAGCGGGATACTTGCATGGAAAATGGTGAGAAATTAAAAGTAAGTTCAGACAAGGGAATTCTACATTCTATTAACTTACTTGTTGTCAAAATTTGACAGCCATTTAAGATAGGCAGCTGCAAGATAAACATTGAGAAAAGGCCTATACATGACTTTGGAATCCTCAGCCGCATCATAGGTCCTGTAACCCAACTCCCTGCAGGTAAGTTCAACATTAACTCTTTTTACTAGTTTCAAATAAACAGACTGAGTTAATTGTTACCTATTCAACCAATCGGCTGTTTTTCGCGAGATCTGCATGATCCCCATCTTGACCTCATCAGATTTCTTGTGGTAACTTCTGGCCAGAGCCTGTCTACCACTTTCAATCTCAGCAATGGCACAAAGCATGTCCTATGGAACGTAAAAAAATGATTAGAACAGAAACTGCAGAACATTGCGTGAATGCTTTTGATCCGTTGTTTATTGAACTGAGCCTGAAGCGAGACCTTTCAAGAACAACAGCGTGTTTTCATCTAAATATTGCACAAATTGCTTGAATAAATTGTCGGAAAATTTAAATAAGCACGGTTCGTTTCTTATGGGCATTCATGATTATGCACAATATAAGCTCCTGAAATGCATGGCACAAACATAGTTGAACTTAAACAAAGAAGACTCCTCTTTCATTCATTGTGCTTTATCTAAGGGTAAAATTTCAAGGTCTGCCATGATTCTCTTATCCGAATATTATAATGCAAAAACCAAACTAAAAATCACTAGATGTTGGAAAAGATTTCATGAGCTGCACCTAGAATTGTCCAAATTCTAATTTTCAACGTATAATGCTCAAAACGTCAAATTCTTGGGTATGCAGTCCGGGATTGCAAAAAATTTAAAAATTCAGAAATATTGGACAACTAAACTTCGTATTAAGTAGAAGTGATAGATAAGTAAAAAAGATTTAGAAGACTAGCAGTTCCTATTTGCATGAGTTGATCTTAATTTCTTTGAAAAAAACTAATAGTAACTGGAGAATTTTAGACGAGAAGGAAACTTCATCACAAAGCACAATGGAGACAGTTACACTTCTGATAACAAACATAGATGAAAAATTAAACAGTGAGTTCGGAAGCTATTAAACCAAAAAATTAATTTTATGTATTTGTGTTATATTTACGAATAAATAGACAGGAATACTACGAAGGCGGAAAAGCAAAGATCAAAAGAATAAGCAATCTGAGTTGGACATCAAAACTTTCGGTATCATTCATGAAATATTCATAACATGGTTGGTTGGGAGGCGTATCATCATACCGAATCTATTTGAGAGACAAAATGCCTTTGGACAACAATTCCTGCTACGGCCTGTCAAAACAAGATATGTATACAAGTTACATCTTGATTTCTGACATTAAAACATAATTCTTGATGGATGTGAGCTCCAGGGATAGAACTGAATCAAAAATATTTACTTTTAAACTTAATAATTGAGAACACAAGATATTAGGTGACTGAAAACGGATAGATACGCAAGAATAGTATTTAGACCTCAACCTGACAGACCTTGCTAAGTATTTCAGTTTTTCCATGGTACTTCAATTTATGCGGAACATGAACGTATAGTATTGTAAATTTGAGGTTGAACATATAAACTGAATCAAGTGAAAATATCAGTGACCTAGAAACTAAATGTGGTTCAAACTTACCCTCATCTCTGTCTGCGTTAGATAAGGCTGACCATCAGGATCACGTGAGAGGTGGACCTTGGACTCCTTCGTCTCTCCAACACTAATCCACTCTGCTCTTACATCAGGTTCTGCCCACATCACCTCCAATTCCTCAGGTTCGACGCAGTCATTCCAATATCTAAAGCTGCTAGCTTCCATCTTAAAATGCATGTGAAATGGTGTTTGGCACATGGCACCTAACAACAGAATGGTCAGCATAGTATAAACACAAAGCAAACAAGAGCACAATTCTACTTATTCACATATTAAACTAATATTCTACAGCCTAACTGTTTACACAATCACATATCGTGTTCACAAAAGAACTGCAGACAGATATCTACCCTGATATTTGAAGACTGAGGCATGTCATGAAAGACTAAAAAAACGGAGGTACAAAATAAGTCCGATTATCTATACATATTCTACTTCTTTGTGTCGGCTTGTGAGAAAAGGTGAGAATTTTCCAAAGACTTGTAATAGTGTAGGGGTATCGAGTTTATATTGCTTGGTGTGGTGGGTCATGGTTTTTCCCCAGTTTTGGAGTTTCCACGTTAAATTCTAGCGTTGTTGGTTGTTCTATTTTTCTTATTTCTTGTTTATCATTGTTTCCCTTAGTTGTGATAGTGACATGATTTCCTAACAAAAACCCGTCATTCTCTCGAATTCACCAATAGTTTTACTACATATATATCACAAAGACAAAGCAATAAGGGCAATGCATATCGATGAAGAAGGCAGCAAGGTGATCGAACCAAATCCTTCAATCACCAAATATACCCAAAATAAACATACAAAACCACTAAATTAAACAATGCCAATATAATATAACTTCCCACAATCAATAACACCGTATGCATTTCCCCGCTTTGAATTTGAAAAATGCATGCTTTCAATGTGCACCAATGAACACATCAACAACCATATCTAACGTGAAGAAAATCACACTACAGACCAATAAAAACAAACGCTTGAAAACTAGATATACAAAACTCTCCCTTTTTACAATTACAAAAAAGAAACAACCAGAACAAAAATAAAAACAGAAAAACAAGGGAAAAAGGAAAAGAGGAGAATGTCTATACCGGAGATGGAGCTGCAGCGAAAACCAAGAAGGTGGGGTAGCAGTTCCTGGCTGGAGGAAACGAAGGGGCCTCGAATTCACTTCGATTATAAAATCAAAAATTTAAGCGTGGAAATCGGATAATTTGAGGTAATATTGCAATGCACCAAATGTAATAATTAAAGAAAAAAATGCAAATTTTATGAAAATTAAGGCAAGGGAAGGGAGTTAGTTGTGTGTGATCTGACTCTGACGGACAATTGAAGTTTCGTTTTACACCGTTGAAGGGGGGTTGTGGAGGTGACACGTGGCTTTCTGAGGCCAAACGAGTATTTGCCGCCCCATACCAAATTTAGAATTAGAGAACGTTATTTCAATAGCACAGTTCATGGTTGTTATTTTTTGTTACTTAAGTTTGTTTACGAAATTATTGTCATTTTTATTATTTAATTCATATTTATTATGAGACCTTATTCCACTTACAATAATACTTATTATAATTTATTAATACTTATTATTTTTTTAAAATTTGTGTCGGCCACAATGTGACAACATTTTCGTGGATAAGGGGAGTAATATTCTTTTTTATTTGTATAAAAAGTCAAACTCGTTCTAAAAACAAATGTCAAACTCAATACATTACAGAAAGATATTATCATGTGATATAGTCATAATAAATATTAAAGTATAAATTTTGGCTCACTCTTTTCATAAATATAAATTATGATAATTTTTTTGAACTTAGGACGTAAATATTCTTTTCTCTCTTCTATCCGGTCCATCATTCCTTAACCCGTTTTATTGACACTTATTTTCCTTTCCAAATTTTCTTTCTTTTTTTTATGTTTTTTTTTTAATTTTCGAGTGCTTATTTTCTTTTATTTTATGTTTTTTTTTCTTATTTTCCAGATTTCTTTTTTTCTGTTTTCTTTTTTACTTTCCAGATTTCTTTTCTTTTCTTTTCTTTTATTTTTCAATTTTTTTCTTTTTCCAATTTTTTTTTATTTTCCAGATTTTTTATTTTCTATTTTTTTTCAGATTTTTTTTTTAATTTCTAAATTTTTGTTTGCCACTTCGTTTTTTTGTTTGCCGCTTTTTCTTTGGTCAAGATTCGAGTGATAGGAGCTGAAGGCCGCGGAGCGATCCGAAGAAATCTAAATTGTTGTCCGACTATTATCCTTATCTTAGTAATCGGAGTGAAGGCGAAGCTGCAAAATCGGAGCAGTATAATTTGGAATAATTGGAATATTCGTCCTAAGAGTACCATGTCATAACTTGGAACATCTGGAACTAATTCGACAATTCGTCCCAATTATACAAAATCTGGAACAATTGACACTAATAAGGCTAAATTTGTACCTGATGTACTAGAACAGTTGGCACTATAAGACTAAATTTCTACCAGATGTACCAAATGCCTGATATCTGGCCCGAATCGACCCGCGCCCGCCGGCGTCAGACCCGACTCGCTCCTCGTTTCATTAAGGGCATTTTTGTCCCAAATTAAAAAATGGCCAAAATTTATATTTTTTAATAAGGTGCGCTAAAATTTATATTTTAATTGTCATTATGGCTATTTCAAAATTTGTCTCTTTCAGAAATATTAGCTAATCGTTGGGTTGAATTTTTTAGGCATAAAAGATATTTTTTTTATACTTTCCAAAAAATATTTTTTAGTATTTATCTAAATAAAATTAACTACTGTAATTATCGATAACATAAAATATTAAATATAAAATTTAGTTGCTAGAATTCATTTACACAAATAATTATAGAAATAAAATTAAATATAAAAGTGTCAACTAGTAGAATGGCCACTATTATAATAAAAACACAATATTTGTTTAGGAACTTAATTTACAATAATTAAGGCTAACATTTGTATTTTCAGACCAAAATATCCTTACTATAGGTGAGAAGTTATTTTTTCAGTTTTTACCGGATGATATACACCAATTATTACCACATTTTAAAACTCATTTCCTCTCCACCGATTTCTCTCTCTAAAATCACTTTCTCTCTCTTTTTACAATGTGTGCCGATTTCTCTCCCAAGCCATAAATCTCTCGTTGTCGCTGTCATACATATCTTGCCGCCGCCGTCGATACTACTCTTCTCTGTCGTTGGAATCGCGCGAGACTGCTTCTCATTGTTGTGAATTGTAGCAACGACACTCCACTTTGTCCCAACTTCAGTGTTACCACCGGACCACTCCGCCTCTTACACTCCGTCAGAATCTCACTGGAATTAATGGCGACCGAGAAACAGCCATCTCGAAGGAAGCATAAAGACGCCAGAAATATGTCTCCGGTCATATCTGCCAACAGAAACATCGCAAATCAACCCGAGCAAGACAACAACGATCCTTTCCCTGAATTGATGGTAAAATTTGTCTTCATGACTTGCTCCAAAATTGCACAAAAATGCTTCCTTCTCGATTTCTCTCATCCTAATTCCTTTGCTTGCGAACTCTTCGATTCCTACACAAAAATCACACTTAAAATACAAATTATACCCAGATAAAATCATAGAAAAACTAATAATATGAACAACCAAAATGCATACATCATAATATCTTTCTTATATTACACATATTAAATTTTATTATTTAATTTCAATAATAATTTCTTGTCGACTTTTTGACGAACTACACACTAGTTTAGTTAAAACCAAAAAAAAAAAAAACATATGATTAAATTTTGGGTTAATATGCAAACTTATCATGAGATTCTGTGTCCCCTTATCAAATTTATCATTGCCTTTTGTTGAGAAGAAATTCTAAGTATGTTTTGATTAATTCCAAAACCCCAACAGAACCCCAACTGAGTAGATGATTATATGAGTCAGTTAGATAGGCTCACATATTTAAGCAAGATAAAGTTTTATCTTTACATGTCTTAAACTGAGGGTGACCTTAGAGACTCAGTCGAAGGCGTTGAGGCAGAAGAACAAGTCAGGTTGATCGATCAACTGACTCATCCTGACAGTGAAATAAGATAGTGAAAGTAGTTGTTCTGAAGAATATTCAAAGCAAAGATTTTGACCAGATTCAAATTCAGAATATAACAAAAAAGCTACGTAGACAAATAAGATGCATGCAGAAGACATTTTCTCGTTTGGCCTGACAGACACTTCATCCCAAAATAAAGCTTCGCGCATGAGTTGCCCGAAATAGCTTCACAACATATTCAACGGATGAAGACGAGTTTCAGCCAGAAGATTCAAACAACTTTATCCAATAACTAGTTTGATCTATCAGCCTATATATAGAGGCATTTAACACCAAGACATATACAAATTTTCAAGCGCTCAAACCTCAAGCAAGAACACTCTCTTCAGAAGCCTTCTCTACTTCAAAGTGTTCATACAAGATCTGTCTTCCATCTCTAGACTAGTTACTAGCATTGTGGTTTGGAATCGATTCTTAATCAATAGCCCACCCTTTCTTTGAACCTTGTCGATGATCTAACTCAAAGATATGAAATGAGTGCCATTTGATGAGTAACTAAGAACAAAGGAGAGGGATATGGAAAGTATGAAGTAATGAAAGAGGAAGTCATTGCTAGTAGTAATGACTTGTCACGATCCATTGGTTCATATAAAATCCATGTCCTAGGTGTATCAAAAAACATTATTTTCGCAAAGCCTATATAATAAAATAGAGTGAAAGGGTTCACCCCGAAAGCAAGGTGATTATTCCGGTAACGAGTAATTGGTGTATTAGGAGGGGGGGGGGGGGGGGAATACACCAGTAGCGTTTTTTACTTAAAAACCTTTTCTTTAAAAGAACTGCTCAACTTAGGCACTCAACAATTGAGGAAGTCAGTCGGAGCTATCGCACAGTCAGGTGCATAGTTGACTTCTTTGACTAATGGTCAATTGTGTAACACAGACTGAGGTTTTAAAGAGTTTTGCAATGCAGAAGTTGGTGGTTAGTTTTGACTCGTTGCTTAAACTGAAATCTTTTACTGGGAAGGTCAAGTTCCCAAACACTAAGTGCGATTTACAAAAAAATGATTTTGTATGCACGGTCAGTTGGTTAGAGAATTGAAAATAAAATACTGAAAGTAAAGATATAGCATTTTTACGTGGTTCGAAGATTGACTTCTTACGTCCACGATTTTGTATGCACAATCAGTTGGTTAGAGGATGCTTGATTTGCTTGAATGCTTCTTTTCGCGTGTGTTCAGTACCCTTCTCACATTGTGGAGACCTCTATTTATAAAGGGGGAGATCAACTAGCCGTTGGAAAAAGCTGTTTGACCTCTGCCAAAAAGCATGACACTCCACCTACTCATCTGCAACCTTTTCCAAAATGGTAACTGCAACCCTTTCTTTATGCAAGTCTCTGTGGTCGGTCCATTTATGGAAAGTTACAGGTTGTCTTGTACTTTCGAGTATATTTGAATTTGAATTTGAACTCTTCTTCTTTCATCGTCTTCCAAGTCTTCCCTTCTTGACTTTGGGACGTCTAACTTCGACACAACTGCTCGACATGCATAAGTTGCATGGTTCAGTTCCGGAGTCAGTCGAGTTCTAGTCTGACTGACCATCTTAATCACGAACTGCCTTCTCAGTCTGGCTGACTTCTTCTACTTGAACCTGTAAAGATAAAATCCCTACGCTTAAACAGTGAGCTCTAGCTGCTAACAGAGTGATGGCTCATCTACTCAGTTTGGGTTAGCTGCTAATGTGTCTTCAGAGACACATTACCAACTTCCACATTTGCATTTGCGACTCCTGATGCATTTGTATTTGTAGTTGCTGCCGCTCTGAAGGGTGAAGGAATGATGAGGGGAGCTTGGGAGCTAGGGAGAGCGTGCCCAAGACTGTCTTAGGGAGGATATGATTGGTCCGATACTGATTAGTAATGTGCAGATTACTTTTGACCTGCTCAAATGATAAAGAGCTGGGGACTGTCATCATTCGATGAACCACGGATCTTCTCTGATCGATGTCTCTTCTATCCTTCTCTGGAAGGAGATGCGTCCTTGTAAATCTCCCATGTCTGTCTGTCATCATGTCCGAGCGTTTGAAAGCACGAACTATCCACTTCAGCAGTCGGGCCTTGATGCATCTGCGTCTCATAGTATCACGAACAGACCGTTCTTGTTGAGCCAGATACGACACTGGTTCATGAATAGCGGAGGAGGAAATCTGCTTTGCAATTTGTGGAGGCATCACTACTACAAAAATGCTCATAGACAACAATTAAATTACAACGATTCTATTAAAAACCGATTTTATTTGCTTAAAAATCATTGTAGTATGAAAACCCGTTGTCTTTGAGAGAGATAGTGTGCTCATAGGGTTTTATAGACCGTTGTTGAAAATCTGTTGTCGTAGTCTTATTATGCGCTCATAGACAACAATATCTCAATTCAATGTCGTTTCTATATTGTTGTAGTCCAATAGCATTATTAACTACAATGGTTTAATGGTCCGATGTCTTTGATATGTTGTTGTAGGAGAATATAACAACAATTTTTTATGGTATTGTCATTATACCATTATCGTAGCCTACATAAATAACTAGCCCAAAATTTTCATGCTTTTTACTTAGTACATAATATATGTAGTCATTTTAAATCTACTAAATAAATATTAAAATATAAAAAGAATGAAATTTCCCATTCTCTTGAAATTGTATTTAAATAAGTTTTATAAATTTCTTTGATTAAATTAGTTGTTTCTTGCAATATTAATTAATATCTTTATAAATTAATTGAGTTAACACTATTAAAAAAAATAAAAATTACACCCCACAACAATGCTAATCTATATTAAAAAAAATTATGATCTACCTAATTATCTTTTACATTTAATTTTAACCATTCATGTCACGCCCCGACTCTCGAGGTGCGACTTACAAATAACAACAAAACCTAACAACTAACAATCAACTCAAATATGGGGAAAACATGCTCGGAGAAAACGATAATGAAAGATAAGGCAATCGAATTAGGCTTCCAAAGTATAATGAAGTAATATCCGAGCATCTCAAAACCACTTATAACAGGAATTTAAATAAGTACTTCATGCTGACGGAGATAGAATTCCAATTAAAGAGAATGCACCCATATATACCAAGTTAAGAGGATCATGTTCAACAACATTTCAAGTCAACGAGCCCATCGCTCGGAAGTACAAATCAAGTAGTTTAAGAAGTTAACAAATAATCAAAGTCTTCGAGCACAACGCTCGGAATAAAAAACATGAGTATATCAAAGTATTAGCATCAACAGACATCAATTCAAAAGGGTTGCAGCGGAAACTTGCATCAATACTCAACATCTGCACGTATGAAGACGTACAAATGCCAGTCTGAAATTCGACTAGACTCAACCAAAAGAACCATACCACACCACCAAGTGTCCATGCCATCGCCATCCAGTCAACCTGCATGTTTAGAAACACACGCAGGGCTGAGTACTTCGTACTCAGTGAACACAAGCCAAAACATTTGAGTAAAGATGCTTCTTAAAGCTATAACAATTGAACTTGCCTTGCCGAACATCACAAGTATATAAGCAGTTTTAAAAACAGTTTTACTTGTGCATGTTAAAAACATTTTCTTTTAAACAGACTGCGCAGTCAAATATCATATAATAATACACTATGCATCATCTGTCACAAATAATCTTACTGTGCCGAGAAGTAGGCCTCCTTCTCAAACACTGTGACCGGCCTAACCGAAGCAAGGCTCACAGTCACCTCAACATATACCACACGTGGGTTTCCTGCCTTTCACAGGATAATAACATCTTCACATAAACAGATGATAACACATACCAACTTTAATAAAAACGGCAAGTCAATCATAATTAAAATCATATCATAATACTCAATAGCATAACTAATTCTCATCGATAGTTTTGGTTCAGAAAAGCCCACCTGACTTCCGAAGATTTAGCTAGGTGGTTTAGGGCTATTTGTCCGTGCTTAATGATCCGTCCGGCTCGATCCTTCACAGTTCGACATCGATAATAAGATACGTAAAACGACGGATACAAAGACGTTGGACTCAACTGAAGGACTTCTACTTGAGTCGATTCTCTCTTCGCTTAACTTTTCTAAAGGATTTCGTGTTCTCGTTTTTAAAATCTTAACTCTACTCGAACTGGTTAATACTATTAATTAACGTCTCAAAACTTCCTCACTTTAATTATTAAACGTCATCATCTACATTCTATTACTCGAGCTTTCTTTCAAAGACTTTAATCAATTCTCGATTTTTACAATTAGTAATTCAATCATTTTGCATACGAATAATTCAATTATTCTTCACATCATAAATAATATCATGCATTTAAACACTTATTCAATCATATAATGAATTCAAATAATCAAACATACTTCGACACATTAACATTTATTCAATTTAGATCTTAAACTTAACTCGGTTATGCATTTCTTTTTACGAAGGCTTAAACCATTTACTTTATCTTTCTTATTTTATAGACAACGCTTTGTTCTAACTTCGTTATCTTATGAGGTATTTCATATCTTTTTCTCAATTAATATAATTTCTCTTTAATTATTATTAACTCTTATGAAATTAGAATTTTTATCCATTTCTAGTTCGATTCTCATTTCTTAACTTGACTATTATTCTTCTAATTATTAACTCGGTAATTTCTCTCGATTTAATTTTTAATTTGTTTGATTGAACGTAACATCCTCAATTAATTATTTTTAATTAACTTCTTTTAAATCCTTTACTCGACATCTTATTCTATTATTACTCTCTTGATTAACTTATACGAGTATTTAACTTAACTCGTCTAGTATCTTTTTTTTTTTACTCGATTAAAACTTCCTTTCTATTTCTTCTCGATTAATTCTTTTAAACTCGGTTTTTCTCAATTCTTGCTTATTTATTTAATAATTTCTTCTTCTTTTGTCATTATCCTTTAAGCCATTTCTTTCTTAACAATTTCTTTATTAATTCATAAACATTTTTTTTTATAGATTAACTCATTTCATTAGTTAAGTTACCAAATATCTTTTTGTTGTAATTTAGTAAAAATTCAAGTCTTTAAATTTTAATACAAGCAAATTCATTAACAAATCTTTCATGCATTTTTCATCTTTAATAAATTAAAAGCTTTTAAACTTCTAATCTTTTTATTACAAAACTTCTATTTTCATTCATAAATTAAACTAATATACATTAAAACATCTAATCATTCAATTTATTTTCTATATTTTCACATTTTATTTCTTTAAAATTTCAACATGCAATTTCATTTTCTTAACTTAAACACATGTATGATTATACTAACATATCATACAATCATCTCATTGATCAAGACATCACTCAATTCATCAACAAAATCAACAAAATAATTTCTCCATCTTTCTCCAAAACACACGGCATTGCATACATATTTTATGCAATTTATTTCTCAATTTTTCATGCATAATATCTCATTCTCGACATGATAAAAAATAACAAATCAAGCATCAAAATATCAATAACTCAAAGAATTCATATTTTTCCTATTTTTCCTAATATTTTCGGCATTTATCAATTTGTTAGGGTTTTAATTTCTTTTTCTTCTCTTAATTCACCGATTAAAACCTAATGTTCGATTCTCCTATCGATTTCTTTTCACTCGATTATCACATGCACATCCTAAGTTTGCCTAAACATAATTTAAATAACATGCATGCATAGATCTTTCTTTTAG
This sequence comes from Schizonepeta tenuifolia, assembly GCA_029490685.1. Lineage (NCBI taxonomy): Eukaryota > Viridiplantae > Streptophyta > Magnoliopsida > Lamiales > Lamiaceae > Schizonepeta > Schizonepeta tenuifolia. The sequence goes on along the minus strand of CM055955.1, from coordinate 74,834,766 downwards.
GACTTAGAGATATACATATTTACAACTAATCAAATGAATACCATACTTTAATTTAAATAGAAATCCTTCTCTTGGCTCTTGGAATCGAAATGGATGGAAATTGTAGCTTCAAAGCTTGGACTTGAAGGGAAGAAAGAAGTCTTCTTGAATCCTCAATGAAAAGAATAACATGAAATTAATCATCTATTTCTTTTAGGGCTTAAGAGCTAAAATGAAGAAAATGTAGGATGATTGTTGAATTTAACTTCAAGAACTTGGAGGATTATTACCTTTTTCTTGAAAATAGGGATGGAATGAATGGAGGATGATACTTTCTACTTCATTTCCATGGATGAGGAGCTTGAATACATGGTTTCATGTAAGAAAAATCAAATGTATGTGTGTGAGAGAGAGATTGCCGAGAGTAGAGAGAGTAGAGAGGATTTTCTTGTTTTTCTTTCTTGCTTGGGAGAGAGAGTTCGAATGAGAGAGAGAGATGGAGTGTGATGAATGAAGTCTTCTCTCTTTTGAATAGCTTGTATGCAATTTGAACTTCTAACATAAAGAATAAAGTATGATGGCAATTAGCATTGGAAGTTGAAGTTGTTTAAAGTGTGATTGATAGAGAGATGTGATGTAGTTTGCATGCACTTTTGGTAATGCCATGCATAAGACACAATCATGACATTAATCTTGGAAATTGAAGAGTGATGGGAGAGGAGGTGTGAGGTGGCGTGAGAGGGAGAGAGGTGTGTTGACACGTGTCTTCGTCGTGTCGTTACGGGTGTTAATTATCCGGTCGTAAAGGTTTTCCGGATAAAACGATTCGTATTAATTTCTTTTTATGCTATAAACGAGTCTAACCTCTTCTCGTCTCACTTTTGACACTAAAACATCTCAATCCTATTTCACGTCTCAATTAAAGGATTAAGGGTTTCGATCATTTAGTCTTTTAAATCTCAAAGGAATTTAGTCGGCTTATTAATCCGTTTATTAATCCTTTAAAGATTAACTCCTCATTACTCTTCTCAATTCTCGGGTAAGCTCTTACCCTATCTCAGTGACCTTAAAAGAAATTCTAGGTTCACAGATTCTAATTCAACTCTATTCTAAGTTCATCGGTATAAATATATTTCTCGGCGATTAATATTATGCTATCTCAATCAAGCAAACTCTTCGGGATTTTTATAGAAATTAATCTCATACTTATTTTCACATAAACAACTCAACAAGTATATCACATCATCATCATCTCAGATAAATAGAACAGATAAATTCACACAAAACTCACAAAGCAATTTAAACGTTTCACTCATTTCTCTTCGTTTAGAAAAGAAAAATTTTACTCCTAAATTCTCATCTTTTAACTCACTCGGTTAATTATACGCTCTCTAAAGACATAAAAGCTCGGGGTATCACAATTCATTTAGTTACTATATTTTATTAAAGGAAATTTTATGGTCACACTGTGGCCGGCCACACAAATTAAAAAAAAAAGAAAGTTAACCACAATTATAGTATATTTCCTTTTTTAAAATATATATTACCATTTATAACTTGTGTGTCTGGACATAGTGTGTCTAAATAGTACTATTATTATTAATTAGTTTTTAACTTTCTAATTTCTTTTAATGCATTTTAAGGCATCGAAACAACACCACTATTTTAGTATTCAAACCAATTTCTTATATGTATTTTCTGTTTTCATTAATTAGTTTGAAATGTCTTAGTTTTTTTTTAAGAAGTTAAATGTAGAGATGCCACCATTTGTAATTTCCACCTAATTGCCTAATTGTTTAGTTAGTAAAAAAGAAAAAATAATTACACCTATAATAATTCATTAAAATTACACACACGTTCATTTTGCCATTTACCCTATAAAAAAAAATCAAATCCCTATTCCCCAAATTGAAAATCACAGCCGCCGGTTAATCTGTGGCTGATGTCGACGTCGTTGATTGTGTAGCTAGCCTTGAATCCTGAATCATCCTTCATCCATCCTCTGTCGGGCTCTCTTTTCAATCGAAATTGGATTATATATCCTCGGTAAAATCAAATCCGACCATTGCCTCTGTCAACTGCGATATTCGTCGTTCGACAGCTGTTGCTGCCTCAGTGTTGTTTGAGGTCAAAAATTGTGGGAATATTTAATAATTCCAGCTACTCGGTGTTGTTTTAGGGCACGTAAGCGAGTGCGTTTCGTCTATGTTGTGGAGCAGTGAGAGCTGAGATCTGTTAGGGAACGGATTGATGGCTCGTGGAATCCGCCATTCCTAATTCAACAAGTTCTACGTTTGGAGGTATTTCATTATGTGTGCGCGAAATTCCTTAAGCTCGTAATTTGATTGGTTGCTCTATTTATTGAATATTGATGGCTGATTATTGTTGACTGTTACTATTTTCATATTTTTGTAGTGTATAAAGGCAATGATGATAATAGGAAAAATGTAGGATTTTTGAATGCTCATGATTTTTCGGTTTTGTTGCTTGGGGACTTGGGGTTTGTTTTTGTTTAATTGTTAGTACTAGTAGTAGTTGTGTGTTGTTGTGTGTGTTTCTTTTCTTTTAGCTCTATAAAAAGACGAGTATGTAGAGTGGCGAGTCGGAAATTGTTTCATTTATAAATTCTGACCAATTGGTCAACTTTTGAATTCTCCGAGCATTCATTGTTTACAGTAAATGTCTACACCAATTTTACTTAGCATTATGTGGCTTTAGTAGCACACGATATAGATGAGGACGAAGCCATAGGTGTTTGCTTTACTAAACAAAGTACTTCATTTACATATACGAGAATGAGATGTATTCCTACTATTTGTTTTCCGATAGTCCTCGTACTTGAATCATTATAGACTGCTTTAGTTCTGTGAAAACATTTGTATAAAATATGATGTAGGAATTAAAATGTGATTGACATTAAAGAAATAATGGTAGGGAATACCCGTAATATCCCATATAAAGTTGTGTCCCTAATGATTACATGCTACCGAAAAAGTATTGTAACTCCAACGTTTTAGAGGATTTCTGCTCCAATTTTGGCTTGTATGAAATTCCTTGGGTTATGATTTTAAGCTAAGGCCTGGTTGATTGAGCCACAATAATCCATTATAGTCATATGAAGGCTGATCATGAGCTTTTTTAGTCTGCATGATTATTTTCTTCATATTTAGAGATTTAAGATAAGAACTCAGGTTTCTTTTATTTCTTTTGTTGTTGGTGGGTGTGTGAAGCTATGTAATTTCATGATAAGCACATTTGGAGCGTTGAGAGTTGTAATGATCTTCTTACTCTCTTAAGAGATATGCACTCCACTGAATTGCCTTCATCATTATATTATGCAAAAAAGAAGTCGAGAAAAACACCTAAGCTAATGTATCCATAATCCATTATAGTTACAAGAAGGCTGATCATGGGATTAATTAGTTTGCATGTTTATGTTATACATATTGAGAGTTTGAAAGATCAGATGTTGAGGTTTCTTCTGTTTCTTTTGCTGCTGGTAGGTGTGTTCAACTATGTAATTTCATTTTAACATAATAAGTTCTTCAATTAATTTCAGATTATCCATACTTGTATGGAGATCGAAGGTTGAATTGGCTTTGAGGAATTCTTAATCCGACATTCTGGATTTTAAGATTTTTTTCTAATTTTATGCTCATAATTATGTAAATTTGGTTTATTTGTCCCTCAACTTAGTTACTTTTGATCTTTGGTGCTATATTATTCACCGAATAGGCAAATACTTCATGTATCTTTGCAAAAATTGGTTCTGAATTCTGTTTCTCGGCATGTTATTGTACAACATAGTTCTTTATTGTGAATTCAGAATGGAGAACGTGAAGCTGCCTCTAGCATAATTGTTGATAGTCAATAAGCTAGGAACACTATCAGAGGTGAGAATTTTCAGCATATGCTTTGTTTCTGGAAGAATATAGTGTGTTTGTGAGATTCTGCATCCTTCTTGCTGCCTTGGGTGGATTCATATTTGGATATATGATTTTGGATTAGTATTTGCTTGCTTTGATTTGCTTTGTGAAATGTGATAAGTTGATCTAGTTGCAAGTTTCACCCTTATTAACTTGCTTAAAAAAATATAGTTTATAGGATTATAATGGGCATATCCTGGATGTTAAAAGATAAGTTATCATATGAGTATAAGGCTGGAGTAGACTCCTTCATGCACTTTTTGGTTCCAAAAGGGCTGACCGGAACATTGACTGAGCAACTAGTTATGGTTCTATGTAATGTTAAGTAAGTTAACTTGAAATTTATTTAAAAGTTAAGGTTGTTAGTTGTTGCTGTAGTAGAACATGAATTCGGAAAAGCAAAAGGCTCTTTATTTACAGTTCTTTCCATATTTGTGTGGCACAGTTGGTCATTAAATCAATCAATATTCCATGATTTCTCATATTTTATGTCTGCTACTAGTGTTTGCTATGCTTTGTTGATTGCCAATATGGGAATATATGGCTTTAGTTCACTTGGTCCATTCATTAAACTTATTTTATATGTAGAGTGCATTGGACCCTTACAATCATCGACCGCCACAAGGATCAGATAGGGTTGTTGGATCCACTGTTCATTGGAAATCATCATGGCGATTGAAAAAATGTAGTTGAAGTGTAAGTTTCTTTTTTTGGTTCTGTTTCCATTATAACAGTTTGATGAAACTAAACCATTTCATACCATCTTCATGAAGGGCATTGAGTGTGTTTAATATGAGGTCTTTCTTCATGGCGTTCATATGGATAATTTAATTAACACCTTGTTGTTTGATTGGAGAGGGATGTACATATTTTTGTTTCCTGGTTATTTTTTCTCTTCATTTTATGGTGGATGAGAATAACTTAATTCTGTAGTTTAATAAGTTTTTGGTAACTTATCTGCAATTATATACATAGTAGATACATATATATATATATGTGTGTGTGTGTGTGTGTGTGTGTGTAGATTATCACTTTGTGCTGAAGCAACGAAGAAATTCTAGGTGCGCTCTTTGTTGATAGTTTGTCTCTTTGAGCAAGCTATGTTAGTACCCTATGCAATCTCAACAAAATTTTATAATTAAGTTATGTATATAATATATCTCTTCCTCATTAATTTATAATATATTCTATTTATACTTTTTTTTGTATTATGAATAGGCTATATGGGAGTTGAGGAAGAACTTGTGTCACTATGTTGGAGCAAAACTTTGTGGGAGCTGAAGAACTCGTATTGGTATTTGGTTTCATTTAGATTTGAGGATACCGTGCACGTTTCTAGTCGTGCGACATGTATACAGCTTTTCAGACATTTAAGAGTGAACTTATGTAATGATATTGGTATTGTATGACTTTTTATTTAATTAATGAAATTAGTTTACCAATTTATAATTTGAAATATTGCACAGAATAGATACAACAATAGTAAAGAATCGTTGTGCTATTTAAGAAACTGATGTCAAAGATTGTTAAGACAACGGTTAAAACATATATGACAACAGTTGATGACCGTTGTATGAATAATAATCACACCTACAACAACGGTCCAAATCCGTTGTCCTAGTGCAAAAACTTTTGACAACATTAAATATGTATACAACAACGGGTCTAAACCGATGTATAACCGTTGTCGTTGAAATTAAATTTTGACAACATCATTTTCGACAACAGGTTTAAAATTGATACGACAACAGTTATTAACCATTGTGGTAATTATCTACGACAACGGTTAATAACCGTTGTCTATGAGCTTTTTTTTTGCAACCTACTACAACACCACCTACGACCACAGTCAATTTATCCCTAGAACAACAGTTATAAACCCTTGTTTATGAGCATTTTTGTAGCAGTGCGTGTTCTCAATCTAGGTAGGAAACTCTGAAACCCTGGCCAGAGAGCAAAGCTACAAAGCAAATATATGAGTAGAAAACAGAAAATACTGATGTTGATGAAGATGGAGTGGTCCTTTTAAAGATAAATGAGATCCCATATCAACGGATAAGAATAAATCCTGCATTCTCAAGATGAACGACAAGAATTAGGCGGCGACTTATAAAAAGCTGAGCATGACATGATAGGGATTGGACGTCCCATAGGCAGTGAGCTGCACTCGCGCGCGTGAGGAGGATAAATGCTTCCATGTCTACCAAACGCAGTCTAAAAAATGTAATCTATGGACTGAGACTCGCTTTGCATTGAATGCAACCACAGGGCATTTTAATTACTGATTTACTCGTTAGAGGAATTTTGAATTTATCTAATACAGTGATACCTCTTAGTCGGCGTAGAACACGACTGTCTTCTCAGTTCTGCATATACTCGACTGACTCAAGTCATCTGTTCAGTTGAGGTTTGACTCTATCTTGCCTACGAACTGTCTAATCGATACGAACTCGTACAGTTCCCCATCAAGTTGAGATTCTCCCTTAACTTGTGATCTCCATCTTCTTCGCCGTATCTTCAGTGGGGTTGAGCAGTCCAAGGAGTTGGCACATCATCTTGAATCACGACTCCACCAAAGGCTTTGTGAAGATATCAGCTCTTTGAATGTCAATATGAATTTTCTCAACAATGACATCCTTCTTTTCGACATGATCACGTATAAGGTGATGCCTAATGTCGATGTGCTTCATCCTCGAATGATGAACTGGGTTTAGCATGATCGCAATAGCACTTGAGCTGTCACAGTAGATGGGTACTTGGACTGTCTTCACTTCATAGTCTCTGAGCTGCTGCTTCAGCCAGAGTATTTGTATGCAACAACTTCCAGCTGCCATGTATTCCGATTCGGTAGAAGGAGTGGCGACGCATACTTGCTTCTCAAAAACCAAGATACCAACTTGCTTTCTATGAACTGACAATATCCTGAAGTGATTTCCTATCAACTCTATCTTCAGCTAGGTCTGCATCTGAGTATCCAGTTAGTTCAATGTTATCGTAGTCGAGTACCATAGTCCCATGTAAACTGTGTCTTTCAGGTACTTGATGATATTCTTCGCTGCTTGCATATGAGCTACCCTAGGCTCAACTTGGAATCTTGCATAGACTCTGACTGCGTAGGAGATGTCTGGGCGATTTGCAGTCAGATAGAGCAATGAACCAATGATCCCTCTATACTTGTTCGCATCGACTGGCTTTCTCTCTTGGCCAGGTTCGATCTTCCAGTTTCCGTTCATTGGGATCTTCGTTGTCTTGCTTGAGTCCAATCCGAACTTGGTAATCAGCTCCTTGGTGTACTTGGACTGATTGATGAAGATTTCTTCTGGCGACTGCTTGACTTGCAGCCTAAGGAAATAACTCATCTCTTCCATCATGGACATCTCGAACTTTTCTTTCATGAGTTGAGAGAACTTCTCACATAGAGCTTCAGACTTGGATCCAAAGATGATGTCATCGACGTAGATTTGTACGACCAAGATGTCTTCTCCAACTTTGATGGTGAAGAGGGTTTTGTCGACTGAGTCTCAGATGAATCCAGACTCTAGTTTAAAGCTACATAGAGTGTCGACCATGCATGCAGAGCCTGTTTCAATCCATAGATGGCTTTGTTCAGCTTGTAAATCTACCATCACCGATCTCGAAACCAGGAGGTTGTTCTACATATGCATCTTCTTTGATGTCGCCATTGAGGAATACACACTTCACATCCATTTGATAAACCTTGAACTTGTGGTAAGCAGCATAGGCTAGAAAAATTTGAATTGCCTCAAGACGAGCAACTAGTACGGAGGAGTCTTCAAACTCAATTCCTTCTTGTTGATAGTATCCCTGAGCTACAAATCTAGCCTTGTTTCTGACTATGTATGCAATGGCGTCTCTTTTGTTCTTGAAAATCCACTTCGGACCAATAACCTCCACTCCTAAGGGTCTTTCGACAAGTTCCCAAATGCAGTTTCTGAGGAACTCGTTTAACTCATCTTACATGGCCCGAGTCCAGTAGATACACCCTAAAGCTTCCAAGATATCTTTAGGTTCTGTAATAACTGTTACATAGCACGCTGTCATAGCTACGTCTCCAGCTTGCTCAAATCTTTTGAGCACTTCAAGTTCAACAGCGTACTGAGCGAGCACAGTTGGTTCTTCATCAGCTTGATCTCTGGACTGAGTGGACTAAGTCGGGGCTTTGGCTGTGGTATCAACAACTTGCGTTGATCTTCTCGTTCTAACTCCTACTTCAAGAATTCCTATCACTGCTTCTCTGATATGATCCTCATACCATCTCTTGTTCTTCTTTGCTCTTTTAGAAGCTTCTAGCAGTGTGATGGAATAATCTTGTCTCCTGAGAGATCCTTGACGCACTGTACTTGGCGGTATGTCTTCTAGTGTTGGTCGAACCTCAGTTGCGGTAGAAGGTCGAGGTAAGAAATCAGCTTGTCTCGGACTGGCAAGTCCTGGACTACATTGACTATCAGCTACAGGGGCAGCCAGAGTATCATTTGGAGTTGACACTTGACTGATTGGATCCGAAGTTCCCTCTTGATTTGAGACGGGGTCTTTAGTCTCATCTTCCGAGGAGTATACTTCTCCTTCTTCATTCGACCATATGAGCTGCTCTGCCAAGTTCTTGGTCTTTGGACTTGTTATCTCTTCTGAGTGGGCTGAGTGGTCAAACTTCCTTCAACTGCCTGCAGTTTAGCCTGTTTCCTGCACTCAAAAGTAGATTCATCAAAACTAATATGAGGTGTTATTTCCACAACTTTGGAGCTGTTGTTGAAAACTCTATAAGCCTTAATCTTCGCAGCATATCCTAAAAATATGCCTTTGACAGCTTTAGGCTCGAAAGTTTTCAACTGAGCATTCCCATTATTGTGAATATAACACTTAGAGCTAAAAACACGAAGATGGAATAGATTAGGCTTCATGTATCTCCATAGTTCATATGGAGTTTTCCCTTGTCTTTTCGTCAAGAGGGAGAGGTTCTGAGTGTAGCACATTGTGTTGACTGCCTCAGCCCAAAATCATTTCGTCAGGGCTGAGCTTGTCAGCATGGATGTTGCAGCATCCTTCAGCGTTCAATTCCTCATCTCAGCTACTCTGTTCTGCTGTGGAGTCCTTGCTGCTGAGGTCTGGTGAGTTATGCCATTCTTCTCGCAATACTCAATGATGGTCTCATTGAGGAACTCAGTTCCACGATCAGATCTGATGGATGCAATAGATTTTCCTTGTTGATTTGCTAGTCTACCCATCAACTTTGGCAACTCTTCTCTCGTCTTGTTTTATGCGCCATGAAGATCACCTATGTGTACCTCAAATAGTCATCAGTAACTACAAGAGTGTATTCATTTCCACCCATGCTCTTGAGGGTGACCAAACCGAAGATATTTATGTGGATCAATTGCAGAACACGATCTGTAGAGGATGTCAATTTGAGACGGAATGATGCTCTAGCTAACTTACATAGTTGACATGCACTGCAGAGATGCGTCGGACTGAACTTCAAGACTGGTATTCCATCTGCGTGCTGTTGGCGAGCTAACTTGTTCATAGTTTTGAAGTTGAGGTGGTTGAGCCTTGTGTGCCATAATTAGCTTGCCTCCGAGCTGCTCTTGGACACTAGGCAAGTATCTGGAGGACTGCTCAACCAGTCTGTGTAGTATACACCACCTGATGAAAATCGACTACCAAATAAGAGAATTTGCTTGGTTATGACATCTTTTACGCTGCATCCATGTGTATCAAACTTCACAGAAAAACTATTATCACAGAATTGGCCTATGGAGAGCAAGTTATGCTTCAATCCGTCGACCATGGTAACATTTTTAATAGTTATAGAATTAGTTTATAATGTACCAAACCCTTTGGTTTTGCCCTGGAAGTTATCACCAAAGGTCACGATTGATCTCTCTTGAAACTTGAAGTCTTTGAGTAGACTCTTGTGATGTGTCATGTGCTTGGAGCATCCACTGTCCATGACCACACCAATTTCGCAACCCTTCTTTTCCTCAATTTATCCCGGTCTTCCAAAACATAAGAAGAACTTTAGGTATTGTAATACCCCAATCTTTTCAAGTCTTTAAGTTCATCTTGATTAAATTAATATGCCTTGAATTATTAGTTGATGTGCTTTTGTGTGATAAAAATTTCTGAGATATTTTTTTTATCGTGAAATCACCAAAAATGCCCTTGAGTGCTCTTATGTGATTTTACTTGTTTTGATTATTCAAATAAAAGATATGATAAGTTATTTGAGCATGATTATATGAGTTTGATGTCGAGTATGAATTTCAGAAAACTTTGAGAAGTTTTATTTTTCAATGAATAATAACTTTTCTCGAGTTTTCGATATTTGTCGACTTTTTCAGAATTCAGTCTAATTAGTATCTTTTGAGTGTAAAAGTTCTTTTAAAACCTTTGAGATATATTTGGAAGTCATTTGAGATCATTTGCGAAAAAAGATTTGAGTTTATTTTCAAAAACCCTAATATGAATAGTGATTTCCGAGATTTTCTTCGTTGCTCAAAATTTTATTCTGGAAACTGGATTTCTAGCATTCTTGATTTATTTGGTGAGGTATGAGATGAAGTAGAGAACTTTTGGACGTTGAGAATGTGTTGTTGTGAGTTTTGAATTGTTTGAGTGTTAATCGTTAAAGTGGGGATGTTTTTACACTGGAAAACTTTTTATTTACGACGATTTTTATCTGTCGGGAAGTTCAAACACTTCTTAAAATTCCCTCCGCCTCTCTCATTTCTCCCACTCTCTCTCACTCTCCACCGACCTCCCCTCTCTCTCCCCTCCCCCACGCGCTCTCTCTCCCTCTCTCTCTCTCTCCCTCTCCATCGTCGAACACACCACACACTTCACTATTGTTGGCCATTGAAGATTGAGGATGCTTAGAATTGCGAGGAAAAATCGAGCTTTGATCCTTCAATCTTCTAGATCAAGTAAGAGTTATTGATCCTTGTTCCATTGTAGTCGTTTTAAGCAAGAAAAATCTTGTCTTCCACTCCTTTCTTCTTGATCGAAAATGATGATTTTGGAAGCAAGCTTTGATTCTTGTATTTTTTTAGCATTAATCTCTATTCTTTGCTTGGATTCATGCATGAAAATTTAAAAGAAATTCTTGATCATCCTTTAATGATGAGTACTGAAAATGTTCTTCAATTTAGGGGTTTTATATTCTTTGATTTTTATTTTGATTTGATTGAGGAATTCAGTTCTAGGATTTAATCTAAGACTTTGTACTTGATTGATTGAATTAAATGAGATTACATGCATATCAACCATGAAATTTCGAAGGTTTTATGTATGAGAATTAGGAATTTTTGTGATTGATGTTCTTGATGATGAATTGATGATGTTTATGTATGATTAGAATGATGTGAAGCATGTTTGAATGATCAAATTGAAAGCATGAACCTGTCTCCTAAATTTTTGAAAAATTTCGAATTATATATGAGGATGAGAAATTCATAATTTTGATGATTTTGAGCCTTGATTGTTAAATTAATGTTTGATTTGTGAAATTAAGTATAAAATAAGCTAGTATGCAAGATGAATCAAAGAAATAAGTGGTGTAGCTCAATTTCCCTAAAATTTCAAAACTTTAGAGACCTTAAGATTATTATTCTTGATTATTTTGAGTTTGATTTGTTAATGTGATGATAGATTATTTAAATTAGAATTATTTGATGCATAATAGAGCTTTCAATCGTTGAAATTGAACTCTCGAGCAAAAAGCCCTAAAAAATTCGAAGAAAATGGCCTAAGTTTAGGATTTTTGATGTTCGATGTTGTTTGTTGAAATTTATTGAAGAATCGATCAATTGGAATTTTTCTAAGTACAATAGGATCTCGAATTTTTGAATTCGGATAAATTTTGAGGAAATTTCAAATTTTTTGAAAGTTATCAAAAATTTGATTTAGGAATTTTTGAATTTGACTTTGTATGATCTAATTAATGTTTTACATGTGAATTAGATTTATTTCAAGCATGATAGGACTTGAATTTTTTTGAAATCAAGCACGTATAAGTGAATATGAAAAAATTTCGAAACTTGTGTGAAGTTTGAGCATGAAATGTTGAGTTCTTGATGTTATTTGATACATGTGATGACTCTATGTTGAAATTAGAGTGAAAAATAAGCATGTTAGCCTTTTGAGTTTCTTGATTTAGAATTAGTATGAAAAAGTTATGAAAAATCGAAGATTTTTTAAATTAAAAATCGAATTTCATGTTTTTAAGTAAAGTTGAACGAGTTAATGAGTTAATTGAGCCTAAATATGTGTATCGAGCATGTTAGAACTTGAATCGGGAGAAAAAGAACCCTTATGCATGAAAAGATGAAAAATTCAAAAGTTTTAAGGAAATAGGGTTAGGGTTTTTTCCGTTTCGATTGTCGAAAGTCGAAATTTATCGAGTAATTGTTCAATTGAATTTATTTTAAGTAAAATTTGAAAGTTCAAGAATTTTCTGAGTATTGATCACTAACTTACTTAGCAATATACACCGCAACTCTAACGGACTATTGTAGTATTAGCAATCGGATATCATATCCACAAGGACTATTTGAACGAACATATAGAGGAAACGAAGTTCATGCACTTTCCTACTATTCAAACTCTAGAATCATCATGAATTTGCTTGTTTCAAATACTAAAATATAAAATTAAAGCAAATAAGACAATTACAAACAATTAAGCACACAAATATTGATCAAAGATACGATAAGAGATAAATGTTGGTTCTAGGGATTCGATTCGATTTTAGATGACATGAAAATGACTTCCTAATTCACATAACCATATTTAATCTCCTAAATGAGAATCATTCACAAGACTATTTACTATCCTCTCTCGATAGATAGCAAAAGAGGATCAAACTATTGACTCTCTCGACTAAGACTCAAGACGACAATTCGACTCCAAAAGGCACAATGAATTAAAGCTCCCATGCATGAATTCATCACTTGCTAAGTCTCAAAACCATTCATGATGTGACAATTTGATTTTCATGCAAGTAAAAACCTACTAAGAATTTCTACAAACACTTGGCATGCAAAAAAAAAAATGATCAATAATTCCCACATGAAAATAAGACCCAAATCCACAATCAATTAGGAGAAGGTAATTAGAATTAGAAAGCTAAGATCAAATCATCATTGAATCTTCTCAAATCCCCAAAACCAACTAAGGAAATTTAGCTAGACATAAATAAAGAAATGACAAGAGAGAAGGGAATTAAAGCCATAAAAGAGAGATACTATTAATAACCCAAATGGAGAAATCTTTAATTGCAATCTTCTAAGCATCCAAATCAAGTCTTCAATTGAAATCTAATAGCCTAAACCCTAAGAGGAAAGTTGGAAATTAAAATTGAGATAAAGAGTAAAATATTGGCTTACAATTGGGAGAAGACTCCTTTTAAATAGAGAAAAAACTAGAGTAGAAGGCAAGTCATAAGTGAGGGGTATGATGGTAATTTTGGCACAAATTTCGCATGGGCGTGCAGCATAAGTACGTCGAATGCGGTCGCTTGGATTGGAGCACAAGTTTGTGCTTCGTTTTAAGCGGGTGCTTTTTCCGGAGCATTAGGTGTCTCGTTTTGAGGTGTCTCTGCAGTTATATGCTCTGATTCAAGCGGGAGCTTGAGATGGAGCACAAAGACGTGCTCTGTTTTAAGCGGCCACTTTTGTTGGAGCACGAAGTTTGATTAGAACGTTGTTGTACTTGGTATCTTCACATGAGTCGAGTCCCTATTACTTTGCCAAATTAAGTACCGGCTTCACTCACGAGCTCCAAACTACATTTCTTGAGCATTTCTTTCTTCAAACCTCAGCAAAATTTCCTATAAATACACAAAAACGAACCCCAAGTATCAAATTCTTCAAGAAAGCAATATTTAACAATAAAGCTCATCATACACACGAATTTGCATTCTAAATCATTCAATTAAAACTCTAAAATCTTGCAAAACTCAAGATTATCAACTCTCCCAAACTTAAACACTTGTTCGTCCTCGAACAAGAACAAAAAGAAAGACTCAACGACAAGCATGCTTAAAACGAGAAGTTGACGAATAATGGTTTCAGAAATTTTCAAAACAAAACTACAAGTGGAATATCATAATTCATGCTTCAATTATCTCCATACTCTCAAACATTCAACCTTCTCAAGTCATCATCCTCGCAAAAAAGTGAATATATCAAGAATATAGGCTCTCATTCCGCAAAGGGGAAGTGTATACACTCAATTCAAATCAAAACATGCATTCTACCATAAGCTTGCAACTCGTCTTACCTCTCCATTTCTTAAGTAAGTGCTTCAAATAAAGATCAATAAGGACTTAATCGGGTTGTAATGAATGCACTTTGGTTAGGTAGGATGTTTTTGGCTAAGTGACTTAATAAATTTCCCAATTGAATCACACTTCACCCAAAACTCCCATATTTCATTCAAAAGCTCAATCTTCCCATAAATTATGATTAAGATTTCAGATTTTGAATACGATTTCGTATTTGAATTCTTTGAATTTTTTTAAGAGAAATGAAATTATTTTCATTCAAAACCGATGATTTTTATTTTTCAAGTTGAAAGTCGAGCAGAGTCGAGTCAGCATGACTGGGTGTTTGCGGTTTGATACTAAACCCAAACTAAATTGTAAAATACGGTTTGGTAATTTTTTGGAACCAAACCGAACTGATTAAGTAGCAAAACAAAACCAAACCAAACTGGAATAATACGATTTAGTGTGGTTTGATTTGCAGTTTATCAATATTTTTTCATTTTCTTCATAATAGCAATAAAAAGAATTAAATAAAGTTGTTGTCATAACCATATAGTTTTTTCTCTTTTGCTAGAATAAAAATACTAAGAGTCTAAGATAACATTATTTAGCTAAATAATAAATTATAGTAAAAAAAAAATTCACATTTTCTACTTTTTCTATCAAAAACAACTTGAATTTGAAAAGGATATACTTCTCCGTCCACGAAATGGTTGCCACATTATGGACGACACGAGTTTTAAGAAAAAGGTAGGTAGTAATGGATAATAGTGAGTATTGTTGTGACTGGAGTAAAGGTCCCTCAATAAATGTGAGTGAAGTAGCAAAAGTGGCAACCATTTCGTGGACAAACTTAAATAGCAAAAAAATGGCAACCATTTCGTGGACAGAGGGAGTAGAAGAAAAGAAAACAAGTACAAATTCGTACCTTGTGTTCAAAGGTGAAGACAAGTCACTGTAACAATTAATATTGGAGATGTATAGTAGATTGTAGGGTTTGATGATTTTAAATTGTATGATTTCATTAATTAAATTTGTATAACATTTAGATATGATATGCAATCAAGAAAGTCCCAATTTCCTAACGTAATAAATAAAACGGTAATAATAATAATAATAATAATATCATTATATCAAATACGGTTTTTTGGTTTACAGTTTGGTTTGGTTTGAGTTTTCTTAAAAACCAAACCTAAACCATAAACAATTATTTTTGAAAAAAACTTAACCAAACCATATTTTTGAAACCACAAAATGGAACCAAATCGTAAATTACAGTTTGGTTCGATTTAATTCACGGTTTAAACCAAACTTTGAATACCCCTAAGCATGAGTCTGTGTTTGAGTTCTGATTGAATTTCTGAGTCTGAATATGTGTTCGTATGATTTAATGTGATTTTCTAGAATATTTTGAGAAGTTTGGAAAAATTTTCTTTCCGACTATTTATCGAAGTCAGTCGTTTACCTATCTGTGACTGTCTGATTGTGATGTGATTGAGTAGTTGTGACTGATTTGTGTGAAAAGTGATCGAGAATTACATATTTTTCTGATGTCATTTGACGTGTTATATCGAGAATTGTGAAATCTATGGTGTGAATAGTAATTTCTCGATTTTTGAAAATTTTTTAAGTTCTTATTTGTCTGATGGTATCGAGTTAAATAGTCGAGTTTGAAATAGGTATGTTGGTTTAGTACCTAATTAGAGTTAAAAGCCGATTCCCTTTTTTTGTTTGAGTTTAGTCAAGGAAAGTTAGAGAATCCAAGTCAAGTAGAAGTCCGAAATCGAGCCTTAGGATTCATTTCATGTTTTGAGGAAGATAAACTCGTCCTAATAAGATGTTATTCTTGAAGGAACGAGCGGAGCCGTGAAGTAGGAGCGAGCGAGAGTCGGAAGATTAGCCCCATTTACCCCAGTTGTAAGGTGGGCTTTCTAACTTAAAAGAATCGATGAATGTGATTAATATTATCATATTATGTGAGTTTTTAAATTAATTGATTGCTTGCCAATATTTGAGAATTTTTATGTATGTTGTCGTCTACTTGAGGAAGACGAATTCGGTCCTATGTGAGACGAGATTTTCTGTGTATACATGTTAGTGATCGTGTGTTTTCCCTTGGGTGAGCCGGTCACAATGTTTGAGAAGGAGACCTACTTCTCGACACACTTACTTGATTGTAGAACTGGTACATACTTATTATATATTATTGGCTGCAGACAAAATTTCTCAGAGTGAAATGTTTTTTTTGCATGCACAAGTAAAATGTTTATTTATTCCAACGCTTGTGATGCAGTGGCAAGACAAGTTCAATTATATAGCTCTATCGAGCAAGCTTTCAATTATTTTTGGCATGTGTTCACTGAGTACGAAGTACTCAGCCCTGCGTGTTATTTCTAAAGCGTGCAGGTTAACAAGGATGGGTTTGGTGCGATGTGCTCGCTGGTGCTTTTGTTGGTTTGAGTTGAGTCTTCTGTTTAAGCTTGCAGTTATGTATTTCCATACATGTAATTGTGGGACCCGAGTTTAGTCATTCCGCTGCAATACTGATATGTTATTCGTATTCAAAACTTAAGCTCTGATGTTGGTACAATGAGCTGTTATGCTCGATACATTACCCTTTATTGCTTTATGATTTCTACTTGACATCGACAACTTATAAGTTTATTAATTCGAGGTGTGTACTTTGGGTTGAAAGCATGCTTTATTTGTTATCACTTTTACTTGATATTCCCTTGTACCCAAGCATGATCCCATGTGAGTCATGATTATTCAGTTGTTCTATCTTCAGTGTTCAATGGATTTTAGTCGTTCCTACACACTAGAATTTGGGCTGTGACAGGTACCTACACTTAGTTGGGTCCTAGCTGGTTAGTGACTGAGTTTCCTTGTAGACTCGAACTGAGCTATCAGTCCGAATCACTTTTCCTTCTGCATCCATGTAGACTGTTGACTAAGTAAGCTTGGGAGTATAAGTAGTCCAATTCTTTGGTGGATACCGTTTCCTTTGAGGAGCTTGATTTCGACCTTGCTGACTTGGTCGGCTTCTTCTTGGTGAGAACTATTTGGAAGGGGACCCAAACTGTCTAGCTCCTTAAGCATACCCGTACTGTGGATAACTAGGACCATGATACTGATCTCCATAGTTTCCATGACCTTGATATTCCTGCTTTGAACTGGATATGTTTGATGATAGAAGTTGGGAATGTTCTAGTTCAGATGCCTCCGAGACTAATGTTGTGCTCGATTGTTGGGCCTGTGCGTGGGCTGATTGTGCCTTGGCTGCAAAGGTCCTTGCTGAGTCTTCCCCCTCGCTCTACGACCTCGGAGTCTAGACTTCCTTGTTGATTGTTCAGCATCCTTCGAAACTAGCTTCATCTTTCTTAGGTTCATCTCCTTGAACCGGTTTGCCTTTGTCCTTCACATGAGTCTCAACAGTCTGAGGAACGACTGGAGGCTATTGAATTGTGATGACGACTAAGTCTAGTTGAACTTGAGGTGTCTGAGTCGCGGATTGACTGGCTTTGATGGACTGTCCTAGCTGTGATCCAGTGTCCATCTCTAGGTTATAACCAAGACCTTCTATGCAATTAGGAGGTCTCTGGTTGCTTATCATGCTCTCCAGAGTAGCGCTCGAGGTATGAAAGGACACTATCGTCTCATTTGCATATTTGAGCTCTAATTGCAACTGAGAGATGTAGTCAGCTTGTTGGCATGCACCCATCGTATGGTATGATCAAAATACTTGTGTATGCCCCAGACGGACAGTATACGCTCCTATGCCCACAACCAGATTGGTTAGTCTTAGCGGTAAGCTAGGATCGATCCCACGGAGAGTGGGGAACTATTTTACTCTTCATGTGCTCAAGTTTGGTTGTCACGATCCAATCCTATTATCTGCACAAATAACTTAAAGGCAATCAAATATAAAAGGGGTAAAATTTGGGATAAGGTTATGATTATTGTTGATACGTGTATTCGGTCATAGACATACTGAAGATCCGTCCATTTTACGTATAAAATCAAGGCGTGGCCCAAAGACAATTGGGCGTTTCATGAGTCTATACTCCACACTTGGGATGGTTGAGTCCCTTGTGGTCACTTGGTCCGAAGGTCACGCTTCACCCCGGTCACAAGGCCGTGCTTCACTCCTCCTTAGATAGTAGTCATACCCGATCCCTCCAAGTATGACCCTCACCAACTTTCTCTTCCAAGCTTCCCGGTTCTGCACCTACAGAGTACACATAACTCGCGGGATATCCATTTCTGGTAATACATCCAACCGGTCATCGATATATCTACGATACATGAGGTGAGTCCATTGTTCAATAACCATGGCTTTATACCTCGTCACAGTTGATGGATAGCCATTAGAGAAGCCCAAGACCGAGGAAGGACGCAGTATCCCCTTGCCCGTTTCTCGCCTTCCAGATCTACAACACCATTGAAGCGCTGCTCAGCCACTCGGTCATAGACATACTGATCATCGTTGTCTGTCATGTCCTAGCCTTTACTTGGTGTGGTACAGCCCTTACCGAGCGGAGATCACCCGCTAGGTTTGAACTGTCCATAAATTCTGCTCAGATCTCTTCGGAACCACTGGACTTATCCGAATGCGCAAAATATTTCATATATCAACAATTAATCACTTCCATCACCCAAATCTCACCAGGGGAATTACTCACGCATAATTAAAGACATTAACACGAAATGAAATGAACATATAGATAACATAAAATCTGAACTACTCGAATTCAGAAAGTACCTAAGGCAAACCGCCTTGGATTTGTTCACGACAGGAATGAAAATGCTGAAAGCGTAAATTGTTTGTATGAAAAATGTAAAGAACTGAAAGTAAATTGTATCTTGGGTGGAACGACTATCGAATGCTAGGAACCAATGTGTTTCCAACAATAGTTGAGGCTATGGCAGTCAATCTTCTCCTCCAGCAGACCATATCGGCGTGATTGATTGCTTTCCATATTTAGCTTGATCTTGATGGATGCTTGATTGATCCGATTGATGATTGACAATCACTGGTTGATGGATTAGGATGATTTGAATACCTTCCAGATCCTTCTGTTGCTGGGACTCGATTGGATATTCTGTAAATCTCTTCCAAATGTCTTTCCATATTTGGCTTCAGCGGCTGGCTGTTGTTGTCAATTGTGGTCATACTGGCTGCATGCTTTGGTTGGCCTTACACCAGGATACTTTCTTCTCTTAGGGGAATCAGCTTCATGCAGTGGGTTGGAATTGCTTCAGCAACGCCCATTATAACCATCTTTTCTCCGTTTGCCTTGGACTAAGCTTACTTCCTATGAACAACTGCTTTCTCCCCTATACAGACATTACAGACACAAAAAGACAGGAAAAATAGGGCCAAATGGCCCAAAAATCGAAGACGCATCACACCTACACACTTAAACCATACTTGCCCTCAAGTATGCAGGTAGATTCACAGAAGACACCAAGAAAAGAGATGAAAGAAAATGAATAAAGACTTCAAGACACGCAATTGCGCAGTCAGTTGGATTAGCTTACATATACATGCATCAACCATAAGATCAAACCGCATTCCCTTGAGCATAGAAGTTACATGTATAGAAAGAAGCATTCTCTCACATTCTCAAGTATATGGTTATGTGTTTACTCTCACACTATGTCACTTTTGGTTCTCCTATAGGCTTGGTTGTTGATTCACAACAGAGTTTTTTTAGAGCAGGCAAAATTCTTCAAAGGGACTTTTAGGTTAATACTGGGCATACGGAGTGGGGGTTAGAATTTCTGGATAAGTAGTTTAAAACTTCGTTCCAGTCAGACCGACCTATCTTTTCAGTATTGGCACTCCCAGTTTTTCTTTTCTTTCTTACTCAGGGCTTCTATTTTCTTTCTTTGGTTCAACATACTTTTCTTACTTAATTTTCATTCCCATCTACTCTTTTTTCAATTATGCTTTACACTTTTCCTTTGTACAATGTGGGAGTTACATTTATTTTATTCAATTTAGATTCAAGGGTTTATGAAAACAATCATGTTCGGCTCAAAATGGTTAGCAAGGATTGTTTTAACTCAAGGAATCAATTTTGGAGCTCTAGATCTAAGAAAACTGCCCTAATCATATGTATCCCACTAGCTAACTAGAATCTACAATCACGTTCTTTTCAATTTAGATTCAAGGGTTTATGAAAACAATCATGTTCGGCTTAAAATGGTTAGCAAGGATTGTTTTAACTCAAGGAATCAATTTTGGAGCTCTAGATCTAAGAAAACTGCCCTAATCATATGTATCCCACTAGCCAACTAGAATCTACAATCACGTTCTAGGATTACCAAGTAGCATAGTCACACAAAAAATAAATGCAATTCAGGCTCAAAGACTCACAAGCAAGAGTACTCAGTAAGCTCACTGCTGCACACATGCAATTCTGCTCATCATGCCATCGAATACCCAAACCAAACAACATGTATATTTCACCAATACCACACAACTTGCGCAACACAGACTCTAACTAACCACTAGATTCCGTCAAACACCATTGACACAAAACATAAAAATCAAAAGATAAAATAAAACCTAATCTACAAGTAGGGATAGAAAACTTAGTCATTTTGGTCGGAGGCATCATCTTGTCCTCCATCAGCTCTCGCCATTAGCGCCTCAAAGCCAGTCCTCATGTCCGTCTTGATCACCACCATTTCTTCCCTCAACATTTCCACTTCATCGCGTAACTCCCTTAACTCTGCCAGTATGGATGCAACCTCACTATCGGTAAGGTGTGGAATTGCCTGCTCTGCTGCCCTGCGTGGTTTGGCTCTGCTTGAAGCTCCCTCCGGGTAGACCAGAGAATAGTTACCATGCTCATCCGCCTCAATCATCCTCCAATGCACGAAGCGCCCTTGGTCAAGGAATCGGATGTCTGACACTGAAGTGTCATGAGGCTTCTCCACATCAAAGTTGGTGAGATTCTTTGCAAGAATTGTCACAAATGGGCAGAGAGATAGGTACTTGTTGATGTGGATCACTCTATACTGAAACTGCAGCACCACTGTGAACCCAAAGTTCACCTTCTTCTTCTCTAACATACACCACAACAGGAACACCTTCTGCTAGGTGAACACATTTGATCCTTCCAGGGAGCCATAGATGTTGTAGGCTAGCCACCTGTGGCATATCTGCAATGCTGGGTCTCAAATTTTGTTGGACTTGCTGACATTCTTCATATACTCGTCCTTGGTGGAGATGATTGACCAGTAGTGATCAATCCAAGATTTCCATTCCGTTGAGGCCACTGTCTCTGCCTCCTTATACTCTTCCTCATAAACACCTCGTGATTCAAGCACTCCCGGTTGGATGTTCAACTCATTGATAGAGAGAGGGAACATCCTACCCCACAGCTAAAAGCACAGAGTACCAGGAGTCTCGATGGTGTAGTTGCCATAGGGTTTGAACTTAACTGAACCCATGAATTCCTCCGACATTTTCTTATAAGCCAAGTAGTTCCACTCCAACACTTTCCCCCAGCCTATGCCTTCTAAGTACCTCACCACCTTCTCCTTAATTCCAAATCCCTCTAATGATTCCGTGAGCAGAAAATACCATGGAGTGATCTCCCTATTCTGAAGTACGGCATACCATTGACTGTCTCTCCGTATGGTTGTACCCGATGAAGTAGGCCACACTAAGCCCTTTTGCTTAGCTACAGACTTCTTGGTGGTGATGCTGGGTGCAGACTTTGTTGGGGTTGGTATTCCTCTAGAATCAGAAATATCTATAGCCTCTGATTCCTCCCTTTCCTCTTCTTCTTTAGCCTTCTTTCTTTCAATTTTTTGCACTTCCACTACCTTCCATTTTCCTTTCTCTGCTGCAGAAGCCTTTCTCACCGTGCTTGTAGTGCTAGTCTTACCCTCTTCCTTGCTCGATTTGACCTTTGGTGGCAAAGGAGGCTTTGAGATGTCCAACTTCCTCTTGACTCCCGCCTTCTTTTCTTTGCTTTATGGGGTTGGGTCTTCTTTAGACTACACAGGGGAGTTTCCTTCCTCCTCCTCCTCCTCTTCTTCTTCTTCTTCTTCTTTTTCCACCGCTTGTTCCTCCTCCTGTTCATTTTCTCATTCTTCCTCGTCATCGTCGGAGGCGGTGTGACCATCCTCCATTGACTGAGAGTGAGAACGAGAAGGGTTGGGATCTGCAGTTGGTTCCCTTGGCGGAGGCTGCGACACGGTGGCAACCTTCTTTCCCTTGGTTGCAGTAGGTTTCTTCTTTGGTACGGTGGTAGTAGAGGTGCTTTTCGCAATAGGTTGCTTCTTTTCCTTCTTTTTAGGCGGTGGGACATCAGCTTCTTCTTCAACCTGGTCGAAACCTTTGACCTCTTCAGTATCCCTTCACCTATAGTTTGTTTTTCCGGCGAAGGTGAGTTCTCCAGTTTTCTCTCTTCAGTGGTCAGTGGCGGCATAGTTTCCTCCATCACTTAAGTGGGGGTTTCTTTCGACGTAGAGCTGTAAATCTTTCTTTTTCCTCCAGTTGGTAGTGGTTTTGTAGCAGCGGTGCTCTTCGGCCTAGTGGTGGCAGTCTGAGTACTGCTGGAGGTGGCGTCGCTCTTGGAACTCTTCCTATTTGCAGGCATCTTAGTTCTGGCCATGATGAATTTGAAGGTTTGGATAATTTAGGGTTGCGAATTAAAAGTGTATTTTTTTTGTGTGGAGTAGGGCAAAAACTGATAGCTTTTATGGAATTGCAAATGGCGGTTGCAAAATCAGAGTGGGGAGAGTAGAGATCGTGTGTAGCAGTTATGAAGATGGTGGTTTTAAGATGGAGAGGGATTTAACCGACTTGAGGGTGGAGATGACGGTTATGGAATATTGGGAATGGTTAAGGGAAGAAATCATTACCAAATTCAAAATTCAAATTATCCTGCGGAAAATTGAAGCAGCGCAGTCACACCGTGTCAGATGCGCTTCCACGTCACTTCTCGGTTAGCCCTTTCCCGATCAAAACAACCATGGGCCTCCACCTACACACTTTGCATAGCAAAGTGGGTTTGAATTCTCCATTTGGCCTGATTAATTCCGGCACGCCTTTCTCTCATTCTCTTTAGCCCAAAATCAGAAGTTAAAGAAAAAATCCTAAGTACCAAAATAAAGTAGCAGTTGTGGTCATACCGATTACTACTCCTGGGTTGCCTCCCAGTCAGCGCTCTTATTTATTGTCTTGAGCTCGACTTTGCCATATTCATCCTCACTGGTAAATGGGATCAAGGAGAGAACATTTCTCCTTCTGCTGATTCAAGTTGGAATAATCAAAGTAAGGCTTCAATCGATGTCCATTTACCACGAATGTATCACTACCATTCAGGTCATACACTTCAATGCTTCCATTGGGGAATATCTCCTTGACTATGTATGGTTCTCCCCATTTGGATTGGAGTTTCCCACTCATCAATTTAAAGAGAGAATTGAAAAGTAACACCTTCTGTCCAACCAAAAACTCCTTCTTACGGATTTTTGCATCGTGAGTTCTCCTTGTCCTTTCCTTGTACAGGACAACATTGTCGTATGACTCTAACCGAAGCTCCTCCAGCTCACTCATTTGTAATTCTCTTCTTCAGCCATGGTCATACTGAGATTAATTTTTTTGATAGCCCAGTATGCTTTGTGTATTATCTCCACAGGTAAATGAACTTTTTCCAAATACCAACCTGAAAGGAGACATCCCAATTGGAGTTTTGTAGGTATTTCGGCATGCCCATAAGGCGTCCCCCAAATGATTATTCCAATCTTTCCGATTTGGATGGACCACCATCTCCAGTATGCCCTAATTTTCCTATTCGAAATTTCAGCCTGTCCATTTGCTTGGGGGTGGTATGCGGTTGTCACTTTATGCTTCACCCCCATTTTTTTTGTGAGTGCCCTGATGGTGGCATTACAGAAGTGAGACCCTTGATCACTAATGAGAATTTTTGGGACTCCAAATCAGTTGAACACTTGCTCCTTCAAAAAGTCAGCCACTCTATGAGCATCATTGTTCGTCGTGGCCTTTGTTTTAACCCACTTAGATACGTAGTTGACTGCCACTAAGATATACTCATAGTTTCTAGATTTGGGGAATGGTCCCTTAAAATCTATCCCCCACACATCGAAAATTTCCATAGGCATAATAGGCATTTGGGGCATCTCATCTCTAGCAGTAATGCCTCTAGCCATGTGACACTTCGAGCAGCCCTGTACCCATCGTCTTGAATCAGCAAACACTAAAGGCCAATAAAATTCGTTGTCCAAAATTCTTTGTGCTGTCCTTTTACTACCAAAGTGTCCACTGCATGAGGTCCCATGATACAATCCCAAGATCTGAGTGTGTTCGTCTTCACGAACACACCTCCGTATGACTTGATCTGCTCTAACCTTCCACAGATGTGGTGCTTCCGAAAAGTAGGAACAGGTTTGTGTTACCAATTTCTGCTTTTCAAATTTTGTTTTCCCTAATGAAACCTCTTTTGTGATCAGATAATTTGCTATGTCCGCATACCAAGGTTCCTTATCGGTGAGGGCATACAAAGATTCCATCTCTGTATTGGCATATACTACTGTGATACCCCAAGTTTTTATCCCTTTAAGAGAGCGTCTAATTAACCGAGTAGTTCAAAGATGAGAATTTAGGAGTAAAATTTTTCTTTTCCAATCGATAAGTTTTGAATAAAACGTTTAAATTGCCTTGTGAATCTTGTGTGAATTTATCTGTTCTAATTATCTGAGATGATGATGATGTGATATGTTTGTTGAGTCGTTTATATGAAAATGAGTATGAGATTAAATTCCGAAAAAATCCCGAGAAGTTTGTTTAATTAAGATAACATAACATTAATCGCCGAGAAATATGTTTACGCCGATGAACCTAGAATAGAATTAAATTAGAACCTTCAAACTTAGAATTTCTTTTAAGATCACTGAGATAGGGTAAGAACTTATCCGAGAATTGAGAAGAGAAATGAGGCATTAGTCTTGAAAAGGATTAATAAACGGAATAATAAGCCGATTAAATTCTTTTAAGAATTAAAGGACTAAAATAAACGAAGCCTTTAATCTTTTAATTTGAGACGTGACATAGGATTGGGACGAGTTAGTGTAAAAAGTGAAACGAGAAGAGGTTAGACCCGTTAATAGAACAAAACGGAATTAATACGAATTATTTTACTCGGAAAACCTTTACGACCGGATAATTAATACCCGTAACGACACGACGACGACACGTGTCATCCACCTCTCTCCCTCTCTCGCCACCTCACAACCCCTCTCCCATCATCCCTCAATTTCCAAGACCAACAAAACATAGTGATGTCTTATACATGGCTTGCTTGAAGTATGCATACAAGTTAAGTTCAAATCAAATATCAAGTCTTGTCTAATTACAATTTCCAATAATTCACTTTATTTTCTTTGGATTTCAAATTCCTACATCTAAGACAAGAAAGAAACCTAGTCATCTACACTCCATCTCTCTCTCATTTCGATCTCTCTCTCTATAGCAACAAGAAAAATTCTCTCAAACTCTCTCTAACTCTCGGCACTCCCTCTCTCTCACACCTCTCTTGATTTTTCTTCACATGCAACCATGGATTCAAGATCTCCATCCATGAAAATGAAGTAGAAGCCATTAATCTCCATCCATTTCATCCATATTTTCAAAGAAAGGTAAGAATTTTCCAAGTTCTTGAAGTTGAATTCAAGAATTATCCAACACTTTTCTTTATTTTCATTCTCAAACCTATGGATGATTAATCCTATATTCTTTCTGTTTCTTTGAGGATTCAAGAAGACATCCTTCTTCTTTTCAAGATCCAAGCTTTGAAGCTACCATTTCCATCTATTTCAATCCCAAGAGCCAAGAGAAGAATTCTCATTTATTTAAGTATGATTTCATTTGATTAGTTGTAAAAATGTATGTCTATAAGTCCTAAAGGAAAGACCTATGCATGCATGTTATTTAATTTATGTTTAGGCAAACTTAGGATATGCATGTGCTAATCGAGTGAGAAGAATTCGTTAGGAGAATCGAGCACTAGATATTAATTGGTGAAATAAGAAAAGAAAAAGAAACTAAAACCCTAAAAAAATGATGAATGCCAAAAGATATAAGAAAAATAGGAAAAATGTGAATCTTTGAGTTATTGTTATTATGATGCTTGATTTGTTATTTTTATCATGTTAGTAATGAGATTAATTGCATGAAAAATTGAGGAATAAATTGCACAAGAAGTACATGTGTGTGCCGTGTGTTTTGAGCAAAATTAGAGAAATTATTTTGTTGATTTTGTTGATGTATTGAGTGATGTTTTGATCAATGAGATGATTGTATGTTATGTTAGTATAATCATACATGTGTTTAAGTGAAGAAAATGAGATTGCATGTTAAATTTTTTGAAAGAAATTAAGTGTAGAAATAATAAAAATAATTGGATATTTAAGTATTTCAATGTATGTATGAATGATAGTTTGAATATGGAATAAAGATAGAAGTTTTGATAAATAGATTTAAATTTGAAAAGCTTTTAATTAAATAAAAGATGAAAGATGTATAAAAGATTTATTAATTAAATACCTTGTATTAAAATTTAAAGACTTGAAATTTTTACTAAAAATACAATAAAAAGATCTTCTATAATAAAGTGAAGAAATTCATAAAAATGGTTATCAAAAGATAAAGAAATTATTAAGTAAGAAATAGCTTAAAGGTTTAAAACAAATAAAAGGAGAAATTATTAAAGAAATAAACAAAATAGAGAAAACCGAGTTTAATAAGAATTAATCGATAAGAAATAAAAAGGAAGTTAATTTGAGTAAAGAAAAGATGCTAGACGAGTTAAGATAGATACTCGTATAAGTTGATCAAGAAAATGAGAATAAAATAAGATGTCGAATAATAAGTTGAAAGAAGATTAATTAAATAATTAATTTAAGAACGTCGTTCCAACCAAGCGAAGAAAAGATAAGCCGAGATAATAATTAAAGGAATAATATTCGAGTTAAGAAATGAGAATCAAGTTAGAATTGAACAAGAAATTATAAATTCAAAAGAGTTTATTAAGAGCTAAGAGAATTTTTGTTAAATAAATAAGAGTTATAAAATACCTTATAAGATAGCGGATGTAGAATGAAGCGTTGTCTATATAAATAAGAAAGATAGAATTAATAGTTTAAGTCTCCATAAAAAGAAATGCATAATCGAGTTAGACTTTAAAGTCAAAATGGAATGCATGTTAATGTGTCTTGAAGTATGTTTGATTTATATGATTTCATTGTATGTGTGAATATGTGTTTAAATGCATGATAGTATTATAATGTAAAAGATGATTGAATTTGTTTGCTAAATGATTGATTGTTAAATTGAGAATGAACTAAAAGTCTTTGAAAGAAAGCTCGAGTAGTAATTTGTATCAATGAAGTTATTAATTAGAACGAGAAAAGTATACGACTTTGAGTAGTAAAGTTAACCAATTCGAATAGAGTTAATAAAATAAGACGAGAACGTGAGATCTTTTAGAAAAGTTAGAACGAAGAGAGCGACGACTCAAATAGAAGTCCGTCAGTTAAAGTCCAACGCCTTTGTGTCCGTCTTTCATATATCTTACCTATCGATGTCGAACTATGAAGGATCGAGCCGGACGGATCGTTAAGCGAGGACAAATAGCCCTAGACCACCTAGCTAGTTCTTCGGAAGTCAGGTGGGCTTTTCTGAACTAAAACTATCGATGAAATTAGTTATGCTATTAAGTATTATGTTATGTTTTCAAATGTGATTGACTTGCCATTTTATTGAAGTTAGTATGTGTTATCATCTATTTATATGAAGATGTGATTATCCTGTGAAAGCAGGAACCCACGTGTGGTATATGTTGAGGTGACTGTGAGCCTTGCTTCGGTTGGGCCGGTCACAGTGTTTGAGAAGGAGGCCTACTTCTCGGCACAGTGAAGTTATTTGTGATAGATGATACATACTATTGTATTATGCTATTTGACTGCGCAGTCTGTTTTAAATAAAAATGTTTTAACATGCACAAGTAAAACTGTTTTTAAAACTGCTTATATACTTGTGATGTTTGGCAAGGCAAGTTCAATTAATATAGCTTTAAGAAGCATCTTTATTCAAATGTTTTGGCTTGTGTTCACTGAGTACGAAGTACTCAGCCCTGCGTGTGTTTCCAAACATGCAGGTTGACTGGATGGCGATGGCGTGGATACTTGGTGGTGTCGTTTGGTTTTGTTGGTTATGTAGAATTTCGGACTGGCATTTGTACGTCTTCATACGTGCAAGTGTTGGGAGTTGATGCTAATTTCCGCTGCAATCTTTTTGAGCTAATGTCTGTTGAAGTTAACACTTTTATACTCATGTTCTTGATTCCGAGCATTGTGCTCGAAGACTTTGAATGCTTGTTGAATTCGTAACCCCTTTACCTTGTAATCCCGAGCGATGGGCTCGTAACTTGACTTGTTGTTGAACATGGTTCCTTATTTTGATGTATATATACTCGTATGTTTTCCTCTTTTTGTTGGAATTCCCTTCCCATCAGCATGATTTTCTTGTTTGAATTCCTGTTCAAAGTGAAGTTAAGATGCTCGGTTATTATTTCATTATGCTTTTGAAAACTAAATTCGATTGCCTTATATTCCGCCTTTGATTTCCCCGAGCATGTCCCCTTTATTTGAGTTAGTTGTTAGTTGTTTAGGTTTGTTGTTGTTCGTAAGTCGCACCTCGAGAGTCGGGGCGTGACAACTGCATACAACTTTTCATCAGGGAAAGTGTCTGTTATAGGTTCTCCATCATCTCTGCGCACTTGTAATCTGCTCAAATAATCTGCTACTAGGTTGGCGGCTCCTTTCTTATCCCTAATTTAGATGTCGAACCTTGCAGCAACAATATCTATCGGATAAGGCGTGGCTTAGACTCCTTTTTCGCCATCAAGTACTTCAAGGTTGCATGGTCAGTGTATATGATTGCCTTGGTGCCAAAAAGGTAGGACCTGAATTTTTTTATGGCAAATACCACTGCTAATAGTTCATTTTCAGTTGTGGTGTAACTGCACTGAGTGGGATTGAGGGTCTTTGAAGCGTAATAGATGACGTAGCTCACCTTCCCTTTTTCTGTCCCAGTACAGCCCCAACCGCATGATTACTGGCGTCACACATAATCTCGAAAGGTGACTCCCAATCTGGGGGCTATATAATAGGGGCTAACACAAGTCTGCTGCTTAGATCAAGAAATGCCTTTATGCAATCATCATTGAAATCAAATTGGACATCTTGTTGCAGCAGTCTGGTCATGGGTTGGGCGATTTTTGCAAAATCCTTGATAAAACGCTGGTAGAACTCTGCATGATTGAGGAACGCCCGTATGTGCTTGACTGTAGTTGGGTATGGCAATTCAGCAGTGGAATCGATCTTTTCTTTATCCACTTTGATCCCCCTTTCAGAAATAACATGTTCCAACACTATTCCTTCCTTCACCATAAAGTGGCATTTCTCATAATTGAGCACCAAGCTCTTCTCCATGCATCTTTTAAACGCAAGCTCTAGATGATCGAGGCATGCGTTGAACGAGTCTCCATATACTGTGAAGTCATCCATAATGAATTCAATAGAATTATCCAATAAGTCAGAGAAAATGCTCATCATACATCTTTGAAAAGTCCCAGGTGCATTACACAGACCAAACGGCATCCTTCGGTAAGCGAATGTTCCATATACACATGTGAAAGTGGTTTTCTCTTGGTCTTCTTGAGCCACAAAGATTTGCATATATCCTGAGTACCCATCTAAAAAGCAGTAATAGGCATTACCAGCGAGGCATTCAAGCATCTGATCCATAAAGGGTAGAGGGAAGTGGTCCTTTCGTGTGACCATGTTCAGCTTCCTGTAATCTATGCAAACTCTCCATCCAGTCTGCAATCTCGTTGGAACTAGCTCTCCCTTGTCATTCTCTACAACTTGTATTCCATATTTCTTCGGTACGACATGTACGGGGCTGTCCCACTGGCTGTCAGAGATAGGAAAAATAATCTGAACTCCAAAAGTTTCAGAATTTCCTTAAGCACCACCTCTTTCATCACAGGGTTCATCTTTCTTTGTGAATCTCGCACTGGTCTTGCTCCTTCCTCAAGGTATATATGGTGCTTGCACTCTGTAGGATTAATTCCCTTAATATTTGCCAAGGTCCAACCAACCGATGGCTTCCTTATTCTCCCGTAAGACCCTAACCAATCTTTTTTCTTGCACCATTGTTAGATCTGCACTGATAATTACTGGAAGAGTCTCCTCAGGTCCCAAATAAGCGTATTGCAGATGTTTGGGCAATTTCTTAAGTTCCAAAACAGGTACCTTAACAATTGATGGGAGCAACTTTTCGTGCTGCCCATACTGTGAGAACAGCTCCAGTTTGCCCTTTACGGATCCTCCAACGGAGTATACTTCCAAATTAATATCCTTGATCCTTTGGTCCACTTCTGATTCTGCTTCCAGAGTGCTTTCCTTGAGCGAATATAATTCCATAATAGCCTATTTCATGTCCCAATCTCCTATTTGAACGACATCGCGATCAGTTAGACTGGCTTGGATTATCTTGTCCGTTGAGTCACTAGAACCAAACTCAAGGCTTTGTTTTTACACCAGTGGTTCGAACACATCAATCATCTCAACTAACTCCACTTCTTGTTTCCTCCTCATGGCTTCATAGATGTTGAACTTTTTCACAACTCCATCGAATTCACAAGATAATATTTCCATTGTCATGTCTATCATTGTTCCCGCAGTCATCATAAAAGGTCTGCCCAACAAGATAGAATTCTCCTTAGCCTCTAATCCCGTGTCCAATACATAGAAGTCAGCGGGAAAAATTAGGTCCCCCACTTTAATCAATACGTCTTCTATCACTCCTTCTGGGTATGCATTAGACCGATCTGCTAGTTGTATGACCATACGAGTATTCCTTAGCTCACTCAAATCCAGACGATTGAAAACAGCTAGGGGTATCACATTTATCGAAGCCCCTAAATCTATTATATGTTACACGGGATTGTAAACATTTCAGGATCCTTGCGCTTTGGGGGTAATTTCTGTTGGATTACAGCAGACACACTCTCCCCATCACATCTCGAGCATCTTCTTCCACTTTCACCTTTCTTGAACACAAATCCTGTAGGAACTTACCATATTTCGGAATTCATTTGATATTGTCCAATAGTGGTATGCTAAGTTCCACTTTTTGAAACATCTTCATCATTTCACTAGCTTCATTTTCCTTAGATTTTTGCCTTTGTCTGCCCAGGTAAGGAGGTTCAGTCTGATCTTCACCAGTCTGCTCTCCTGTAAGCTCTGTACTGGTCTCCTTACCTTTGTTCCTACTAGCTTCTGCTTTAGCCAGAATTTTCTCTGCTTGATCATCCTCTACCTCTGTCAATATCACCTGAGCTTGTTCTTTATGATTTATTCCTTGAGGAGGAAGTTTCCCGTATTCTTCTCTACTTTGGCTAGTGCTTTTGCCAAATGACCAATCTGTACATTGGTTTGGTTCATACTAGCACGAACCTCATTCCTGAATTTTTCACTTTCCTTAGCCATGTTTTCAATGGCCTTCTCTCATGGTGCGCGTCTCTGATGCAGAGGTTGATACATTTGCTGTTGTTGGGGTTGGTAATTCTATTGTTGTGGTGGTCGAACCTGATACTGTAGCTATTGCTGGTGCTGGGTATACTGCTGTGAAGATCCTGGTAAACCCACATTGTTTTGTTGGCTCTGGCCATCTTGCTTCCACCTAAAATTTGGATGATCCCTCCATCCTCTATTATATGTGTTGGAGAAAGGATCATGTTTTCGGTGGAATCCTTTGTTTCCTCCGATAGCATTCACATTCATCACATCTTCACCAAAATTTGGGCAATTCTCAGATTGGTGCCCGGTAGCATCGCATAGACCACACTGGCGTACTTTCTTCTGTATGGTCAAGCCACTCAGTAGTGCCTTGATTTCCTTCATTTCCTTACTTAGCGTAGTGAGATTCTCTTTTTTCTCATCTTTGGAGGGCAGCTCCCTGTTTCTTTCGTGCCCATCCTCTTGTGATTCCTCAGCCATAGCCCCTAATAGTTTGAAAATTTCTTGGGGTGTTTATCCATCAATGATTCATTGCATGCAGCTAACACCAACCCACGATCTTTCCTCTGCATTCCTTTCACGAAACTGTCCACTTGATCCTTAGGAGTTATCTGATGATGGGGACAGTTGCTCAAAAGCCGCTTAAATTGAGTCCAATACTCATAGAAGGATTCCAACGCATCTTGTTTGATATTTTTGATTTCCTATCTCATTCTCTCAACTCTAGTTGTTGGAAAGAATTCCTCCAGGAAGCATTGTTGCATCCCAGCCCAGGAAGTGACACTTCCTTCTGGTAGGTTATACAACCATCTCCTTGCCCGATCCACCAATGAGAATGGAAAAAGTACTAGCTTCACATATTCCTGTTGATTCTCATTTGATTGGTGCATCACTGTCATTTCGATATCATGGAGATGGGTGTGGGGGTCGTCCCCAGCGTATCCATTGAACTTCGGTAAGACCTGTATCAGTGCTGGTTTGAGGTCATACCGCTCAGGGTGGAAAGGGTTCTCTAGCAGAGTGATCCCGTTCGGCCTGAGATTTAGGTTTGCTGGGTATGCCAACTCGTTCAGGGTCTGCACTTGCTGTGGTTGTTGCATAGCTTCGCGTCTCACTATCCGTGCAATCACGCGTAATCGTCGTTCAGTTCGATCGATGTTTGATCAAAAATCAAATCTCTTACCACTCGACGAGTTCCACGCATACACTAGTAGCAGAAGATGGAATGAGAAGAGTAAAATTGTTACACGTCACTCCTTGGCAACAACACTAATTTTCACATGCACCCGTCGTATGGTACGACCAAAATACTTGTGTATACCCCAGATGGACAGTACACGCTCCTATGCCCACAACCGGACTGGTTAGCCTTAGCGGTAAGCTAGGGTCGATCCTTTGGAGAGTGAGGAACTACTTTACTCTTCAGGTGCTCAAGTTTGGTTGTCACGATCCAATCCTGTTATTTACACAAATAACATAAAGGCAATCAAATATAAAAGGGGTAAGATTTAGGATTAGGTTATGATTATTGTTGATACATATATTCGGCCATAGGCATACTGAAGATCCATCCATGTTTCGTATAAACTCAAGGCGTGGCCCAAAGATATTGGGGCGTTTCAAGAGTCTATACTCCACACTTGGGATGGTTGAGTCCCTTGTGGTCACTTGGTCTGAAGGTCACACTTCACCCCGGTCACAAAGCCGTGCTTCACTCCTCATTAGATAGTAGTCATACCCAATTCCTCCAAGTATGACCCTCACCTACCTTCTCTTCCATGCTTCCCGGCTCTGCACCTACAAAGTAGACATAACTCGCGGGATAACCATTTTCGGTAACACGTCCAACCGGTCATCGATATATCTACGATGCATGAGGTGAGTCCCTTGGTCAATAATTCTGGCTATATACCTTGTCACAGTTGATGGATAGCCATTAGAGAAGCCCAAGACCGAGGAAGGATGCAGTATCCCATTGCCCGTTCTTCGCCTTCCAGATCTACAACACCATTGAGGCGCTACTCAGCCACTCGGTCATAAGCATACCGAACATCACTGTCTGTCATACTCTGGTCTTTGCTTGGCGTGGTACAGCCCTTACCGAGCGGAGATCACCTTCTAGGTTTGAATTGCCCATAAATTCTGCTCAGATCTCTCCGAAACCACTGGACTTAACTGAATGCGCAAATGCCTCACGAATATTTCACATATCAACAATAATCACTTCCACCATCCAAATCTCACAAGGGGAATTACTCACACATAATTAAAGACATTAACATGAAATGAAATGAACACATGGATAACATAAAATACGAACTACTTGAATTCAGAAAGTACCAAGGCAAACCGCCTTGCATTTGTTCACGATAGAAATGAAAATGCTTGAAAGCGTAAATTATTTTGTAAGGAAAATGTGAAGACCTTAAAGTAAATTGTATCTTGGGCGGAAGAACTATCGAATGCTAGGGTAACCAACGTGTTTTCAGCAACATTTGCAGGACTTTTATAGTTGAGGTTGTGGCAGTCAATCTCCTCCTCCGGTAGACCATATCGGCGTAATTGATGCTTTTCATAGTTAGCTTGATCTTGGTGGATGCTTGATTGATCCGATTGATGATTGTCAATCACTGGTTGATTGATTAGGATGATTTAAATGCCTTCCAAATCCTTCTGCTGCTGGGACTCGACTTGATATTATGCAAATCTTTTCCACACTAATGTGGCACAAAATTATCAGGTCTCGGTTAGAGACATGAGACCTGAGACCTGAGACCTGGACCTAAGACCTGGATCGAGATCTGGACCGAGACCCGATCAGGTCTCTCGTGTTCTTTCCTGCCAACCTGACACCACATACAATCACATCCCACCATGTGGCATTGGAGTAAGTATTGACAGCTGGAAATATAGCTTATTCTCCAAGCTATTCATTTCTCCTATAAATACCCAACCTCATTCACATTTTACTTTCAGGTTCTTTCTACTACTTTAACTCAAATACTCATTCTTCTTTGAAAAAACAAAGACTGACTTTGGCATCGGAGGTGGTTCACTGGAAAACCCACCGGTGAACCTTCTTTTGCAGATCTCATGGCCGTCATGGAGCAGCCCAAGAGTTCAGGTCTCGCTCCAAAGGCCCAAGTCTTCGATCCACCAAGAATATGTAGTGCGTTTGAGTCTATCCATTTATTCAATATATCAGTTTCATAATACGTCATTTTTGAGATGTATTATCTGGCGCCGTCTGTGGGAATCGAGGGCTAAGGCCGTGAGTTTCCCCATTTTCTGTTTGCTTGCACGATTCCCAACCCTCTCATCACGAGATATAAAAAGAATGACGGGAAGAAAATGATAGAAATCAGATCTGGAAAAAGGGGCTCCCTCTCTTTATGTTCGCCGTCAATAATTTTGCTGTATGAAGGCATGATAACCGTGTTACCAACTCATGCTCGTTGTCAACACTTCCCGCTGACATCGAGACTACGCAACCTCTTACCATCCGCCGCTACTGCATCGTTAGCACTCGAGTTGGAGGCTCCAACTCGTGGTAACGAAGAAAAAATAGAGCGAAGCTCGTCGACGCCACACTGCTGCTGCTAGGAGTCGATGCTATTGTAGTCGCCGTTGCCGTTAATCACTGCTGCCGCAGTAGCTTTTCACCCCCAGTATCTCAACTTAAAATCAATGACGGAAGTTGAAATTGGGATTCTCTCTAATTTCGGTTTGAACATCCTATCACTTATCTTAATTTTATGCATTAAGTGAGATTTTGCATAGTTTATTGGCTACTGATTTGATTGAGGTAATGCTTACGTTTTTGGTACATGTGAATTTTGTGTTTGAGATTTATCGCACACCAACTGTTTGAGGAAAATTTCTTGCACATTTTTCTCAATATTAGCTGGACATATTTTGGCATTGTATTGTTGGTTGATTTCTTGGTTTGATCTCATGATATCCACAACTACCTACTGTTTTGCTGTGCTAATTGTCAGTGTTGTTGTTGTTGGTTGATTTTTGGCTTGGATTATTAATGAATTTGGCATAATCCTGACCGAACACTAAGCTGTTTGTGAAAATGCCCTCTGATGCAAAAGATTTTAGTTGAGCACGGGTCTTAAGGAATTATTATTATTATTATGCAGATTTTAATGCTTCTTGTGATTATTTCTTTGTGAATAAACTGAAAGGGCATATGCACGTCAAGTGTGGGATTTAGGCATTGTTCATTATGAACAATAGGTAGAACTTGAGTTTTAACGAGATATCGAAATGTAATCCGATATGCACTCAATTACTCAAATGTTTATGAATGATGGGAATAGAATGAATATTCTTGGCTCTCGTTTCTCCTATTTATCTGTTATCTCTTGCTCAATTATAAGTGTATATATATATAGATGTCGTTGAAATCTGAGTACTCTATCCAACTCCATTGATTTTCTGAGTGTCTGGTTTCTTTCCTTTGGCTGCGATAAGAAACCGATTTGGTTACACCTTGATTTCTTAGTTTACTACACAATAGATCATTCTCTAGCAGATGTGCTGTTGAGGGATGGTCATTTGATTTGAAGTAATCAAATCCTGAAGTTGAAAAAACTTTTTGCAGAATGAAGTGATCTTTATATACTGCTACTCTAATCTTGCTAGGATTTTGCTTGAAAAGGTCTTGCATTGATGTCAGCGGACCCTCGATTTCTGACTAGATAAAAGACATGACAAATTTCAACAACTAAGAGAATATTATAATGCTTTTTCATTGGATATTGATTGTATGTTTTTGTGCATGTGGATAGATTAATGTTGTTACTTTTGAGTTTTGGCGTCTTGAGTCACCTAATCCGATTTGTTAGGACTCTTCTGATGAGGGTATCTCATACAAAATTAATATTCCAGTATCATGGATATCAGTGGTAAATTCAAAATAAAAACATGTGAACTAAGAAATGTACCCAGAATTTGTGACCAGACCGATCATTTGAAATAGCAATCTTGACAGACACTTTGGAAGAGAAATCTCTCTTTATTACGAATGCTCTTTAATCCATCTAGAATCACTTCCACTAGACTAGATACGTAGCTTTTTTCCTGCAATGTAAAGACGAGAAGTCTATTACTCTGATTCTGTGACTAGTGATGTTCTTTGGCGATTCTTATACTATGATTTCCTTTATCTGCAATAGCACCAATCCTCGAATTGGTGTGGACTGATTAATTTTTCCATTTAGCGCTAAGTTTATATAGTTTCAGCTGTCTGATACGGCTAAAACAAAAGTGCAAAAGGGTGAGAGAGAATGCAATTGTTGTATCTGTTTTGGTAGCAATGAGCAACAAGATGGAATCGAGATTGAAGATGAGATCAGCTGCCTTGTGCGATCGCCATTAAGCGCCTCCACGACCAAGCCTCGAAGGCAGATAGCAGCAATCAGAAGTAAACTTAGAAACTAAGTATTAGAGACGAACCCAGAGGTCATGAAGAGATCCTGATGACAGCAGAGACCTGCCAATAAAACCTCGGCAACCGCAGTCGGACGCGTGAGGGGCTATTGCTGCAGCAACTTGAGCTCCAGCCCTCACATCTATTGCATGACAAGCTCAAGCTCCTACGAAGTGAATGTAAAACCAACCTTACTCTGAGTATCAACTTAAGAATAAAGTCAATCGGAATAAGGGAGGGGTAAGATATACACCTACACTTTTGTACAATAAATTCAAGATGATTGATTTTTCTAGATGACTTGAATGATGAATTTTTGTTATCTACTCCATTGATTGAGCATATTTTAATTTTTGAATATGAACGAGTCCATTCAAAGCATGTGTGCAGGAGAGAGTGTGATACATGATCACTCGCACTGAAAATCAGGTCTCTCGTCAGAAGTACATGAAAGAGCATGTTATGTGATTACTTACATTCAAAAGCCTCTTAGCTTGCACGAATCGCAACAAAGAGCTTGTTATGTGATTACTCACATTGAAAAGCCTCTTAGCTTGCACGAATCGCAACAAAGAGCATGTTATGTGATTACTCACATTGAAAAGCCTCTCAACTTGCACGAATCGCAAGAGAGAGCATGTTAAATAATTACCCGTGATGAAATACGAGCCTCTCACCTCGCTTGAAGCGTATGAGAGAGTAGAATGCGCAAATACTTCGCGATAAACCGTCAGCATACAGGAATTGCAGCAGTTGGCATGTTACATGATCACTCACTGTAAAACAACTCCCTCAAAGCACCTGAGAGAGTAGGAGACGTGATTACTTCACGATTAAAAAAAAATCTCGAGTGCTAAAGAGAGCTCTCGAGCGCATACTTGCCCAGGGTGTCATGACCTAATTGTGCACTCTCCACAACACTTTCAATAATTCAAGAATGATGTTGCTCTCTTAGCCCATGGTGGCTCATTGTTTCAGCAATTTGACTTTAAGTCATCAACTATACGGCGAGACAAATGTTGATGAATATATGTGAAACTAATTTTACTCCGAATGACAAGAGAGAGAGCTCCAGTCACTCGGAGTAGGGGGGAGTAGGGGTGTACCCTACACCCCTATGGGGTGTCCAAAATACCTCATGAAAATGAAATTTTTTGAAAAATAACTACTATCGAATTTAGAATCGTGGAAAGAAAAAAAGTATAGCGTGCGCAGATACAAGTAAGTACCTTGCTGCTAGAGATGAACCTCACGAAAACTCAACAGAAGCTTGACTCCTCAGCTTGAGAAATTAACTTCAGCAATAGGTGAATTCTCAATATGGATTAAGGTCAGAAAGAGACCTGAATCCATAATTTGTAAGAAGAACTTCAGTATTAGCTGAGGTTTGAAAAAATATTCAGCGAGAGCTCAACCTGAATTTGGATTAAGGTCACGAAGAGACCTGAATATAGAATTTGTAAAATGAACTGAGGTAAAAATCGAGTGAAGTAAAATCCAGCGAGAGCTGAATTTGAAATTTAGATTAAAGTTTTGAAGCAACCTGAATCCAGAATTTGAAAGGTGTGCTGCAACAGTAACTGAGCTAAATATTGGATGAAATGAGAATCAATGAGAACTGAATTGTGAACGTGGAATAAAGTCAAGATGAGATTTGAATTCAGAATTTAAAGATAAGCTTCAACATTAATTGAGCTAAATACTAAAGAAGTAAAAATTAAATGAGAAGTGAAAATATGAGCGATAAGCTTCAGTAAAAGCTAACTCAAGCATGGCTAAAATGAATTTTCACAAGAGCCAATATTCGTCAATTGAGATATAAAGCCTGAATTGAAAAATTTGAAAGATGAATTTCATAAAGATAAGTCCGGAGAATGAATGACCTATTGCTCATAGAGAGTGAAACTCAAAAGTAACTACTCTCATATTGTTGTGTCCAAAAATTGACTCAACATTCGATTAACACCGACAACACACATAGAAGATAACCACATTCTACCTGCCTTCACAAATCTCATTTATGTGAAAACCGAGAGCTTAGAACCAGTTTATGCCCCTCCTCGAATCCTACAAAAAGAAAGGGTCCGGAGGTTTTCCGACGAACCCCCTCTGAAGATCAAGTCAGAACGAGAAAGAATGAGGAAGAGAGAGTGCGTGAGTATGTGGTGTGTTGCGTGTTTTTTTTGTAGATAATATTGTGTGTAAAGAAATGACCAACTCCTCTATTTATATGGAAATGAATGTTGCTTAAAGATTAAGCAGTAGATCTAAAGGTCCTTACCAGCCAACTTTCCACGTGGCGAAATCTTACTGACTTACTTAAAAGTGACATCAGAGTTGGCAGGAGGGACACGGGAGATCTGACGAGGTCTCTAGCCCAACGGGAGACCTGATCACATCTCTCGCGCTACCCGATGCTAGCCAGGTCTCTAAACAAGTGTATTGAACTATTTCCCTATATCTTAGTGAATTGTTTCTTTCTCAGGTCTCTAACTGAGGCCAGTTTCATTTATATTCTCGTACTTTTTGTGTGTGATCTCTTTATCAGGTCTCTAATCGAGACCTGATATTTTGTGCCACAACATCTACTCCCTCCTACTCCGGCTGATTCTTTATCAAGAAGAAAGTCGGAGTAATTATTTCTAATTCGTGGAAGCACACTTCATTTATTCTTTAGCTCATATCTTGCTTGAATCAACCTTACAAACTATGAGCCCTGATTTCTAAGATTCGTATAATTCGGCTTATGTTCAAAGCTATTTCACTAAGCGCGTGCTTAAGCATACTTCCCTAACCTTATCTTAAGGCTCATCTCTCAAAGTACGTGCTTAAGCTTACTACATTCAGTATGTTCGACAGCATGGTGAAAAGTCTTCCTTAATTTCAAAGTTTGGTTTTTTGCTCAACCTTATCCCTCAGATTCTGGACTAGGTCTCTTTGTGATCTTAACCCAAATCTAGAATGCAGATCTCATTGAATGTTATTTCATTAAGATTGACCTTAATCGAAATTCAGAATTCGGCTCACGCTGAATATTACTTCATTAAACTTTCACCTCAACTCATGTTGAGGTTTTTCTTACAAATTCCGGATTCAGGTCTCTTCTAAACCTTAATCTCAATTCAGAATTCAACTCTCACTCAATATTATTTCATTAAAATTTTGCCTCAAATTCTGGATTTAGGTCTCTTTCTGACCTTGATCCAAATTCAGAATTCAGCTCACACTGAATATTATTTCGTCAAACATTTGCCTCATCTCATGCTGAGTTTCATTTTTCAAATTTTGGATTCAGGTCTCTTCACGACCTTAACTTAGATTCAAAGTTCAGCTTCTCACTAAACCTTAGTTCATCGAAATTTAACTCAAGCTATCTCTAAATTTCACCTCTTGCTTATACTTAAACTTCACTTTTACGGATGAGCCTTTTATGAAGCTTGCTTCTAAATTCCATGGTACTCCGTCACGATTAGGCCCACTTCTATTGGCTTAGGCTAAGTCGATGCTCGTGTTAACTCATGTTGCAGCTCAGGCCAATGGCTCGGTATGCGGCCACTCCTTATCTTGTAGAAGTTCATTTTATCATCAATTTTCACTAAAGCTTATCTCTTAGGTATGGAACTCAAGTTTGAGTTCATCCCACGTTCAACTTACTAATCCTCAATATTCAGAGTTTAGCTCCCATTTTCAGGCTGAGAACTCATACTCTTGCCGATTTCTTTCAAAATTTAATTCTTGCTAACAGTTTACTTAAATGCTTAGAATTCACCTCGTGCTGAAACATACCTCTGAGAACTCAGGATCCTGCCTAGTTCTCTTAAAGCTCAACTCTTGCTGACACCTGATTTGACTATTCGGAGTTCAGCTCTTGCTGATACTTGATTTTAGTATTTAGAGTTCAACTCTTGTTCGAGCTAACTTCTTAGGTTAAGAGCTCAGCTTCTCCTTAACTCATTCAAAGTTTTAGCTCACGCTAGAGCTCGACTAAAACAAGAAGAGTATAGCTCACGAGGGAGCTAGCTTCTTAGGTTGAGAGCTCAGTTCTTACCTAGTTCAGTCAAAGTTTAGCTCACACTGGAACTTCTCCCATGGCCAGGAGCTTGGGCTTTTGTCGGTATCTCTCAAAGTTCAACTCATGCTAATATTTTGATTTTGTTACTCAGAGCTTGGCTCGTGTTGGAGCTCGTATCTCAAGCTGATAGTTGAGGTGCCCGCTGAGATCCGAGAGGTCTCAGCTCACACTGGAGCTAGATTCATAGGCTAAGGGTTCAAGCTTATGCCTAGTTTGTTCAAAGTTCATCTCATACTGGAGCTTCTTCTACGGGCTGAGAACTCGGGCTCTTGCCGAGTTCTCTTAAAGTTTAACTCATGCTAAAATTTCATTTCAATTTAGGTCTCCTTTTGACTATTTTTCAGCTTCGGAGTTTGGCTCACACTACACCCTAATTCATCAACCTTTTACTAAGATGATGATGAAGCTCTCCTTTCAAATTCTGGATTCAGGTCTCTTTCTGACCTTAACCCCAAAATCTAGATTTCAGCTCTTGTCGAACCTTCATTCAACTTTAAGCTCAACTTATGCTGAAAATAATCTTTTAAATTCTAAATATATGTCTCTTAACTCTCGGCCTTATTCTCAAATCCACGATTCAACTTCCCCTGAATCTTTTTCATTTAATTCTTAACTCATGATAAAGCTCACTCAAATTGCAGCTAGTGTAATGGTTAATGTAAAAGGGGTTACTTTTGAATTTCACTTTCTATGAGCAATATGTCATTCATTCTCTAGACTTATCTTCATGAAAGTCATCTTTCAAATTTTTCAATTCAGGACTCTCAGGACCTTATATCTCGAACGATGAGCATTAGTTCTCGTAAAAATTCATTTTAGCCACGCTCGAGTCAGCTTTTACTTAAGCTTATCCTTCATATTTTCAGTTCTCATTGAATTTTGTTTCATTTAATATTTAGCTTAGCTCATGTTGAAGCTCATCTTTGAATTTCAAATTCGGGTCTCATCTTGGTCTTATTCTACGTTCACAATTCAGTTCTCATTGATTCTTATTTAATCCAATATTCAGGTCAGCTACTACGACATCTCATCTTTCAAATTCTGAACTCAGGTTGCTTCAGGACCTTAACCTAAATTTTAAATTCACC
This sequence comes from Schizonepeta tenuifolia, assembly GCA_029490685.1. Taxonomy (NCBI): domain Eukaryota; kingdom Viridiplantae; phylum Streptophyta; class Magnoliopsida; order Lamiales; family Lamiaceae; genus Schizonepeta; species Schizonepeta tenuifolia. Next base: position 74,792,348 of record CM055955.1, on the reverse strand, counting down.
TCTCGCTGGATTTTACTTCATTCAATTTTTGCTCGACTCATATTGACACTTATTTCTCAATTTCTTCATTCGAGCCTCTTTTCGACCTTACTCCTAGTTCATAATTCGGCTCTCACTTAATTATGCTTTATTTAATATTTAACTCGATTTATATTAAAGCTCATTTTCGAGACCTGGAGCTCAGAGTCCTGCTGGGTTCCCTCAAGTTTAGCTCATGATAGAGCTTCTCTCCTAGGCTTGAAGTTCAGGCTTCAAACCAAGTTCGTTCAATTTCCTCCGTATGGCTTAGCTTTTGTTTGGCCTTTAGCGTGAGCAGGCGTGTTGTATTTGTCAGACGTGTCCTGTACTATTTCCCTGGCATCTTTATCTTTATATTTCTTCTCTAGAGAGATTATCTCATTTTATCATTCTCAACTTTTTACCGTGAGGTTCCCTCCTACTCATTAAGCTCATCAAGCTTTTGTTGTTTCTCTTTTCATAGGTTATTACGAAAAAAGTTTTCATTTTCATGAGGTATTTTTGATACCCCTAAGGGGTGTAGGGTACACCCCTATTCCCCCTTACTCCGATTGACATCATTTCTAAATTGTCATTCGGAGTAGAATCGTTTCATACTATATCCGAGACAATATGTTGTGTAGTATAAATGGCAACCTAAATTTAGGTTATTAAGACGATAAGCCGTCACGGATTGAGGGAGAAATCTCAATTTTTGTTCATTGACAACACCATTTTGATAGAGACCTCTATCCATTAGTTTGGCCACAGTAATCACGAGTAGTCCAACTTCTTGTAGAATTCTAGAATTCTAGTTTCAAGTCTCTTCTAGACCTTAATCTGAATTCAAGTTCAGCTCTCGCAGAATATTATTTCATTAAAATTTCATTTCAGCTCATGTTAAGGTTCATCTTATGTATTCTGGATTCAAGTCTCTTCGCGACCTTAATCCAAATTCAGAATTCAGCTTTCGCTTAATATTACTTCATTAAATTTTTACCTCAGCTCATGCTAGGGTTCATCATACATATTCCGGATTCAGGTCTCTTCGCGGCCTTAACCCAAATTCAGAATTCAGCTATCGCTGAATATTTCTTCATTAAAACTTTGCCTCAGCTCATGCTGAGGTTCATTTTTCAAATTCTGGATTCAGGTTTGTTCGTGGCCTTAACCTAAATTTAGAATTCAGCTCTCACTGAATATTTTTTCATCAAAATTTTGCCTCAGCTCATGCTGAGGTTCATTTTTCAAATTCTGGATTCAGGTCTCTTCGCGACCTTAATACAAATTCAGAATTCAGCTCTCGCTAAATATTTCTTCATCAAAATTTTGCCTCAGCTCATGCTGAGTGATAGTGACAAAAAACACCCAGGTCTCATGGAGACCTAAGCATTCTACATGGTCGTCACAAATGTCTTGCTCAGGAACCGATCTAGTGAAGAAGCTGAGATCTCTCCCAAGAATCTCACCTCAGAGACCTGTTGGTAGGTCTCCCATCCAAATCTAGCCAGATATCTGTCTGAGGTCCCTCACTTAGGGCTCTCTACTGGGTGAATACCTGACGAACCCACATCGTTTTAATTAATGTCTATTTGGTACTGTTATAAGGTACAGTCATACCATAGCCAATAGAATATTAGAGCGTGTAAAGTAAAGGGTAAAAGGAGTTGGTAGCTATACAACTTCATTCACAAGAAAACACGGGTATATATTAAAAAATATAACATACACAAACACACAATTCTTCAGACTTATTTTTCTCCTGTTACATTCATCTCTCAAAAAAGAACTCGGAACACTGACTTAAGCTTCGGAGGTGGTTCACCAGGTTGACTCCCCGGCCCTCCTTTTCTTGCAGAGTTACGCTAAGATCTCTCCGGTGACGACAATTCTGACTGTCTGGAACGAAGAGGAGTTGCAGAGCAGGTGAGAATCCTTCGTCATCCACCCATGTGTTCTGATCTTTTCATGATGTGTAATTTTGGACGCATCATCTGGCGCCGTCTGTGGAAAACGCATAATTTTGTTTCGAAATTTTGTTCCAAAACTCTTTCTATGTATCCTTTCAACAAATATTGAATTTGAGCTTAAACTTGAAAAGAGAAAAGTACCGAGAAATTGGGTCTGAATATTTTAAGCGATTTGCGCTTTTATTTGCAAAAGCTTTTATTATGATTAAAAGAAGTGAGTTGAGGGATTTCAGAATCGCCATATTTTAAACCTCCTTACGAATCTTGCTGTAATCTCTTGAAGTTGCTTATTTTCTGTGTTTCCGTAAAAATCCTCATTTCATAATATAGTTTAAAGCTGTTGCTGGGATAAAAGATAAGTAAAATTTTCCGCTGTATGGAAGAATGGTTCGAAAATACATAATATCGAGAAATAAATTCTGTAAATCCTCGTGATGTGAGGAGCCAAAACGGGTAGAGGCATGAAGACTTCAGAGCAAGTCTCACGCAAACCCAACGGAGTTTAGGAATGAATGTGTACGGAAAGGGGATATGGTGCAACATATTCCCTGAATTCCTTGAAACACCCCCTTGAGACCTGATAATGGTCCTTCAAGAAGGGTAACGTAGACCTGAAAATGGTCTCTTGAGACCTGATGATGGTCCTAGTGCTGTCTTTTGACTGATAGCTGAAAATTTTGAAATGCAGAACCAAGCATGGAAAATATATCGGTCCGAGACCAAGAATCCCCACCTGAAGGAGTGGTACGTGATGATAGCTCCTTGGAAGAACGTACTGAGAAGGAGAACCAAAATGTGCTGAAAGAGGCCCCACCAAAGATAACTACGCCTCAGAAAGAGGGGGCCTCCAAATCGACCAGCCCTCAGAAGGAGGGAGGCCGTAAAGGTTCAGAAATCACGAGAGATGAACCTCAAATGCCCGTACAGCAGAGTGTCACTTATGCTGTATCCATGGATCAGCTCAGTGCCATGGTGAAACAGGTTGTATCTAAAGCCCTGGCCCCACTGGAAGGTCAAAGTAAAAAGTTAGGCAGCCCAGCAAAAGGCAAAGCCAAGAAGGTACTAATGGACCTTACAATATCCCGACGATGATGAGATACCAATGAAATGGTTTAAATCATATCAATGTAAAAGTAAATATTCATGATCTGAGTATCCCTCTTTTCCTTGACAGGGAGAACCTGTGGAAGAAGGTCAGTATGAGAGCGATGGGTATGAGAGCCCTCAAACTGAATCAGAAAATGGTTAGTAAACGAATAGAGAAATCGGATATTAGTGACATTCCTAAAGTGACTTATTCACTAATGAAATTATGATTACTTATCACCGCAATGAAATTTGCAGAGGACGATGCATGAGTTGTGAGACCTCAGGATGAGGGAGCTGCTGCTGATATTGTAGCCCTCAAACAGCAATTAAAAGACCTTCAGAAGAAAGCCTCTTCGCCTAAGAAATCTCCTAAGAAGCTTATCAAAGCCAATAACAGCCAGTCTCCTTTCTCGAGAGACATTAGAGAGGATCAGCTACCTCCGAATTTCAAGACGTTGACATTGGAATATGATGGCTCCACAGACCCATACGAACACTTAATGAGGTTTGAGAATGGAGCAATGCTCCACCAATACACAGAGGGAGTGAAGTGCAGGGTTTTCCTCACGACTTTGTCAAAAATAGCTCAGCAGTGGTTCTCTCAACTACCACCTAACAGCATAGGCTCGTTTGCCGAGTTCAAGTCTATGTTCTTACATCAGTTCGCTAGTGCGAGAAGGCATGTTAAGACCTCCTCCTCGCTTATGGCTTTGAGACAAAAATGCTCAGAAAGTTTGCGTCAGTATGTTGGACGTTTCAATGCTGAAGCGTTACAAGTACCCCTAGCCTCGGATGACGTGAAGGTGCAGGCATTGATACAGGGCTTATCTCCAGGACTGTTCTTCGATTCATTGAACAACAAAACCCCATTGTATTTTGAGGAACTGCTTCAGAGAGCTGATAAGTAAATCTGGAGGAGGCTCAAGAAGCTAGGAGAGCTAAAGAGGAGTCTCTTAAACCTAAGCAGGAGACCTTAGATAGAAGGTCATCTTCGGCAGCGAGAGCTGAGAAAGATAGAGGGGGGCAAAGGCTTAGGAAAGCCCCTTAAAGGTTTGACCAATATACGCCCCTTAATGCATCTCTGGTGGAGGTCATGGAAGCAGCCGCCAGGTCTCCTCATTTCAAGTATCCCAGTACATACAAGGAAGCTCCGCGCAACCCGCGATCTGAGTTGTACTGCAAATATCATAATGACTATGGTCATGACACCAACTCTTGTAGGCATCTAAAGGATGCTATTGAGCGACTATTGAAGAAGGATGATACCTTACTTCAATTTGTTAAAAAAGAAAGGGAAAAAGGCTACAAGAGAAAAGAGCCGGAGCAGAAGAAACCTGATCAAAGGGAAAGGACTCCCCCAAGGCGAGAGGATCATCCCCCAAAGAGGGGAAACATTAACATGATTATGGGAGAAAACACTGATGGAGACTCAGGTAGGGCTCGTAAAGCCCATGTGAGAGCTGCCAAAGCTCAGGTAAGCAAAGAGGTCCAGGAGTTAGCAGAGACAATGGGCATGGAGATTGACGTGTTGGACTCTTTCCCAGGGGAAGGGGTGAGCCCAATAGCGTATGTGAGTTTTGGTCCCCAAGACCTGGTAAGTGCAACACCCCATAATGATGCATTGGTGATTAGTGCTGATAATGCTAATTGGAGGGTGGCGCGTATCTTTGTGGATACTGGAAGTGCAGTGAACGTGCTCTTTTGGGATTGTTTCCAGAAAATGAAAATCAATGCTGACTTAGAGCCAGTAAACACGGCCTTATACGGTTTTTCTGGAGGCGAAATACAACCTAAAGGAGAAGTGACTCTTCAGGTAACACTCGGCAGTGGTGAGGCCTCGAACACTCGTATGGTGAAGTTCCTAGTAGTAGACACGTCTTCAGCATATAATGTAATATTGGGAAGACCTGCTCTGAACAATTTTCAGGTGGTGGTCTCCACCTACCACATGAAAATGAAATTCCCGGCTCTCAAGGAGGGGCTGGTAGGTGAGGTCTCAGGTGACCAAGAAGTGTCGAAAGAATCTTATGTAAAGTCCATAAAGCATGCTAAGTGAAGTGTGAAGGGAGCTCCAGTGGTAGAACGCCCACTGCAGGACAAAATTGCAAAGGTGAAAGGTATGGATGAAGACCTAGAGCTGAGAATGCAGCCGGTAGAAGAGGACTTGATGATGATAGAACTGTTCCCGGGAAAGACAGGTTTTACCACGAAGATGGGAAAACAGATGACTGAAGAACAAAGAGAGACAATAATCTGATGCCTGCGGAAGAATGCAGATCTGTTCGCATTCAGTCCAGAGGACATGAAAGGGGTAGACCCATCTGTAGCCCTATATTATCTGAATGTAGACCCCAGAAAGATACCAGTAAAGCAGAAGAAGAGGTCCTTTGGGCCGGAGAAGGAAAAGGTGATCAGAGAAGAGATCAGGCGGCTATTAGATGCCGGTCATATTGTTAAAATTCAGTACTCTGAGTGGTTGTCAAATGCAGTAATGGTGGCCAAAAGCAATGGCAGCTGGCGGATGTGTATAGATTTCAGAGACCTGAATAAGGCATGCCCGAAAGACCATTATCCACTACCCTGTATCGATCAGCTGGTCGATTCAACTTCGGGATGTGAGTTGCTGTCTATGCTTGACGCTTACCAGGGGTATCACCAGATACAGCTGGCACCCGAAGACGTGATCAAAACAGCCTTTGTAACTGTATGTGGCATATTTGCATATGTAAGAATGCCTTTCGGCCTAAAGAATGCTGGAGCTACTTATCAGAGAATGATGGATGCGATATTTGAGGAGCAGATAGGGAAGATCCTAGAGGTATACGTGGATGACATTTTCGTAAAAAGTGTGAAAGCAAACACCATGCCAGAGACTTAGAGGAGGTCCTGACAGTTGTAAGAAAGTATGATTTATGATTGAACCCGGCAAAGTGTACATTTGGGGTTAGGTCAGGAAAATTCTTGGGATATATGGTGACTCCCAGAAGAATTGAAGTGAATCAAGATAAGGTACGAGCTGTACTGGAAATGGCCGCTCCTACCAATGTGAGAAGAGGTACAGCGGCTGAATGGAAGAATCACCGCACTTAGTCGGTTCATATCTACTTCGGTAGAGAGAAGTTATCCGTTCTTCAAGGTGTTGAAGAAGGCCAGTAAATTTGAATGGAATGAGAGCTGTCAGAAAACATTTGAAGAATTGAAAGCTCATCTAGCAAGCTTGCCAGTGTTGACCAAGCCTACCCTAGGGGAAACCATGTACCTATACATATCTGGTGGGGATCACTCCCTAAGCGCAGTTCTCATAAAGGAGGAGGGCTCCGTGCAGAAGCCCACTTATTACATCAGTAAAGCCCTGCAGGGAGCTGAGTATAGATACTCAGAGGTGGAGAGAGTTGTTTTAGCTGTGATGACAACAGCAAGGCGGTTGAGATTGTACTTCTTAGCTCACAAGGTAGTAGTAAGAACTAATTTCCCCTTTAAGCAGGTATTGAGCAAACCAGATCTCTTAGGAAGAATGGTGAAGTGGAGTGTTGAGCTAGGAGAATATGAGGTGGAATTTGAACCGCGTACAGCTGTTAAGGCGCAAGCCCTGGCAGATTTTATCCAGGAAACTACTCAGCCCGCGCAGGGGCCAGAATGGAAAGTCTTTATTGATGGATCGGTGACAATTGAAGGTTGTGGTGCTGGAATTGTCATAATAACACCGGATCAGAGCGAACTTAGTTTTGCGATGAAGTTTGAGTTCAGAGTTTCTAACAACGAAGCTGAGTACGAAGCGTTTGTCAGAGGGCTGGAAATGGTAGCTGAACTGGGGGCTCAGAGGGTTGTCATCCACTCTGATTCCCAATTGGTAGTCCAACAGGTCTCAGAAAATTATGAGATCAAGGAAGATAGGATGATCAGATATGTGGAACAGGTCAGAGACCTGAGTAAGCAGTTTCAGCATCTAGAGATGAAACAGATACCTCGAGACCTCAATACACAGGCAGATCGCCTTGCTAGGTTGACCAGCTCTTTGAATGTGCTGGTACCTGAAAAAGTGACATTGTTGAAAATAGCCAACAGTCGCACAGAAGAGAGTATTCATGAAATAGAAGAGAGAAGCGATTGGAGAATGCCTATTCTACATTTCCTGAGAACGGGGGGAGGTGTTAGAAGGCAAGAGAACAGGAAAAAGGAAAATCTATGCCAAATACTGTTTGGTTGGAGGACACTTATTGAGGAGGGCTGGGTATTATTGGCCTTCTTTGAAGAAGGATGCTGAGGTCTTCGTAAGAAGGTGTGCCAGATGTCAGAAGCATGGACCACTGATTCATAGGCTAGCTGAAGAGCTGGGAGTCCAGTATGCAGAATGTCCATTCGACAAATGGGGCATAGATCTAGTTGGCAAGTTTCCCATGGCAGCGGGAAGGAAGTGCCACATCATTGTAGCGGTGGATTATTTCAGCAAATGGGTAGAGGCAGAGCCTTTATCTTCAGTAACAGAGGAAAGCATCATAAAGTTCATATGGAAGAATATCTGCTGCAGGTATGGCCTACCCAGAGTGCTGGTCTCCGATAATAGGATGCAATTCTTTGGAAAAAGAACTCAAGCTTGGTGTAAAGCTAGAGGAATCGAGCAGAGGTTCGCTGCTGTTGCTCACCCAGAGACCTGTGGGCAAGTCGAAGTCACCAATCGGACCATAGTGAATGGCATAAAAGCAAGGCTAGAAAAAGAGAGATCTCAATGGGTGGAGGAGCTGAGCTCAATGTTATGGGCGTATAGAACTGGACAGAAAACAGCTACAGGGCAGTCCCCTTTCTATTTGGTGTACGTCACTGATGCCGTTATGCCGATGGAGATAAAGATTCCGACGCATAGAATCCTGTCTTACAATGAGGACCTGAACGGAGAACTGAGAGCTGACAGCTTAGATCTGATTGATGAGGTGCGTGAAGAGGCGCACCAGCGAGCTCTGGCCTACAAGGCCCGCGTGAAGGCTGCATATGATGTGAAGGTAAAGACCAGGAGGTTTCAAGAGGGAGACCTGGTGCTCAAGAGAGCTGATGTGATGCATCCAGTGAGAAAGTTCGAACCGAATTGGGAAGGACCATTCATGGTAACCAAAGTGCTCCCTGGCGGAGCATATGAGCTCACGAGCCATGAAGGATACGTGGAACCAAGATCGTGGAACGTAGGCAATTTGAAGAAGTACTATGTTTAGAAACATGCCATGGAAAATTTTTGTTTTGAGTGGGCGGAGGTCTACGTGCCAGGTCTTAAGCCCATCTTTTTTGGTAGGATACTTGCTTAGCTAGACAAGTATTCCTGTAATGGCACGAATAGAGCTTGTCGTGAATAAATAAAGGCTGAGAAGTTGTTTTCTTTAATTTACGTCTGTGTTTACATATTGTCGCAATGCAATAAATGAGATTATAAAATTACGGCGAGACAATAACTACGTTGCATAATAAAATAGAGTGAAATATTTACTCTAAATGGTTTTGATAATGAGATGAAACCATCTAGAGTAGGGGGGAGTAGGGGTGTACCTTACACCCCTAGGAGGGACCCGCAATAGCTCATGAAAATGCAAATGAAAATGCGAAATAAAAAGAAATGCATAGACAAACAATAGCAAAAAAGACATAGTGGGTTAAGCTGATAAGCAAGAAGTGCAGCGGTAATGAAGCAAACGAAAGTACCGAAATGGTTCAACACCAAGAGTACGAAGGAAATTGTTTAGTACAAAAACAGGTAAAAGTATTGTTTGAAACATAAACTACATAGCAACTAAGCTAAGAAGTTGGTAGAGCCATCATCAGGGTCAGCCCTTGCAGCATTAGCAGATTCATATCCAGGGACATTCTCTGGCTCTCCTGACCCATCACCAAGGACCTGTGGAGTCCCACCAGCTGAAGGTACATCTAAAGGAAAGAAGTGAGAAATGAGTCAGTCAAGAAAATGAAAGTGTTAGGGTAATAAACACAAGGATGGGTATATGAGAATGAAATAGAGCATGAGATACCTGATATCCTGTGAGCAGGAAGGAAGTCCTTGGGGAAGAAATCATATATGAGCTCAGGAGGATTAGAAAAAATTGCTTGTAGATCGCATGGTGCCGTAAGAGCCTCGAATGCCCTCTGCATGGTAGGAAGCCACCAAGCCGTTCCCAGAGGAATAGAGGAGTCGCCTTTGAATTGGGAGGGTAGAGGAAGATGTTTAACTATCGAATCTACCTCTATAGGCTCCTTGAAACCCAAATTGTGAGCCTTGGCCAGCACTGTCATGCCACATCTCTTTGCTAGAGAGGCAATATCTTGGCGGATAGCCAATAAGTACTCAGGAGACACCTGGAAAGATTCTAAGAGACCTTGATGGAGAATTTGCAGTGCTCGTTGGCCTAGAGAGGTCCGAAGGATGTAGCTGCGACAGTAGTGAACCCCTTCAGTGTAGCCTGATTGGTAAGATAGGTTGGCAGCGTGAAGAAGGTTCTTGGTCCCCTCGAGTTCCTTACTAGCTTGGGACAAATGACGGCTGAGCTCGGCATTGGCATGGTTGAGAGACGCATTCTCTTCAGATAAGGCAGACATTTTCTCCTGTGACATGAGTAGCTCGTGGTTTTTCCTCTTGAGATCATCATTGGCCAGGGGCAGCCTGCTGCTTGTGTCCAGAATGTCCTGAATCTAGTGCTGCAGGTCCTCATTCGCTCTAGATAACTTCTGCAACTGCACCTGGCTAGCCACTAGTGCCTCCCTTAGCTTCTCCACCTCCTTCTCTTGAGCAACACCTTGAAATTGTAGCAGTCGTCCATGAGTACTGATCAACTGCAATGTTGTTAAGAAGAAGAGAGAGAAACATTAGATAGATAAAAGTAAAGCTGCAATGGTATCTAAAGAGAGAATAACTTATGAGAATGAAAGCATAATGTTGATGATACATGCACCAGATTATGGGCACTCTCCTCTTGAAGCTGGCGTAGAGAGGGAGGGTTAGTTTCAGCCTCTTCGTCCGAGAGAGGAATAGCTGTCAGCAATGAAAGGCACTCAGAGGGAGGTAACTTGCGAAGTGAGCTGGAGGTCTGGCCTGTGAAAGCGTAATCGGATGAATCGGTGCTCTTAGGAGGAAAGCTGCCGAGGAGAGGGGTATGTTTGGACTTCTTAGCAGCACCAGGAGGAGGTCGAGGAAAAAGTGGCCTCTTAAGAGTGGTAGAGGCGTCTGCTCGGGTTTTTTCCTTGAGAGATGAGGAAGAGGGCTTAGTGGAAGTAGCCTGGTCCTTGCCGAAGCCTTGAGAAGGAACATCTAAACTGAGTGTTTTAGAGGCTGTGGGCTTAATGATGATCCCTGAGGCCGTAATGGGAGCTAACTGCGGCTATGTGGATGCTGCAGCAGCAGAGGAAGCTTGATGAAGAGGGCGCGAAGTATTGTGATCTTGAGATTCCAGTCGTGCTTGCTCCTCCAACAGAATAGCAAAGTCAAAGTCTTTGTCATCAGGAAGTTTCACATCCTGAATCCAGCTTGTGCTTGCACCAAGCAAGGTGCAGAGAATGAAATTCATATTAGTAAGGCTAGAAAAACAGAAAAGGGAAAGATGAAAAGATAGCTGAAACCCACCCTCGATTGAAAAGGAGTGATCTCCTCGAGGTGCCAACCCGAAGAAGGAAAGTACACTAGGGTCAATTAACAAGGAATTGAATGGGAAGGGGGCAAGCCGTGCCCTTTGAGATAATTGCGATAACACTTTAAGGTTAATATCGGAGATACTCGCAACAGCAGGGCGGGGTTGTTTCAGGTGAAGTGCTTGCCATTGGGGATAAACAAAAGGCCAATAACCCTGCTTGGGAGTAGCAATGAAGTATTCATCCCTCCAGTTTTTTCCCGCTGAGCGGGGAACGCATAAGTACTGAGCAGGACCTTTTGGCCTAACACTAGCATAATAAAAGGGACCAGAGGGCTTCACGTCATATACAGTTTGGAATCGAGAAGGGGTAAGAATGCCTCCATTTCCGCGGAGCAAAATGAAGAAGGACAGTAAAATTTTGAAAAAGGAAGGGTGAAACTGATTAGGACACAGACCATATAGATCGCAAACTTGAGTCACAAAGTCGGGAAGGGGAAACCTTAAGCCTGACTCTATCTGATGGTACCAGAACGCTATTGAGGGATATTCTAAAAGTTGGGGGCGGTCATACTCCTCCGGCATACTAATGTCAAATAACTCATCACAGTTTAACATCGATTTCACTAATGCTAATTCTGTAGAAGTTAGAGAGGATTCACCTGATATAGTGTTTGGAGCCATAACGGGAGGCGCGGAAATATCCGCAGGAGGAAGTGATGAATCTCTCTTTGACCCCCTGGCCAGATGGGGGTGAACCCTCGGTCAAAATAATAACCTCATCAGGATTAGAAGAGGGCGCTGAACTGGAAGGGTTGTGAATGGCTATCCGTTGGGAACGGCGAGCACCAACCTTCTTTCTTCTAACCTGAGTGCAAGCGGATGTGTTCGACTGAGAGTCTTCAGGTGAGGAGGGCGGAGGTTGAATGTCAGACCCTCGAGGCCCGTGCTGATCAGAAGTGGTGTACTCCTCGGAAAGGGAAGAAGTTTGCGCCATGATGGAATTACGGTGAAAAAATCGAAGAGGTAGCCAAAAGTGAAAGAAGATGAAAGTGAAACCCTAGGATAAGAGAAACAGGGGACAGTTGAATAAAGTTAAGGAAGTCCAAGAGTTTTCTCCCCAATTTTCCATTTAATAAAATAATGGCCCTCAGAGACCTGATTTGAAAAATCAAAGTGAGAAAGTACTCACAAAGAAAGACCAGATCATTAAAGGTGGTCCCCCATTGCATCAGTCATGGGAGGACTTTTACTCTGTATTTCTCAAAAGAGGACCTTCCGAAATGCAGAGTAGGGGGGAGTAGATGATAGTGACAAAAAACACCCATGTCTCATGGAGACCTAAGCATTCTACATGGTCGTCACAAATGTCTTGCTCAGGAACCGATCTAGTGAAGAAGCTGAGATCTCTCCCAAGAATCTCACCTCAGAGACCTGTTGGTAGGTCTCCTATCCAAATCTAGCCAGATATCTGTCTGAGGTCCCTCACTCAGGGCTCTCTACTGGGTGAATACCTGACGAACCCACATCGCTTTAATTAATGTCTATTTGGTACTATCAGAAGGTACAGTCATACCATAGCCACACACAAACACACAGTTCTTCAGACTTATTTTTCTCCTGTTACATTCATCTCTCGAAAAAAGACTCGGAACACGGACTTAAGCTTCGGAGGTGGTTCGCTGGGAAGACTCCCCGGCCCTCCTTTTCTTGCATAGTTACGCTAGGATCTCTCCGGTGACAACAATTTTGACTGTCTGGAACAAAGAGGAGTTGCAGAGCAGGTGAGAATCCTTCGTCATCCACCCATGTGTTCTGATCTTTTCATGATGTGTAATTTTTGACGCATCACTGAGGTTCATTTTTCAAATTCTAGATTCAGGTCTCTTCGCAACCTTAATCCAAATTCAGAATTCAGCTCTCGTTGAATATTTCTTCATCAAAATTTTGCCTCAGCTCATGCTGAGGTTCAATTTTCAAATTTTGCATTCTGGTCTCTTCGCGACTATAATCCAAATTCAGAATTCAGCTCTCGATGAATATTTCTTCATCAAAATTTTGCCTCAGCTCATGCTGAGGTTCATTTTTCAAATTCTAGATTCAGGTCTTTTGGCAACCTTAATATAAATTTAGAATTCAGCTCTCGCTGAATATTTCTTCATCAAAATTTTGCCTCACCTCATGCTGAGGTTCATTTTTCAAATTCTACATTATGGTTCCTTCGCAACCTTAATCCAAATTCAGAATTCAGCTCTCGCTGAATATTTCTTCATTAAAATTTTGCCTCAGCTCATGTTGAGGTTCATTTTTCAAATTCTGGATGCAGGTCTCTTCGTGACCTTTCAGAATTCAGCTCTCGTTGAATATTTCTTCATCAAAAGTTTGCCTCAGCTCATGCTGAGGTTCATTTTTCAAATTCTGCATTCTGGTCTCTTCTCGACTATAATCCAAATTAAGAATTCAGCTCTCGCTGAATATTTCTTCATCAAAATTTTACCTCAGCTCATGCTGAGGTTCATTTTTCAAATTCTAGATTCAGGTCTCTTGGCAACCTTAATCTATATTTAGAATTCAGCTCTCGCTGAATATTTCTTCATCAAAATTTTGCCTCAGCTCATGCTGAGGTTCATTTTTCAAATTCTACATTCTGGTTCCCTCGCAACCTTAATCCAAATTCAGAATTCAGCTCTCGCTGAATATTTCTTCATTAAAATTTTGCCTCAGCTCATGTTGAGGTTCATTTTTCAAATTCTGGATGCAGGTCTCTTCGTGACCTTAATCCAAATTCAGAATTCAGCTCTCGTTGAATATTTCTTCATCAAAAGTTTGCCTCAGCTCATGCTGAGGTTCATTTTTTAAATTCTAGATTCAGGTCTCTTCGCAACCTTAATCTAAATTCAGAATTCAGCTCTCGCTGAATATTTCTTCATCAAAATTTTGCCTCAGCTCATGCTGAGGTTCATTTTTTATATTCTGGATTCAGGTCTCTTCGCGACCTTAATCCAAATTTAGAATTCAGCTCTTGCTGAATATTTCTTCATCAAAATTTTGCCTCAGCTCATGCTGAGGTTTATTTTTCAAATTCTAGATTTAGGTCTCTTCGCGACCTTAATCCAAATTTAGAATTCAGCTCTCGCTGAATATTTCTTCATCAAAATTTTGCCTCAGCTCATGCTGAGGTTCATTTTTTAAATTCTAGATTCAGGTCTCTTTGCGACCTTAATCTAAATTTAGAGTTCAGCTCTCGCTGAGTATTACTTCGTTAAATTTTTACCTCAGCTCATGCTGGGGTTCATCATACATATTCTTGATTCAGGTCTCTTCGCGACCTTAATTCAAATTCAGAAAAATTTTGCCTCAGCTGAGGCCGAGGTTTATCTCTCACACTGCTGACAAAATAAGAGTCGTATTTTTCAACATGAGACCTCAATATTACATTTCATGTAACTTTTCATTACACGTCCTTTTCGGACTTCACATTTTTTATCCCCCTGCTACGCTTCATCTAGTTTTTCGCTACCCTTTCAGGAAGATACACGTCTTTTCGTCAAATATCATCTATTGCGCGTACAATAGAATAAGGAATTTTTTCACTGAAAGTTTACGTGTCATACTCTTTCATGTGTTTCGAGCGAGCTAAGAGTAATGTAACCAGAAAAAGCACATTATACAAAATCAGAACAGAGAGATGAGCGAATGCTAACACCTACCCAAACCGCACTTCTCTTCCTTTTCCGATGATCAGAATCGTCTTCAGTTGTAATGCTCTCTCGCAACTCTGTAAGAAAAAAGAGGGTCGGGGATGTTTCCCAGCGAACCACCTCTGAAGCCTAAGTTAGTATTCTGGTTTTCTTTCTTTGGAAGTGAATGTAACAGGAATAATAAGTCTGAAAAAAAAATTTGTTTGTTTGTGTTGGATAATATATACTCGTGAGTTTTTTAGAATAAAGCTGAATTGCTGCTCCATCTTTTCCCTTCACCTTTACACGCACTAACGCCTTATTGGCTGAGATCCAATGTACTTTCTGAGTGTACCTTACGAGCATTAATTAAAGTGTCTTTGTTCGTCAGGTATACAACTGAGGAAGAGTTTTAAAGAGAGACCTCAAGGTAGGTCTCTTAACAGGAGACCTCAAGGTAGATCTCTTAAGAAAGATCTCTCCGGGAGACCTCATCTCCATCATTATGCTACTTCTCTAGCTGAATGCTTTCAACACCTGCATGAGGTATTCAGGTCTCTTAAAGAGCTGGATATTTTTATCTCTATCATCTACTCCCCCTACTCTGAATTTCGGGAGGTCTTCCTTTGAGAAATACAGAGTAATTTACCCCGTGCGATTATCGAGACATGAGATTTCTTTAGACAATCCTACTTTCCTTCGCCAGGGACCAGCCTATTTTAAATTTTTAAACCAGAACTCAGTTCGCTATTATTTGAGTAAAAAGGGGGAGACTCTGCAACTTCCCCTACTTTATTTCAACCGTCCTCCCCTCTCTTTTATATCGGGGTTTTCATCCTTATCTTCTTTTTACCTTTACACTCTTCCTCCATTTTACTGTAATTTTCTTATGGTACGAACGCCCTCTCCCTCCGCAGAGGATACCATTTCCGATCAACCGGCATTTCGTGCATCTGATTCCCAGCCTCATCTCTCCTCGCATGAAGACTCTCAGTCGGACACATCTTCTCGCTCAAGTCAAGAGAAAACAACTTTCTGCCCATCGCTCCCGACGAATAGCCATCAGGAATCCCTCAAGCCCGACACCTCCTTCCAATCCTGAAGAAATCATCAACCTGACCGAGGGTTCGCCCTCATCTGGCCAGGGGGTTAAAGAGGTGGATTCATCATTTCCTTCTGTTGAGACCTCTTCTTCTCTGAAGATTTCTGCTCCTCCTATTATGGCTCAAAACGCTATAGCAGGTGAATCCTCCCTAACTCTTGTAGAATTAGCATTAGTAAAGTCGTTGTTGAACTGTGATGAGTTGTTTGATATTAGCATGCCAGAACCGTATGACCGTCCTCATCTATTGGATTATCCTTCGGTGGCTTTTTGGTATCACCAAATAGAGGCAGGTTTAAGGTTTCCCCTCCCTGACTTCATGACTCAAGTTTGTGATCTGCATAATTTATGGCCCAACCAATTTCACCCTTCTTTCGTCAAAATCCTGTTGACTTTCTTCATTTTGCTTCGTGGAAATGGGGGTGTCCTAACTCCCACTCTATTCCAAACTGTTTATGATGTGAAGCCCACGGGTGCGTTCTATTACGCCAGCGCTAGACTCAAGGGCCCTGCCCAATACTTGTGTGTTCCTCGCACGACAGGGAAAGAATGGAGAGACAAGTACTTCATCGTCACTCCTAAATAGGGTCGTTGGCCTTTCACCTATCCCCCATGGCAAACACTTCACCTGAAGCAGCCTCGTCCGGCCGTTAAGGACATCCCTCCTATTACTCTCTAGGTGTTATCAAAGTTAACTCAAAGGGCGCGGTTTACCCCCTTTCCATTCAATTCATTGCTATCTGACTCTAGCGTGCTTTCCTTCTTCGGAATATCCCCTCGAGGAGATCATTCTTTTTCCATCGATGGTGGGTTTCAACTGTCTTTTTGTCTTTTTCTTTTCTGTTTCTCGAGTCTTCCTAACATGCATTTTATCCTTCGCACCCTACTTGACGCAGAAACAAGCTGGATTCAAGATATGAAACTTCCTGATGATAAAGACTTTGATTTTGCCATTCTGTTGGAGGAGCAAGCTCGCCTGGAATCTCAGGCTCAAGATATCTCTCATCCCACCAATGAAATCTCTTCGTCCGCCGCAACATTCACGCAATCGCTATCAGCTCCCACTGTTGCCTCAGGAACCCTCATCAAGCCTAATGCTATTAAATCGTTCAGCTCGGGTGCACCCCCTCAGGATCTTGGCAAGGATAAAGTTACTTCTAGAAAGCTTTCCTCTCCATCCCAAAAGAAGAAAACTAGGGTGGACGCCTCTACCAGCCTTAAGAGGCCTCCTTTCCCCCGACCTCCTGCCGGTATCACTAAGAAGTCTAAACATACCCCTCTTCTCAGTGGTTCCCCTTCTAAGGGTGCTGATTCATCAGGTTATGCTTTCAGAGGTCAAACCTCCAGCTCCCTTCGCAAGTTGCCTCCTTCTGAGTGTCTTTCCCTGCTGCAAGCTATTCCCCTTTCAGAGGAGGAGGCTGAGTCTAGCCCTCCTTCTCTGCATCAACTTCAGGAGGAAAGCGCTAAAGATTTGGTGAAGGTATTGTTGCTATCAGGTTTTCGTTTTCAGAAAACATTCATTCTAAACATTATCATATTCTTACTTTTACATGTCTAACGCCTTTTTTCTCTCTCTTTTAGCTAATCAGCTCTCATGGTCAACTGCTGCAACTTCAAGGTGCTGCCCAAGAGAAAGAGATGGGGAAGCTGAGAGAGGCGTTAGTAGCTGGCCAAGTGCAGCTGCAGGAGTTGATTAGGGCGAACGAAGACCTGCAGCACCAGAATCAAGACATCCTGGATACCAGCAGCAGACTTTCCCTAGCCAATGACGATTTAAAAAAGAAGAATCAGGAACTGCTCATGTCTCAAGAGAAGGTGTCTGCTCTATCTGAGGAGAATGCCTCCCTCAGCAATGTCAATGCCGAGCTCAGTCGTCATCTGTCCCAAGTTAGCAAGGAACTTGAGGGGACCAAGAGCCTACTTCATGCTGCTAACCTTTCTTATCAATCTGGTTATACGGAAGGGGTTCATTACTGCCGCAGCTACATCCTCCGGACTTCTTTAGGCCAGCAAGCACTGCAAATCCTCCATCAAGGCCTCTTGGAATCTTTCCGAGCCTCACCTGAGTACCTGCTAGCTATCCGCCAAGATATTGCCCTCTTGGCGAAGAGATGTGACATGACTGTGTTAGCCAAGGCTCGCAGCTTGGGTTTTAAGGAGCCTATAGAGGTAGATCCGATAGTGAAGCATCTCCCTCCACCTCCCTCATTCAAGGGTGATCTCTCTGCTCCTCTAGGAACAGCTTGGTGGCTTCCTGTCATGCAGAAAGCCTTCGAGGCTCTCACTGTTCCTTGTGATTTACAAGCGGCCTTCTCTGATCCGCCTGAGCCCATTTACGATTTTTTCCCAAAAGGCTTCTTTCAGGCTGCTAAGATATCAGGTATCTTACACCCTACTCTACTCTTACATGCCTATTTTCGTGCTTGCCGTTGCAACTTTATGTTCCTTCAATTAATCTACTTCTCATCTCGCTTCTTCAGATGCACCTTCGACTGGTGGGGCCTTGCAAGTCCTTAGTGATGAACTAGGAAGGCTGGAGAATGTTCCTGGGGGCGAGTCTGCTGATGCTGCGGGAGCTGATCCTGATGATGATGCTGCCAATTTCTTTGCTTAACTGATGTGTAGTTTATGTTTCAAACAATGCTCTTATTTTGCTTTCGTATTAGATAATTTATTTTGTATTTCGGTATTGAACAATTTATCCACTTTTGCCTTATTCTTTACATGCTGCACCCTCCACTTAGCAGCTTAATCTATTGCGCGTATCTTATTATCATGTTCTTGCTTGTCTATGCATTTTTTCCTTCTTTTATTTTTCAAATTTCCTTGCATTTTCATGAGGTATTACGGGACCCCCTTAGGGGTGTAAGGTACACCCCTACTCCCCCCTACTCCCCCTACTCTAGATGGTTTTATCTTTTTGTTAAACCATTTAGAGTAAATACTTTACTTCATCTTACTAGGTATCACACTTACTGCCTTATTTTGGCTTTGTAATGTCGTTTCTTATTTCATGATAAAACATAAACAAAGACAAAAATAAAGGAACAACTTCTCAGCCTTTATTTATTCACGACAAGTTCTCTTCGTGCCATTACTGGAATACTTGTCTAGCCAAGCAAGTATCCTACCAAAAAAGGATGGGCATGAGACCTGGCACGTAGATCCCCTCCCATTAAGACAAAAAAAATTTCATAGCATGTTTCTAAACATAATACTTGTTGAGGTTACTAATGTTCCATGGGCTTAGTTCCACGTATCCCTCATGGCTCGTGAGCTCATATGCTCCACCAGGGAGTACTTTGGTTACCACAAAAGGTCCTTCCCAATTTGGCTCAAACTTTCTCACCGGATGCATCGCATCAGCTCCCTTGAGCACCAGATCTCCCTCTTGAAACCTCCTAGTCTTTACTCTCGCATCATATGCTGCCTTTATGCGAGCCTTGTAAGCCAGAGCTCGCTGATGTGCCTCTTCACGCACCTCATCAATCAGGTCTAAGCTATCAACTCTCAGGTCTCTGTTCAAGTCCTCATTGTAGGCTAGGATTCTGTGTGTCGGAATTTTCACCTCCACTGGCCTGACAGCGTCAGTGCCATATACCAAACAAAAAGGAGACTGCTCTGTAGCTGTTTTCTGTCCAGTTCTATACGCCCACAACACCGAGCTCAGCTCTTCCACCCATTGAGACCTCTCTTTTTCTAACCTTGCTTTGATACCATTCACTATAGTCCGATTGGTGACTTCCACTTGTCCACAGGTCTCTGGGTGAGCAACAGCAGTGAACCTCTGTTCGATTCCTCTAGCTTTGCACCAAGCTTGTGTTCTTTTTCCAAAGAATTGTGTTCCGTTATCAGATACTAGCACTCTGGGCAGGCCATATCGACAACAAATATTCTTCCATTTAAACTTTATGATGCTCTCCTCTGTTATTGAAGACAAGGGCTCTGCCTCTACCCACTTATTGAAATAATCCACTGCTACAATGATGTGACATTTCTTTCCTGCTGCTATGGGAAGTTTGCCAACTAGATCTATGCCCCATTTGTCAAACGGACATTCTGCATACTGAACCCCTAGTTCTTCAGTGGGTCTATGAATCAGCGGCCCATGCTTCTGGAAACTGGGACACCTTCTTACGAAGACCTCGGCATCCTTCTTCAAAGAAAGCCAATAGTATCCAGCTCTCAGCACTCGCCGATCAGGTCTCAGAATCCTGTATGACATCCTGTTATTCCATGATGCGCTTCCTTGATTATCCGCAGACCTTCCGCCTCTGTCACACATCTCAGTAATGGCTGTGAGTAAGCCCTCCTAAATAAGTGTCCTCCAATCAGACAATACTTGGCGTAGATTTCTTTTTTCCAGCTCTTTCCCCTTCTAATTGTTCCCCCGTTTTCAAGAAATGTAAAACAGGTATTCTCCAATCATTTTTTCCTTCTATCTCATGAATACTCTTTTCTATTCGGCTACCTGCCATTTTTAACAATGTCACTTTTTCAGGCATCGACCCATTCAGCAAGCTGGCTAGCTTAGCCGGGCGGTGTGCCTGTGCATTGAGGTCTCGAGGTATCTGCTCTATCTTCAGGTGCTAGAAACTTTTACTCAGATCTCTGATCTGCTCCACGTACCTGACCATCCTTTTTTCGTTGATCTCATCATTCCCCGAGACCTGCTGAACCACCAGTTGGGAGTCAGAGTGAATGACCACCTTCTGAGCTCCCAGTTCAGCTACCATCTCCAGTCCTCTAACGAATGCTTCATACTCGGCCTCATTATTAGAGACTCTGAACTTAAACTTTAACGCAAAACTGAGCTCGCTTTGGTCTGGCGTTACTATGACAATTGCAGCGCCACATCCCTCAATTGTCACCGACCCATCAACAAAGACCTTCCACTCTGGCCATTGTACAGGTTGAGTAGTTTCTTGGATGAAGTCCGCCAAAGCCTGCACTTTGATAGCGGTACGTGGCTCAAATTCTACATCATATTCCCCAAGCTCCATACTCCATTTCACCATTCTCCCCGAGAGATCTGGTTTGCTCAACACTTGCTTAAAGGGAAAATTAGTTCTCACCACCACCCTATGAGCTAGGAAATACAACCTTAACCTTCTTGTTGTTGCCATCACAGCTAAGGCAGCTTTCTCCACGTCAGAATATCTATACTCAGCTCCCTGCAGGGCCTTACTAATATAATAGATGGGCTTTTGCATAGAGCCCTCTTTCTTTATGAGCACTGCACTCAGGGAATTATCTCCCACAGATATGTACAGTGATAGAGATAAAAATATCCAGCTCTTTAAGAAACCTGAATACCTCATGCAGATGTTGAGAGCGCTCAACAAGAGAAGTAGCATAATGATTGAGATGAGGTCTCTCGGGGAGATCTCTCTTGAGAGATCTGCCTCGAGGTCTCCCGGGGAGATCTCTCTTAAGAGATCTCTCTTGAGGTCTCCTATTAAGAGGCCAACCTTGAGGTCTTTCCTTAAAACTCTTCCTCAATTGTATATCTGACGAACAAAGACACTTTAATTAATGCTCGTAAGGTACACTTAGAAGGTACATTGAGTCTCGGCCAATAAGGCGATAGCGCGTGTAAAGGTAAAGAAAAAAGATGGAGTAGCAGTTCAGCTTTATTCTCAAAAACTCACGAGTATATATCATCAAACAAAACACAACTTTAAGGGTCTGGTCATTATTCTTGTTACATTCATTTTCAACGAAAGAAAAACCAAAATACTAACTTAAGCTTCGGAGGTAGTTCGCCGGGAAACATCCCCGGCCCTCATTTTTCTTGCAGAGTCGTAAGAGAGCATTGCAGCTGGAGACGATTCTGGCCATCATAAAAGGAAGAGAAGTGTGGTTTGAGTAAGTGTTAATATTCGCTCATCTCTCTGCTCTGATTTTGTATACTGTACTTTTTCTAGTTACATTATCTGGCTCCGTCTGTAGGAACGAAATTTTTCATCGAAATCTCACCTTAAAACTCCTTTTATGTGTTTTTCTTTCAACGATGTCGGTGTAAAGTCTAAACTCGAAAGTAAAAGAAAGAGCATTAGGAAAATGGGTCTTAATATTTTAGTTAATCTGTGTTTTTCCTTTGGAAATGACTCTCATTGTTCTTAAAGAAAAGGCTGGTGGGTTTCGAGACCTTCATTTTTTAAATCTCTTTTCAGATTCTGGTGGAATCTTTTAAAGCTTCACTTATTTTTCACGTTCTCTTTTCTAAAAAAAAATTCTCTGGTTCGCAACCTGGTGAGGAGTTATGAGTAGCACAGCACGACAAAGGGAACTACAAGCTATTTGAAAAATGGCTTGAAAATAGATAATCCCCAGAGGAAGAACCTCGAAAACCTTCGTAGCACAAAGGAGTGAAATCGAAAGAAAATGTGGGACCCCTAGAGCAGGTCTCACACAATCCCAATAGAGATTGGGGAAGTGGGTGGGGAAAGGGAATATGTTGAATTGTATTCCTTGAGTTCCTTAAATACCCGGCGAGACTTGATAATGGTCTTGGGAAAGGGTGGTGTTGAACACCTGTTATGCCCTTGATGATGTGCCTTGGTCGGGTACTGATAGTTGAATACCTCGAAATGCAGGTTCAGTCATGGAAAACATATCAGTCCGAGATCGAGAGTCCCCACCTGAAGGAGTGGTGCGCGAAGACAACTCCTCGGAGGAACGTACTGAGGAGGAGAATCAGAATAACCTGAAGGTAGCTCCATCAAAGATGTCGATGCCCCAGAAGGAGGGGGCTTCTAAGTCGACTAGTCCTCAGAAAGAAGGAGGTCATAAAGGTTCAGAGGTCATGAGAGAGGAACCTCAAGTACCTGTGCAGCAGAGTGTCACCTATGCGGTGTCTATGGATCAGCTCAATGCTATGGTGAAGCAAGCTGTATCCAAAGCTTTGGCTCCCTCAGAGGGCCAAAATAAGAGATCTGGCTACACAGCAAAGAAACCAAGAAGGTACGAATGGATCTTGTAAAGATCTTAACCATGACGAGATGCCGATGAGAAGGTTCAAGCCTTGTTAATACGAAAATGAATGTTCGCGACCTGAACATTTTTATTTCCTTTGGCAGGGAGAACTTGTGGACGAAGGACAATATGAAAGCGACGGGTATGAGAGCCCTCAAACTGAATCAGAAAATGGTCAGTAAATAAATAGAGAAAGTAGATATTAGCGACACTTTTAAGTAGCTCACTCGCTAATAAAATCATGATTGCCTATCTTGCAATAAAACTTGCAGAGGACGAGGCACGGATCGTGAGAACTCAAGATGAGGGAGCTGCTGCTAAGGTCGCAACCCTCAAACAGCAATTGAAAGATCTCCAGCGGAAGGCCTCTTCACCTAGGAAATCTCCTAAGAAGCCTGTTAAGACCGGTAATAGCCAGTCTCCTTTTTCAAAGGACATCAGAGAAGATCAGCTACCTTCGAATTTCAAGACATTGACGTTGGAGTACGACGGTTCCACGGATCCCTATGAGCATATGATGAGATTTGAAAATGGTGCTATGTTGCATCAGTACACAGAAAGAGTTAAGTGCAGAGTTTTCCTTATGACTCTGTCGAAGGTAGCGCAACAATGGTTCTCTCAATTACCCCCCAATAGTATAAGTTCATTCCTCGAGTTCAAGTCTATGTTCCTTCACCAATTTGCTAGTGCGAGGAGGCACGTAAAGACGCCCTCCTCACTCATGGCAATGAGACAAGGACCCTCAGAGAGCTTGCGAGAGTATGTGACTCGCTTTAACGCTGAAGTGTTACAAGTCCCTCTGGCTTCGGACGATGTGAAGGTGCAGGCGCTCATACAGGGTTTAGCACCGGGTCTGTTCTTTAATTCACTGAAAAAGAGAGCTCTCCTATTCTTTGAAGAGTTGCTGTAGAGAGCTGAAAAGTATGTTAACCTCGAGGAGGCTCAAGAGGCTAGGAAGATATAGGAACAACTCCCTGTTCCCAAAAGGGAGACTTCGGAGAAGAGGTCATCCTCAACATCAAGATTTGAAAAAGATAAGGGAGGGCAGAAGTCCAAGAGAGCCCCAGAAAGATTTGACCATTATACCCCCCTCAATGCATCTTTGGTGGAGGTCATGGAAGCTGCTGCCAGGTCTCCCCACTTCAGGTTTCCTAGTACTTATAAGGAAGGTCCACGCAACCCGCGATCTGAGTTGTACTGCAAGTATCACAATGACTATGGTCATGACACGAACTCTTGTAGGCATCTGAAGGATGCTATTGAGCGACTGCTGAAAAAGGATGATATCTTACTCCAATTTGTCAAAAAAGAAAGAGAGAAAAGTTATAAGAGAAAAGAGCCGGAGCAGAAGAGACCTGACCAAAGGGAGAGAACTCCCCCTAGGCGAGAGGATCCTCCCCCGAAAAGAGGAAATATCAACATGATTATAGGAGGAAATATTAATGGAGACTCAGGCCGAGCTCGTAAAGTCTATGTGAGAGCTGCTAAAGCCCAAGTGAATAAGGAGGTCCAGGAGTTAGTAGAGACAATAGGCATGGAGATCGACGTGGTGGACTCATTCCCAGAAGAAGAGACAAATCCAAAAGCATGTGTAAGCTTTGGTCCCGATGACTTGATGAGCGCAACGCCCCATAACGATGCACTGGTGATCAGTGCTGAAGTGGCTAATTGGCGAGTGGCACGGATCTTCGTGGGCACTGGAAGTGCGGTAAATGTGCTCTTCTGGGATTGTTTCCAGAAAATGAAGATTAATGCTGATTTAATTCCAGTGAGCATAGCATTATATGGTTTTGCTGGAGGTTGAAATACAGCCCAAATGGGAGGTGACCCTTCAGGTAACACTCGGGAGTGGCGAGACCTCGAACACTCGGATGGTAAAGTTCCTAGTAGTGGATACACCTTCGGCGTATAACATAATATTAGGAAGACCTGCACTAAATGACTTCCAGGTAGTGGTCTCTACCTACCACATGAAAATGAAATTTCCAGCTCTCAATGAGGGATTGGTAGGTGAGGTCTCTGGAGACCAAGAAGTATCGAAAGAATCTTATGTGAAATCCATAAAGCATGCCAAGCAGAAGGTGAAGGGAGCCTTAGGGGCAGAACGCCCACTATAGGATAAAGATGCAAAAACGAGAGGTGTAGAGGAAGACCTAGAACCAAGAATGCAGCCAGTGGAAGAGGATTTAATGATGGTGGAACTGTTTCCGAGAAAAATGGGTTTCACCACGAAGGTAGGAATGCAAATGGCTGAAGAGCAGAAGGAAGCAATAATCCGATGTTTATGGAAGAATGCGAATCTATTTGCATTCAGCCCGAAGGACATGAGGGGAGTAGACCCATCTGTAGCTCTACATTATTTGAATGTAGACCCCAAAGCAAAGCCAGTAAGGCAGAAGAAGAGATCCTTCGGGCCAGAGAAGGAAAAGGTGATCAGAGAAGAGATCAAGCATTTGCTGGACGCTGGTCATATTGTCAGAATTCAGTATTCCGAATGGTTATCGAATGCAGTAATGGTAGCTAAGAGTAATAGTAGCTGGCGAATGTGCATAGATTTTAGGGACTTGAACAAAGCATGCCCGAAAGATCATTACCCACTGCCCTGTATCGACCAGTTGGTTGATTCAACTTCTGGATGTGAGTTGTTATCTATGCTCGATGCATATCAGGGGTATCACCAGATATAATTAGCCCCTGAGGATGTGGTCAAAACCGCCTTTGTGACCATATGTGGCACGTTCGCTTATGTAAGGATGCCTTTTGGCCTAAAAAACGCAGGAGCGACCTATCAAAGAATGATGGATGCGATCTTTGAAGAGCAGATAGGAAAGATTTTGGAGGTATACGTAGACGATATTCTCGTAAAAAGTGTGAAGGCAGAACATCATGCCAGAGACCTGGAGGAGGTCCTGATTGTGGTGAGAAAATATGACTTACGGTTGAACCCAGCCAAGTGCACGTTTGGTGTTAAATCAGGGAAGTTCTTGAGATATATGATAACTCCAAGAGGGATTGAGGTAAATCAGGATAAAGTTCGAGCTGTACTGGAAATAGCTGCTCCCACTAGTATAATGGAGGTACAACGGCTAAACGGAAGAATCACTGCGCTCAGTCGGTTCATATCCGCTTCAGCGGAAAAAAGCTTTCCGTTCTTCAAGGTGTTGAAGAAGGCCAGTAAATTTGAATGGGATGAGAGCTTCCAGAAGGCATTTGAGGACTTGAAAGCTCATTTGGCAAGCTTACCAGTGTTAACTAAGCCAACCACAGGAGAAACCCTATACCTGTACATATCCGTGGGAGATCATTCCCTGAGTGTGGTGCTCATAAAGGAAGAGGGCTCTATGCAAAAGCCCATCTATTATATCAGTAAGGCCCTGCAGGGAGCTGAGTATAGATATTGTGACGTGGAGAAAGCTGCCTTAGCTGTGATGACAACAGCGAGAAGGTTAAGGTTGTAATTCCTAGCTCATAGGGTGGTGGTGAGAACTAATTTCCCCTTTAAGCAAGTGCTGAGCAAACCAGATCTCTCGGGGAGAATGGTGAAATGGACTGTAGAGCTTGGGGAATATGATGTAGAATTTGAGCCACGTACCGCTATCAAAGCGCAAGCTCTGGCGGACTTCATCCAAGAAACTACTCAACCTGTACAATGGCCAGAGTGAAAGGTCTTTGTTGATGGGTCGGTAACAATTGAGGGATGTGGCGCTGGAATTGTCGTAGTAACGCCAGACTAAAGCGAGCTCAGTTTTGCATTAAAGTTTGAGTTCCGAGTCTCTAATAATGAAGCCGAGTATGAAGCATTCGCTAAAGGACTGGAGATGGTGGCTAAACTGGGAGCTCAGAAAGTGGTCATTCACTCTGACTCCCAACTGGTGGTTCAGCAGATCTCGGGGAATTATGAGATCAAAGAAGAAAGGATGGTTAGATACGTGGAGCAGATCAGAGATATGAGTAAAAGTTTCCAGTACCTGAAGATAGAGCAAATACCTCGAGATCTCAATGCACAGGCAGACCGCCTGGCTAAGCTAGCCAGCTCGCTGAATGGGTCGATGCCTGAAAAAGTGACATTGCTAAAAATGACAGGTAGCCAAATAGAAAAGAGTATTCATGAGATAGAAGGAAAAAATGATTGGAGAATACCTGTTTTACATTTCTTGAAAACAGGGGAACAATTAGAAGGAGAAAGAGCTGGAAAAAAGAAAATCTACCCCAAGTATTGTCTGATTGGAGGACACTTATTCAGAAGGGCTTACTCACAGCCATTACTGAGATGTGTGACAGAGGCGGAAGGGCTGCAGATAATCAAGGAAGCGCATCAGGGAATAGCAGGATGTCATACAGGATTCCAAGGCCTGATTCGGCGAGTGCTGAGAGTTGGATACTATTGGCCTTCTTTGAAGAAGGATGCCGAGGTCTTCGTAAGAAGGTGTCCCAGCTGCCAGAAGCATGGGCCACTGATTTATAGATCCGCTGAAGAGCTAGGGGTTCAGTATGCTCTGTTTGACAAATGGGGCATAGATCTAGTTGGCAAACTTCCCATGGCAGCAGGAAAGAAATGTCACATCATTGTAGCAGTGGATTATTTCAGTAAGTGGGTAGAGGTAGAGCCCTTGTCTTCAATAACAGAGGAGAGCATCATAAAGTTTATATGGAAGAATATTTGTTGTCGATATGGCCTGCCCAGAGTGCTGGTATCTGATAACGGAACACAATTCTTTGGAAAAAGAACACAAGCTTGGTGCAAAGCTAGAGGAATCGAACAGAGGTTCGCTGATGTTGCTCACCCAGAGACCTGTGGACAAGTGGAAGTCACCAATCGGACTATAATGCATGGTATCAAAGCAAGATTAAAAAATGAGAGGTCTCAATGGGTGGAAGAGCTGAGCTCGGTGTTGTGGGCGTACAGAACTGGACAGAAAACAGCTACAGGGCAGTCTCCTTTCTGTTTGGTATATGGCATTAACACTGTTATGCCAATGGAGGTGAAAATTCCGACACACAGAATCCTAGCCTACAATGAGGACTTGAACAGAGACCTGAGAGCTGACAACCTAGACCTGATCGACGAGGTGCGTGATGAGGCACATCAGCGAGCCCTGGCTTACAAGGCTCGCATAAAGGCAACATATGATGCGAGAGTAAAGACTAGGAGGTTTCAGGAGGGAGATCTGGTGCTCAAGAGAGCTGATGCGATGCATCCAGTGAGAAAGTTTGAGCTAAATTGGGAAGGACCTTTTGTGGTAACCAAAGTACTCCCTGGTGGAGCGTATGAGCTCACAAGCCATAAGAGATACGTGGAACCAAGACCATGGAACATTAGTAACCTGAAGAAGTATTATGTTTAGAAACATGCTATGGAAAATTTCTTGTCTTAATGGCAGGGGATCTACGTGCCATGTCTCATGCCCATCCTTTTTTGGTAGGATACTTGCTTGGCTAGACAAGTATTCCTGTAATGGCACGAAGAGAACTTGTCGTGAATAAATAAAGGCTAAGAAGTTTTTCCTTTATTTTTATCTTTATTTATGTTTTATCATGAAATAAGAAACAATACTACAAAGCCAAAATAAGGCAGTAAGTGAGATGCCCAGCAAGATGAAGTAAAGTATTTACTCTAAATGGTTTAATAAAAAGATAAAACCATCTAGAGTAGGGGGGAGTAGGGGTGTACCTTACACCCCTAAGGGGGTCCTGTAATACCTCATGAAAATGCAAGGAAATTTGAAAAATAAAAGAAGGAAAAAATGCATAGACAAGCAAGAGCATGATAATAAGATAGGCGTAATAGATTAAGCTGCTAAGTGAAGAGTGCAGCATGTACAGAATAAGGCAAAAGTAGATAAACTGTTCAGTACCGAAATACAAAATAAATTGTCTAAAACGAAAGCAAAATAAGAGCATTGTTTGAAACATAAACTACACAGCAGTTAAGCAAGGAAATTGCCAGCATCATCATCAGGATCAGCTCCCGCAGCACCAGCAGACTCGCCCCCAGGAACATTCTCCAGCCTTCCTAATTCATCACCAAGGACTTGCAAGGCCCCACCAGTTGAAGGTGCATCTGAAGAAGTGAGATGAGAAGTAGATTAATTGAAGGAACGGAAAGTCGCAACGGCAAACACGAAAATAGGCATGTAAGAGTAGAGTAGGATGTGAGATACCTAATATCTTGGCAGCCTGAAAGAAGCCTTTTAGAAACAAATCATAAATAGGCTCAGGCGGATCAGAGAAGACCACTTGCAAATCACAAGGCGCAGTGAGAGCCTCGAAGGCTTTCTGCGTGACAGGAAGCCACCAAGTTGTTCCTAGAGGAGCAGAGGGATCACCCTTGAATGAGGGAGGTGGAGGGAGATGTTTCACTATCGGATCTACCTCTATAGGCTCCTTAAAACCCAAGTTGTGAGCCTTGGCTAACACAGTCATGCCACATCTCTTCGCCAAGAGGGCAATATCTTGGCGGATAGCCAACAGATACTCAGGTGAGGCTTGGAAAGATTCCAAAAGGCCTTGGTGGAGGAATTGCAGTGCTTGCTGACCTAGAGAAGTCCGGAAGATGTAGCTGCGGCAGTAATGAACTCCTTTTGTATAACCAGATTGATAAGAAAGGTTGGCAGCATGACGACCATGACATTGACATGGTCACATCTATTTCAGTTTTGAGTGGGGACCATAACACGTTATAATCAAAGCTCATTGGTGCCATGTGGCTTATCCACAAACGTGACGACGTGTTCTTACCCCACTAGCATGCCCTTGTTCCAAGGGAGGACAGAAATTCTGTGCCCTAAGTTTCAAGCATCAAAATTAGTAGTATCTCTTTTTATTTTAATAACATGATTTTATTTTATATTGAATAATAACATGATTTTATTTTATTTTAAAACAAGAATTACATGGTTTTAAAGAATTGGGGTGGGGGCTTTCATTTTAGATAACATTTCAATTTTAATATTCCTTCTGTATTCAAATAAAGAAATAATTAATTCTTCAAAATACTTTAAAAGTAATAAGAACTTATCCATTTTCTATCTTTTTATCTTTTTTTTTTTCATAATCTTCGTGTCCAACACTACATATACACAATGAGTGAGACGGAAGTCATCTGTCCCCTCAAGTTCCTTGCTAACTTGGGACAGATGACGATTGAGCTCTGCATTGACATTGCTGAGGGAGACATTCTCCTCAGATAGAGCAGACATCTTCTCTTGAGACATGAGCAGTTCCTGATTTTTCCTTTTTAAATCGTCATTGGCTAGGGAAAGCCTACTGCTGGTATCCAAGATGTCCTGATTCTGGCGCTGCAGGTCTTCGTTTGCCCTAATCAACTCCTGCAGCTGCACTTGGCCAGCCACTAACGCCTCTCTCAGCTTCCCCATCTCTTTCTCTTGGGCAGCACCTTGAAGTTGCAGCAGTCGACCATGAGAGTTGATTAGCTAAAAGAGAGAGAAAAAAGGCGTTAGACATGTAAAAATAAGAATATGATAATGTTCAGAACGAATGCTTTCTGAAAATGAAAACTTGATAGCAACAATACCTTCACCAAATCTTGAGCGCTTTCCTCTTGAAGTTGATGCAGAGAAGGAGGGCTAGGCTCAGTCTCCTCCTCTGAAAGGGGAATAGCTTGAAGCAGGGAAAGGCAATCAGAAGGAGGCAACTTGCGAAGGGAGCTGGAGGTTTGACCTCTGAAAGCATAACCTGATGAATCAGCACCCTTAGGAGGGGAACCACTGAGAAGAGGGGTATTTTTAGACTTCTTAGTGACACCGGCAGGAGGGCGGGGAAAAGGAGGCCTCTTAAGGCTGGTAGTGGCGTCCACCCTAGTTTTTTCATTTTGGGATGGAGAGGAAAGCTTTCCAGAAGTACCTTTATCTTTGCCAAGATCCTGAGGGTGTGCACCCGAGTTGAACGATTTAATAGCTGTGGGCTTGATGATGGGTCCCGAGGCTACAGAGGGAGCTGAAGATGATTGCGTGAATGCTGCGGTAGACGAAGAGCTTTCATTGGTGGGATGAGAGATATCTTGAGCCTGAGATTCCAGGCGGGCTTGCTACTCCAACAGAATGGCAAAATCAAAGTCTTTGTCATCAGGAAGCTTTACATCTTGAATCCAGCTTATTTCTGCGCCAAGTAGGGTGCGAAGGATAACATGCATGTTAGGAAGACTCGAGAAACAGAAAAGAAAAAGACAAAAAGACAGTTGAAACCCACCCTCGATGGAAAAAGAATGATCTCCTCGAGGGGATAATCCGAAGAAGGAAAGCACGCTAGAGTCAGATAGCAATGAATTGAATGGGAAGGGGGTAAACCGCGCCCTTTGAGTTAACTTTGATAACACCTTGAGAGTAATAGGAGGGATATCTTTAACGGCCAAACGAGGCTGCTTCAGGTGAAGTGTTTGCCACGGGGGATAGGTGAAAGGCCAACGACCCTGTTTAGGAGTGACGATGAAGTACTTGTCTCTCCACTCTTTCCCCGCTGTGCGAGGAACACACAAGTATTGGGCAGGGCCCTTGGGTCTAGCACTGGCGTAATAAAACGCACCCATGGGCTTCACATCATAAACAGTTTGGAATAGAGTGGGAGTTGGGACACCCCCATTTCCGTGAAGCAAAATAAAGAAAGTCAACAGGATTTTGACAAAAGAAGGGTGAAATTGATTGGGCCACAAATTATGCAGATCACAGACTTGAGTCACGAAATCAGGGAGGGAAAACCTTAAACCTGCCTCTATTTGGTGATACCAAAAAGCCACCGAAGGATAATCCAATAGATGAAGACAGTCATACGGTTCTGGCATGCTAATATCAAACAACTCATCACAGTTCAACAACGACTTTACTAATGCTAATTCTACAGGAGTTAGGGAGGATTCACCTGCTATAGCGTTTGGAGCCATAATAGGAGGAGCAGAAATCTTCAGAGAAGAAGAGGTCTCAATAGAAGGAAATGATGAATCCACCTCTTTAGCCCCCTGGCCAGATGAAGGCGAACCCTCAGTCAGGTTAATGACTTCTTCAGGATTAGAAGGGAGTGCCGGACTTGAGGGATTCCTGATGGCTATTCGTTGGGAGCGACGAGCGGAAGGTTGTTTTCTCTTGACTTGAGTACGAGAAGATGTGTCTGACTGAGAGTCTTCATGCGAGGAGAGATGAGACTGGGAATCAGATGCACGAAATGTCGGTTGGTCGGAAATGGTATCCTCTGCAGAGGGAGAGGGAGTTCGCGCCATAAGGAAATTACAGTAAAATAGAGGAAGAATTTAAAAGTAAAGGGAAGATAAGGATGAAAACCCCGATATAAAAGAGAGTGGAGGATAGTTGAAATAAAGTAGGGGAAGTTGCAGAGTTTCCCACTTTTTACTCGAATAACGGCGAACTGAGATCTGGTTTAAAAAATTTAAAATAGACAGGTCCCTGGCCAAAGAAAGTAGGATTGTCTAAAGAAATCCCATGTCTCGGTAATCATGCAGAGTGAATTACTCTGTATTTCTCAAAGGAAGACCTCCCGAAATTCAGAGTAGGGGGAGTAGATGATAGATATAAAAATATCCTGCTCTTTAAAAGTCCCGAATACCTCATGCAGATGTTGAGAGCACTCAACAAGAGAAGTAGCATAATGATGGATGAGGTCTCTCGGGGAGATCTCTCTTGAGAGATCTGCCTCGAGGTCTCCCAGAGAGATCTCTCTTGAGGTCTCCTGTTAAGAGGCCAACCTTGAGGTCTCTCCTTAAAACTCTTCCTCAGTTGTATATCTGATAAAAAAAGACACTTTAATTAATGCTCGTAAGGTACACTTAGAAGGTACATTGAGTCTCAGCCAATAAGGCGATAGCGCGTGTAAAGGTAAAAAAAAAAGATGGAGCAGCAGTTCAGCTTTATTCTCAAAAACTCACGAGTATATATCATCAAACAAAACATAATTTTAAGGGTCTGGTCATTATTCCTGTTACATTCATTTTCAACGAAAGAAAAACCAAAATACTAACTTAGGCTTCGGAGGTAGTTCGCCGGGAAACATCCCCGGCCCTCCTTTTTCTTGCAGAGTCGTGAGAGAGCGTTGCAACTGGAGATGATTCTGGCCATCATAAAAGGAAGAGAAATGTGGTTTGAGTAAGTGTTAATATTCGCTCATCTCTCTGCTCTGATTTTGTATAATGTACTTTTTCTAGTTACATTATACAGGTATAGGGTTTCTCTTGTGGTTGGCTTAGTTAACACTGGCAAGCTTGCCAAATAAGCTTTCAGGTCCTCAAATGCCTTCTGGCAGCTCTCATCCCATTCAAATTTACTGGCCTTCTTCAACACCTTGAAGAACGGAAAGCTTTTTTCCACTAAAGCGGATATGAACCGACTGAGCGTGGTGATTCTTCCGTTTAGTCGTTGTACCTCCCTTATACTAGTGGGAGCAGCCATTTCCAGTACAGCTCGAACTTTATCCTGATTTATCTCAATCCCTCTTGGAGTTACCATATATCCCAAGAACATCCCTGATTTAACACCAAACGTGCACTTGGCTGGGTTCAACCGCAAATCATATTTTCTCACCATAGTCAGGACCTCCTCTAGGTCTCTGGCATGATGTTTTGCCTTCACGCTTTTTACAAGGATTTCGTCTACGTATACCTCCAAAATCTTCCCTATCTGCTCTTCAAAGATCGCATCCATCATTCTTTGATAGGTCGCTCCCGCGTTTTTTAGGCCAAAAGGCATCCTTACGTAGGCGAATGTGCCGCATATGGTCACAAAGGCTGTTTTGACCACATCCTCAGGGGCTAACTGTATTTGGTGATACCCCTGATATGCATCGAGCATAGATAACAGCTCACATCCAGAAGTTGAATCAACCAACTGGTCGATATAGGGCAGTGGGTAATGATCTTTCGGGCACGCTTTGTTCAGGTCCCTGAAATCTATGCACATTCGTCACCTACCATTACTCTTAGCTACCATTACTGCATTCGATAACCATTTGGAATACTGAATTTTGACAATATGACCAGCGTCCAACAAACGCTTGATCTCTTCTCTGATCACCTTTTTTCTTCTCTGGCCCAAAGGATCTCTTCTTCTGCCTTACTGGCTTCGCTTTGGGGTCTACATTCAGACGATGTAGAGCTACAGATGGGTCTACTCCCCTCATGTCCTTCGGGCTGAATGCAAATAGATTCGCATTCTTCCATAAACATCGGATTATTGCTTCTTTCTGCTCTTCAGCCATTTGCATTCCTACCTTCGTGGTGAAACCCATTTTTCTCGGAAACAGTTCCACCATCATTAAATCCTCTTCCACTGGCTGCATTCTTGGTTCTAGGTCTTCCTCTACACCTCTCGTTTTTGCATCTTTATCCTATAGTGGGCGTTCTGCCCCTAAGGCTCCCTTCACCTTCTGCTTGGCATGCTTTATGGATTTCACATAAGATTCTTTCGATACTTCTTGGTCTCCAGAGACCTCACCTACCAATCCCTCATTGAGAGCTGGAAATTTCATTTTCATGTGGTAGGTAGAGACCACTACCTGGAAGTCATTTAGTGCAGGTCTTCCTAACATTATGTTATACGCCGAAGGTGTATCCACTACTAGGAACTTTACCATCCGAGTGTTTGAGGTCTCGCCACTTCCGAGTGTTACCTGAAGGGTCACCTCCCCTTTGGGCTGTATTTCAACCTCCAGCAAAACCATATAATGCTATGCTCACTGGAATTAAATCAGCATTAATCTTCATTTTCTGGAAACAATCCCAGAAAAGCACATTTACCGCACTTCCAGTGTCCACGAAGACCCGTGCCACTCGCCAATTAGCCACTTCAGCACTGATCACCAGTGCATCGTTATGGGGCGTTGCGCTCATCAAGTCATCGGGACCAAAGCTTACACATGCTTTTGGATTTGTCTCTTCTCTTGGGAATGAGTCCACCACGTCGATCTCCATGCCTATTGTCTCTGCTAACTATTGGACCTCCTTATTCACTTGGGCTTTAGGAAAATATTACTATGATAATCCAGATCTTGAGGAAAATATACAGGAGTGACATTTCCTTGAATAGTTGGTGCTCAATAGAAACAACCCCCAAAGATACAAGTTTCAAATTCATCGCATCAACCAAAACCACCTTACTTATGGTGTATTAATCAAGAACATGTAGTAACCCATCCGGACAACAACTCTACATTTGAACAAAACTTAATTTGTTATTAGGCTTATACTAGCCCTTAGTATAAAAAAAGCTTAAAATTTCGCAAAAAGTTCCAATTGCACAATCAACACTTATGGCTCTCACATCCACATTTAGAATTCATATACCAATTAAAATACCAATGCAATCAAGAACATCAAATGTCAGTCAGTCACGTATCAGATGAGATTCCAAAATCGAATCAAGAGAATCATTATAACTAATCCCGATTTAAATTATGAGCACTTAAGAATGCGGATGCGAAATTCTCATCAAATTCAACCGCATAGAACTCATACCTTTGGTCAATCACAAAATCATGTATGTAAAATCGGCACAAACACCAACAAATTAGGTGTTTAACAATCTATGGAACACTAGATTAAGAAGGAAATTATAATACAATTATATTCTGCGATAAAAAATTCCATGTTTTAAACTTAAGTTCCACCTATTGTTCATAATCAACAATTTTTTAAATCTAGTACTTCACACATTAATCTTTCAACTCATTTACAAAAAAAATGCACTAGGGACATTCACATCTGGATAATGATAATTCTTTAACATCCATGTTCGAGTAAAATCTTTTGCATCTAGATTTTGTAAAGAATGGTCAAAGTGCTATTGGGCATTTTCACAAACAGTTGGTGTTTGGTCAGGATTATAAAAATTTCATAGATAAACCAAACTAAAAATCAACCAACATCAACAATATTGAGAATTAGCACAGAAAAACAGTAAGTAGTTATGGATATTACAAGATTCAAACCAAGAAATCAGTGTAGCAACTCAGTTGTGTGAGCTTGCACCGAGGCCTACAGTGCCGGATACTAACGATGCGGAAAGTCGGAGGCTCAACAGAAACAGTTGCGTGCTTAGCAGATGCAAAGGCAGATAATTACTGTGTTACTTATTAATTCAGCTTCTACTCAAGAATCTGATGGAAGTAAGTCACGTGAAACACCTACTGTCAGATACAAAGCTACCTGCACCACAAGAGAAGCAAGAGTAGTGAGTGTCATCTTGAATCAGTTTGAAGAAAAAAAGACGAGCCAATCAAACAGCTCCATCCAGACAAAATCTGAATTGAGAATCGATGTTCAGCAGCAAGGTGCCGAGTAGCAACATCCTAACGAGTAGCAACAACAGGGCAGTCAGCACTAGAGTTGAAACAACAGAGACTCGACCAGAAATCTATCCCAAATGAGATGGAATAGCAACAACAGCAACCGTGGAACGTCAGAACACCAGTGGGTCAGCCAATCGAAGGAAAGAGTCAGCGTTGCTGGAGCTAGGGTTTGTGATGGCGCCGACCAGAACCTTCCAAAAACTTGTGCGACCACCTTCAATAGACTCGCGCTACTGTAAAGAAGGTGATGGTGAGCTTGGATTTTAATTTTACTGGCCGGAACAGAAGTGGTGACGCCGGCAGTGGTTG
Organism: Schizonepeta tenuifolia; assembly: GCA_029490685.1. Taxonomy (NCBI): domain Eukaryota; kingdom Viridiplantae; phylum Streptophyta; class Magnoliopsida; order Lamiales; family Lamiaceae; genus Schizonepeta; species Schizonepeta tenuifolia. Next base: position 74,756,320 of record CM055955.1, on the reverse strand, counting down.
GCCGTCGAAGCCTCTACTCCACCCAAAATCAGTAAACCTCCCACCAATGGAATCGCCGAAGGGATGGAATGAAGGATATGGGTTTAGAAAAATGAGTAGCCGGCTTTCGTAGCCCCCCACGCCATTAATCTTGACGGAAGTTATCAGCGCCCTATCTCAGATCTGATAATATGAGGCTAGGAGATGTGCAAACAAGCAGAAAATGAGGAAACTCGCACATTGGCACCCGTTTCCCACAGACGGCGCCAGATGTTGCGTCCAAAAATTGACTCAACATTCAATTAACACCGACAACACACATAGAAGATAACCACATTCTACCTGCCTTCACAAATCTCATTTATGTGAAAACCGAGAGCTCAGAACCAGTTTATGCCCCTCCTCGAATCCTACAAAAAGAAAGGGTCCGGAGGTTTTCTGGCGAACCCCCTCCGACGATCAAGTCAGAACGAGAAAGAATGAGGAAGAGAGAGTGCGTGAGTATGTGGAGTGTTGCGTGTTTTTTGTGTAGATAATATTGTGTGTAAAGAAATGACCAACTCCCCCATTTATATGGAAATGAATGTTGCTTAAAGATTAAGCAGTGGCGAAATCTTACTGACTTACTTAAAAGTGATGTCAGAGTTGGCAGGAGGGACACGGGAGATCTGACAAGGTCTCTCACGCAACGGGAGACCTGATCACGTCTCTTGCGCTACCCGATGCTAGCCAGGTCTCTAAACAAGTGTATTGAACTGTTTCCCTATATCTTAGTGAATTGTTTCTTTCTCAGGTTTCTAACTGAGGCCGGTTTTATTTATATTCTCGTACTTTTTGTGTGTGATCTCTTTATCAGGTCTCTAACCGAGACCTGATATTTTGTGCCACAACATATATTAACCATTACACTAGCTGAAATTTAAGTGAGCTTCATCATGAGAATTAAATGAAAAAGATTTAGTGGGAGCTGAATTGTGGATTTGAGAATAAGGTCGAGAATTAAGAGACCTACATTTAGAATTTAAAAGATGATTTTTGAAATGAGTTGAGCTTAAAGTTGAATGAAGGTTCGACGAGAGCTAAATTGTGGATTTTGGATTAAGGTCAAAAAGAGAACTGAATCTAGAAATCGAAAGAAGAGCTTCAGCATCAGCTTAGTACAAAGTTGATGAATTAGGGCGTAGTATGAGCCAAACTCCGAAGGTGAAAAATGATCAAGAAGAGACCTAAATTTAGAAATTGAAATGAAATTTTGGCATGAGTTAAACTTTGAGAGAACTCAGCAAGAGCCCGAGTTCTCAGCCCATAGAAGAAGCTCCAGCTTGAGCTGAACTTGGAATAAACTAGGTATGAACCTGAACCCTTAGCCTATGAATCTAGCTCCAATATGAGCTGAGATTTGAAAGATCTCAGCGGGCACCTTAGCTATCAGTTTAAGATACAAGCTCCAACGCGAGCCAAGCTCTGAGTAACGAAATCAAGGTATTAGCATGAGCTGAACTTCGAGAGATACCGGAAAAGCCCAAGCTCCTGATCATGGAAGAAGCTCCAGTGTGAGCTAAACTTTGAATGAACTAGGTAAGAGCTGAGCTCTCAACCTAAGAAGTCAGCTCCAGCGAGAGCTATACTCTACTTATTATAGTCAAGCTCCAGCGCGAGCTAAACTTTGAATGAGCTAAGGAGGAGCTGAGCTCTTAGCCTAAGAAGTTAGCTTCAACAAGAGTTGAACTCTAAATACTTAAATCTAATATCAGCAGGAGCTGAACTTTGAAGAAAACTCGGCAGACGCCTGAGCTCTCAGTCAAAGAAGTGAATTTCAGCACGAGGTGAAGTCTGAATAGTCAAATCAGGTGTCAGCAAGAGTTGAACTTTGAGAGAACTCGGTAGGATCCTGAGTTCTCAGAGGTAAGTTTCAGCACGAGCTGAACTCTAAGTATTGATGTAAACTGTCAGCAAGAGCTAAATTTTGAAAGAAATCGGCAAGTGTGAGTTCTCATTTTGGAAAGGGAGCTGAACTTTGAATATTGAGGGTAAGTAAGTTGAACGTGGGATGAACTCAAACTTGAGTTCCATGCCTAAGAGATAAGCTTTGGTGAAAATTGATGATAAAATGAACCTCTACAAGATAAGAAGTGGCCGCATACCGAGCCATTAGCCTAAGCTGCAACATGAGTTAACACGAGCATCAACTTGGCCTAAGCCCATAAAAGTAGGTCTAATCGTGACGGAGTACCATGAAATTTAGAAGCAAGACTCATAAAAGGCTAATCCGTAAAAGTGAAGTTTAGGTATTAGCAAGAGCTGAAATTTAGAGATAGCTTGAGTTAAATTCCGATGAACTAAGGTTCAGCGAGAAGCTGAACTCTGAATCTAAGTTAAGGTCGTGAGTAGACCTGAGTCCAGAATCTAAAGGATAAGATTTAGCAAAACTAAACTTTGGAATTGAGCAATAGTTTTCGGCATGCTGTCGAACGTGCTGAATGAAGTAAGCTTAAGTGAGTAATTTGAGAGATGAACTTTAAGGTAAGGTGAATAAATTAAGCTCAAGCACGTGCTTAGTAAAACAGCTTTGAACATAACCCAAACGATACGAGTCTTAGAAATCAGGGCTCATAGTTTGTAAATGGTTCAAGCAAGATTTGAAGTAAAGAATAAATGAAGTACGATTCTACGAATTAGAAACAACTACTCCGACTTTCTTCTTGTTGAAGAATCAGTCAGAGTAGGGGGGAGTAGATAATGTGGCACAAAATTATCATTTCTCGATTAGAGACCTGAGACCTGAGACCTAGGACCTGAGACCTGAGACCTGAGACATGAGACCTGAGACCTGGATCGAGACCTGGACCGAGACCCGATCAGGTCTCCCGTGTCCTTTCCTGCCAGCCTGACACCACATACAATCACATCCAGCCATGTGGCATTGGAGTAAGTATTGACAGCTGGAAATATAGCTTATTCTCCAAGCTATTCATTTATCCTATAAATACCTAACCTCATTCAAATTTTACTTTCAGGTTCTTTCTACTACTTTAACTCAAACACTCACTCTTCTTTGAAAAAACAAATACTGACTTTGGCATCGAAGGTGGTTCGCCGGAAAACCCACCGGTGAACCTTCTTTTGCAGATCTCATGGCCATCACAGAGTAGCCCAAGAATTCAGGTCTCGCTCCAAAGGCCCAAGTCTTCGATCCACTAAGAATATGTAGTGCGTTTGAGTCTATCCATTTATTCAATATATTAGTTTCATAATACGTCATTTTTGAGATGTATTACACACGTCTTTCCATATTTGGCTTCAATGGGTAGCTGCTATTGTCGATTGTGGTCATACTGGCTGTATGCTTTGGTTGGCCTCAGACCAGGATACTTTCTTCTCTTGGGGGAATCGGCTTCATGCAGTGGGCTGGAATTACTTCAGTAACGCCCATTCTGACCATCTTTTCTCCATTTGCCTTAGACTGAGCTTCCTTCCTATACATCTACTTCAGGAACAGCTGTTTTCTCTCCTATGGAGACATTACAGACACAAAGATAGGAAAAATAGGGCCAAATGGCCTAAAAGTCGAAGACGCATCACTTGTGTCCTGGTCATATCTTCAGATTGATGACCTGGTTGTTCGTGGACTGAGCAACTTCTTCATGGAGCTTCCTGTTGATCTCCATGGGTCTCTCTATCTCTTGATCCTTCATGATTAGTTCATTGCTCATCTCATCGAACTCTGCTTGAAGTGCTTTGCACTGAGTCACTTGAGCATCACACAATCTGCTCACCTATTCTATCTCATCCCATGACGGATTAATGTCTTCATCAAGTTCTCCTGCACATTAGTTAGCTACAGGAATAATATGAGATGGATGGAGGAAAGAGTTTACCTCGTCACTAGACTCTTCTGGAAGTGCCATAAGACATTTGTCTTGTCCTCGGGAACTTGCTAGAGAGTCAGTTTGCTCTCCTTCGGATTCAGTGTACAAGTCGGTGTTGTCGACTTCTTCCTCAACGATCATAGCCTTGGACTTCTCCTTGGCCTTTGCAAGGAGGGCATCCCGATCCTTCTTGGAGAGATCAGGACACTCGGCTTTGAAATGTCCTGGTTTATTTCACTCAAAAAGCATCATTCGGCTTGAGATTTTGAGGGTGTTTCAGAAGAGCTCCGCCTGCTCTTGTTTCCCCCTCTATATTTGTCAAGCTTGGAATTCATCTCTTCAAGCTATTTGGTCATTTTCTCGACCTTCTTCTGAAGTTCGGACCTGCTTGGTCAATCCCTAGCTGAAGAGTCAGTGGACCGTGAGCATCTGGCGAACTTTGATCTTTCTGAGTCAGCTCGAAACGCTACGGGCTTGGTCACTGAGCTTTGCTCCATTGACTCTGGGTTCTGAAGCTTGGCTTGCTTCAGTCGGAGGATGTCATACTCATTCGCCTTGAGCATGGAAAACAGCTTCTCAGTCTATATTGAACTGAGGTCACTCCGGTTCTGATGGACAACTCTGTAGGTTGCTCAATCTTCTCCTAATGTAGAGAGAACTCTCAAGTTCATCTCATGTTGAGAGTATTTTTCCTTTCTGATACTCTCTAACCATGATGATCTCTGTGAATATTAGCTCCATTTTGTCGATAGACTCGTTCGCGAGTTGAGCAAAGTTCTCGTACTTCTGACAAGCCAAGGAACTTGTTTTCCTTGATCTCATCCTTCACAGAGAGATGCTAAGGCATCTCACACCTCTTTGGTTGTACTGTAAGAGATGATCTTTGGCAGGTAGACTTTGCCAATGGTAAATGAAATGACACTTTTTGTGATGTCATCGAGTTGAGCTATGTCTCTCTCTTCCTTTGTGAATCCTTCAGGATCCTTCAACTCTATCTTTGTAGTAATCATTCCATCTCCTGGAGCAGTGGAGAGAACTGTGATTGACTATTTCACTCGGATGGGACCGCTTGAGATGGTCTCCCACATATTCTAATGTCTGGCGGTCAGCGCCATCTTTAATCTGAACTTGCTTGTAGTGTAGTCATCCACTGTAAACTCCGGCAAGCTTCCTAAAAGCGTGGGGTTCATGATTCCTGCACAAACACAAGACAAACAAGCAGGCAGCAGAATGCCCTAAGGAGGTTTTCAAAGATCTGTTCAGTTGACCACTGAAAAATCTTACCTCACACCTAGTGAAATAGAGTTAGCAGTCTTTTAAACTAATGCTCTGATACCACTTGATGGTCTCGATAATGAGTAACTAGTATATGAGGGAGGTGAGAATGCACCAGTAGCGATTTTTACTTCAAAAACTTTTCTTTAAAAAAACTACTCAGTTCAGGTGTTCAACAACTAAGGAAGTCAGTCGGAGCTGTCGCACAGTTGGTGCACAGTTGACTTCTTTGACTGATGGTCAACTGTGTAACACATACTGAAGTTTTAAAGAGTTTTGTAATGCGGAAGTTGGTGATTATTTTTTACTCATTACTTAAACTGAAATCTTTTTCTGGGAAGGTCAAGTTCCCAAACACTTAGTGCGATTTACGAAAAATCGGCTTTATATGCAGGGTCAGTTGGTTAGAGAACTGAAAATAAAATACTTAAAGTAAAGACACAATATTTTTACGTGGTTTAGAGATTGACTCCTACGTCCACAAATACATAAACATGCTTTCAGATCACAACTTAACAAGATACGGGCATAGATAATTTACATGAGTTTATCCAAAAAGAGAATAAGTTTGTCAAGTTCACATCATTCAGTCATTAAGGAAAAACAGTAAATTGTTTCGAGCACATTGCTCTTGGTACCAACAATTCATCAGAGTATTATCAAAAGACATATCAAAAGAAAGTATAATGCAGCGGAGGCATCGACTCAATCCCAACAACTACATGTATGAAGACATGTAATTGCCAGCTTAGACTTTCGACTAAAAAAGAAACACACCACCAAGCCGTCCTCGCCATCCACATCCTTGCTAACCTGCACGTTTAGAAATACATGCAGGGCTGAGTACTTCGTACTCAGTGAACACGTGCCAAAATAATTTGAAAACTTTGCTCTATTGAGCTACATAATTAAACTTGCCTTGCCATCGCATCACAAACATTAGTGCAATTTAAAACGTTTTACTTGTGAATGCAAAAACATTTTTATTTTCCAAATGGATTGCGCAGTCAAAACTATATTATTCAATACAAGTATGAATCATCTACCACATCATCTCTGTGCCAAGAAGTAGGTCTCCTTCTCAGACACTGTGACCGGCTAAACCAAAGTAAAACTCACAGTCACCTCAAACAACTCAAATACCACACGTGAGTTCCTACCTTTCACAGGAAAATAATAACTTAAGCAGATGATAAAGCATACCAACTCAATAAATGGCAAGTCAATTGATTTAAAAACTCACATGATAATTCTCAATAAATAATAACATTCATTAGTTTTTCGGTTTTAGAAAAGCCCACCTGACTTCCGAAGATCTAGTCTCTGCGGCTTACTCTTTTGTGTCCTCGCTACTTTTCCGTCCTGCTTGGTCCTTCAAAAATAACATCGAATAAGGACGAGACTATTATCTCGTAAAACGTAAAATAGATTTTGGGCTCGACTGAAGGACTTCTACTTGAATCGGGTCTTTCCAATTTTATTTTAACTTTTCTACATCGATAATTTTTCTCGATTTTCTCGTCCTCAAGTTATCGACTTTACTAGGTTACTAGATAAATCTCAAACTCACATTTTCGTGTCTAGGGATACTATCATTTTAGTACTTCCCGCTAAACGAGAGATTACTATCCATCTTGTCTTATACTGCTCGAGTTCTCTAATCATTAATTCTTAACTATCGTCATCACAATTCATTCAGATTGTAAATGAGCATCCACAACAAGTAAACAATTATTTCCATAAATAAGCGAAATAAGAATATTTCACTTAATCGCATAAGTTCAAACAAGCACAAAAGACTCAGAAATGATTTATATCTCAAACACAGTCAATAATAAACTTAACACTGCTCGACTTTGTTCTTAGAAACTGATAATCTTCGGATTTTAGTAAAAATAATTTCATCGACTGTTTAATAAGTCAAATAATAATTTTCTCTTTGAATTTAAAATTCAAACTTCTATTTAGTATTTTCTCAATTCTAAAGTATGTCGTTACTTCTTAAAATACGAACATATACTCGTATAAATTCTCATTTTAAGAATTCAACTTCCAATAATATATACTTATTCTTTTTCTTAATTAAATTTTCGTTTTTATTTAATAGAAATTCGACCTTCTACTTTAAAATTTCGACGCTCGATAACTTCTTCGTCTTAACTTCGATTTAAGGGGTTTGAAAAGCAAGCTCGTTTATTTTTACTCAAACATCATCATTTAATTACTCAGTACTCAATATACCATCAAAAAAAATTGGATATTCAAGCATTCAAAACTTACTGAACTTGTTTCCCAAATTTTAATAAGTGACATTTACTTGTTTTCAACTTATAACCTTCTTTCACCCAACTAACACTTTATAGCATCATTTAAACAGTCAAATATACTCAAGAATACAAACATAAATCTCAAAACTTACATCATACAACTTCTTAGGTTTTAAGAAAGTATTTTATTAAATTGATTATTCTCATTTTATTATCTTTATTTTAACAATCAAAATCGTTTGATTGATCAAAATAAATAAACGAACTTAATCTCGAGTAACTTATTTCTTAAGATTTTATGCTCATCTTCTAAATTCATCTTCGTTGTTCAAATTTCCTTTTTATTTCTCAACTAATGTTATTATTTTCTTTTAAATGCCAACATTAAACATAGGCATTTTTCTTCTCTTATTATTTAGATCTTTATATTCTTAACAAAGAAATGTCTTTCTTTGTTTTACTTAATTCATAACTTATTTATTATTTTTTTATTTGTTATTATTATTATATTTTTTTTCGATTTTTAAAAAAAATAAATTTTATAATTATTTTATTACATCTTCAAATCTTCATGTTTTCACCAAGAACACCAAGAACACACACTCATAACTTCATAATTAGCTCAAGAACATCATGAACACACATATATACATACATACTCATTTTCTTCGATTTTTCTTATATGTTTATTTCTAAAAATTCATTTCATCTTATCTCTTAAATTCTCATGCAACATCTAACACTCAAAATCATCAAGATCATCAATATCATCACAAACCATCAAAATCATTATTTTCCACATATATATCGATTTTTCTCAAGAAAAATTAACAAAATAATTCAAACTTTTTACCTAATCATATCTTCATGCTTATATATATACTCATATAACCAAATTCTCAAATAAAAATTAAAATAATTATCCTTCATTTTTTTCTCAATTTTTTCGGCATTTATAGGAAATAAATTATCAAAAATTCTCATCTTCACATAAGCATATAAATCACTCAAGTTAACATCATAAACACATATATGATCAAGAAATCATCAATAACTCATCAAAATTAATTTCCTCTATTTTCTTCTTTTTCTTCGATTTTTATAAAAAAAAAATTGTAGAAAAATTTTCTTCTCTTTTTCTTTCTTATCTCTTGAATCCTATGTAAATTTTTTTTTAGGGCTTGAATCATCATCATCATCGATTATCACCATCATCGTCCTAGGTTTGCCTAAGCATAATTAAACATCCATATCTCTTTCTTTCTCTTTATCACCATACATATACATATACAAAAATTGAAAAAATATCATACTTAAATAAAATAAATCAAACTCCTTCTCCTTCAAGGCTTGGATCGATGGTGAGAGAGGGAAGAGAGCTCAATGGTTGGCTTTGATTTTCATAGAAGAAACCTTGTAGGATTCACCTCTAAACCTCAAAGAAAATGAACAAAAATCGATCACCACTCCATGACAAAAACTGCCAAAAATGAGTAGGAAGAGAGGGAGGGTGATTTTGATCTCAAAATGATCACAATACTTGGAGAACAAATATTACCTTATTGATTTGGATTGAAGGTAGGAAATGAGGATGATCTTGGGAGCTTTGGAGCTTAAAACCTCAAACTTCTATGGTGATTCTTCTTTGTGTGTGTATATGTGTGTGTCGACAGTGAAGGGGAGAAGAGGGGAAGAAGGGCTGCTGCTCCTTTCTTCTTTTTCTTTCTCGGCAAGAAGGGAGAAATTAGAGAGAGAGTGTGTTGTTTAGTTTCTTTGTGAGAGAGAGAGAATTGTAAGATGGAAATGAATACACAAAACAAAAGAAATGTATTTAGATGAGAGAGAGTAGTGATGTCGGTAGGGGGAGAGAGAGAGAGAGAGAGAAAGAATATCATGTTTTATATGGTAAAAATTTCGCCGAAAGAAAAAGTTTTCCGGTAGAAAATATCTCTATTTTTCCGTTAACTCTCAAAACGTCTAAAAACTCTCCTCGATTCGTTCCCGACATCGGAAACACCTCTACTTTGTCTCATATCTCACGAAATAATTTAAGGAATCCAAATATCTAATTTTTAAATCAAAATTCCATCAAACGAAGAAAAACTTAAAAATTGCTCGGTTAATTAAATCGTTAAGAAATAAATTTTTAAACTCCTCTCATATTATCTCGGAATTTTTTTTAATATATTTCAAAAGTCTTAGAATTAATTCTAGATTCAAAAGACACTAATTAAATTAAATTCGGAGTCCGTCAGTGAATAGCGATTTCTCGGTTTTCTGCTACTATTCATCAAAAAGTAAAAGTTTTCAGAATTCTCTGAAATTCATACTCATGCTCATTCTCACACAATAATGCTCAATCAATGCATCACATTCTCGATTCGAATAATCAAAATGAGAAAAATCATATTAAAGCACGTAAGGGCATTTTCGTCATTTTTTAAGGAAATTTCTTTTCTTGAAAAGTTTTATCACTCAAGGCACGTCATTTAAACATATAAACTTATTTAAAATGCACTCAAAGACTTATAAAAGTTTGGGGTATTACATTATCAAACGTTGAACTTAGTTTACGGGCACCAAACAACCTAACCAGTTCGATTACGGGTTCAAACAAAATCTTACAACACTTTTGCGGGCAAGTGTACACCCTATCTTAGATTACGAGTTTTAAGGGACCTAGACTCTTTGATTACGAGTTCAAAGAAAAACCTAAAGGGTGGGGTTGGTGTTTTTCCAACTATTAAGCCTTCAACACTTGAGAAGTGAAGGCTTCTTCGTAAGGCTTAGAGACTTAATCTGTTTACAGAAAATCTGCTTAGATACAATAAGAAACTATAATTCTAAACTCAATCAAGAATGGGAATTCTGAGTGGCTAGATAGAAGAACAGGAGGAGGAATGAACACTTTACTTCTACTGATTCTTCGACTGACACTTGTTCTTGAATGCTTCTTTTTCGCGTGTATTCGGTACCCTTCTCGCATTGTGGAGACCTCTACTTATAGAGAGGGAGATCAACTAGCGTTGAAAAGAGTCGTTTGAACTCTGCCAAAAAGCATGGCACTCCACCTAATCCTCTGCAACCTTTCTCGAAATGGTAACTGCAACCCTTGCTTTATGCAAGTCTCTGTGGTCGGTCCATTTAAGGAAAGTTACAGGTTGTCTTGTACTTCCGAGTAGATTTAAATTTGAATTTGAACTCTTCTTCTTTCACCATGTTCCAAGTCTTCCCTTCTTGACTTTGGGACGTTTGACTTCGACACAACTGCTCGACATACATGAGCTGCATAGTTCAGTTCTGAAGTCAGTCGAGTTCGGGTCTGACTGACCATCTTGATCACGAACTGCCTTCTCAGTCTGATTGACTTCTTCTACTTGAACCTGTAAAGATAAAATCCCTACATTTAAACAGTGAGCTCTAGCTGCTTACAGACTAATGGCTTATCTACTCAGTTGAAGTCAGTTGGGTTTTGGAATAAATCTAAACATTTACTAATTTACCCAACACAAGGGAATACTAACTAACAGTTGAGTCCTCTCCGAATCGCAGGAGATAGTTGCCCATCATACGGCTCACCAACTTCACTTGCCTCTATGGGAAGCGCGTTGCGGGCAGGTTCAGATCACTTACAATACATGGCTCTACGAAGGTAGGTTAGGAAGGTTTTCAATATGGTTTTTTTCTTCTATTTCTTCAATGAGAAATGCGAGTCTGTTTTGTCTCTTTTCCTCTATTTCTTCGATGAGAAATGTGAGTCTGCTCTAGCCTAGATCAGTAAATCAAGACTTAGTTCAAGTTGATTTACTGAGTGATCTTGAGACTTAGTTCAAGTCGAGATTATTAGTTGAAAAAACACCACGAACTTTAGAGTTTGTGTTAGGATCGGTTGTTCTCGTTATTCAGTCACTTAGGTTGTCTAGAACCTGTAATCTAGACATTAGGTTGATTAGAATTTAGAACCCGCAATTCAATCACTAGGTTTTATTGGAACCTGTAATCCAATTGTAGGTTGCTTGGAACCCATAATCCAAGCATACATTTTTTCATTATGCATAAGCTGGGTAGTTTGGATCCTAAGGTGAACTGGATTCGTTGGGTGAACTCCCAACTGAGGATGTAGGAGAGTATCCCTGAACACGTTAAATTGCTTGTATCATTTACTTTCTGTTTAAGTATTTAAACTAACCATGAACCGATCCCATAAGCATTCGCATAAATTTGCATAAGTATTTTGGCAAATTAACCTCGTTCTTTCATTAATTGAATTTTCACAAAAACGAGTTAAAGTAATTCGCACCGCATCAAAACCTCAGTCATCAAATCTCAACTGACCTTCAGTCAAAGAACTCAGTGAGATGAGGATTGAGTCGACACCTCCAACTAACTTTATCAGTTGAAAATTAACTCTTTTAAAAAGAATTTTTTTTAAATAGGTGTATTCCCCCTCCCTAGGCACCTAAATCCCGTTTCGGGACACACCACCTTTGAAAAAGTATCAAAAATAGATTTGGATAAAATATCAAATCTATCACGAGAGCAAAAATTCGAAGCAAGAAAAATGTCAAGGCATTTCGTTAGTTTATGTGATTTTTCCAACTAATTAAATATTGAATTTCTTTACACAAATTTAAAAATTACATCAAATAATATTTTTTTCAAAGATTAAATACTATCGTTATAAAATATTCAAATTAAAGGATTTCTCGATTTATGAAATTCTTCCTTTAAATTACGAATTATTCCATTTATTTTTTGTATTCCCCATCACTTTGTTTACACTATTTTTTTGCCTCTTTACATTCATTAAAGTGTAGTTTTTTTTTTATTAATTTCAAGTACACATGATTTGAACCCAAATTAAATATACATTCCATATTCTTAATTAACTTTTATTTTCTTGATTCCCCAAATCAAACGTTGATATCTTACGTTGAGTCTGACCATTAAGATCAACAAATTAACATGAAGAGATGGAGATCCTTTAAAGCGTAAAAGATGTAGTAATTTTTAAACTTTCTATGGAAGGTTTGAACATTTTTAGTATTTATTCGAATAAACTTAAGTAAAAGTTATGGATAATGTGAAAATAAATAAGATTATTACTCCTTCAATTTGGGTTAGTGTGGTGTGTATTTTATTTGTTCCGAGGTATAAAATATTAGAAACACCATATTAATTCGGGACGAAAGGAATATTTAGTTGTTAGAGTTCATTTACTGAAGTAATTTGTATTAACAAATAGATGATGTACAAAAAAAAGCAACAGAACAAATGGATGATGAATTTATTTGCACACCAAAGATGTTGGCATGATTGTTGTAAGCTTTATTTGTTCATTTTGGGGAAGTGAAGTGTGGAACGGAGCAATGTTATTTACTACTAAAGTATTTTTGCCATCAGACGAGTTAGGTGGCAACCACATAATCTTCAAGCTCGAGTAATGATGCCACGTGAGTTTTAGCCTGTTCGGGCTGAATTTTGTCCTACAAATGTTCAATTTTTAAAAAAATTGTCTTATAATTGCCAGCCCGAAGAAAAAGTAGCCTAAAAGTACAACCCGTTATAAATTAGTGGCCTAAAAAAATATCATGCTTGTTGAATGTGGTAAGGACTATAACGAATCAACTGTTGCAGCCATTGCATACTCTTTGGACAAGAAATGAGGTGAAAAGAACAATATTCTTGTGTTAGATCTTGGTAACGAAACATTAGGTGTCAATATCTTGACCATCAATAGTGGTGTTCTTGAGATTCTTGCTATAAATGAAGACAGTCAATTGGAAGGTAATTAAAGATTGTGAACAAATATCCGTTATATATCTGATTGAATTGAATGATTAAGATGATCTTATTGATATATCTGGTCGTCGCTGCAGGTGAAGATTTTCATAAACATAATAATGAAATAAATCATTAAGTTGGTAGAAAGAAAACACAACAGGCACATGGAAAGTTGAAGAGAGAGTGTAACTGTGCCAAGAGAGATTTGAGCAGTCATCACTAGGTCCCAGTAAAAATTGATTCCCTCTTTGACAGGTGGTTTTTGTTAGGAAATCAAATACACATATCACAACAAAGGAAACATGACAATAGATAATAATTAAGATGAAAAAAATAAGAACAATAACCAGCACAAGAATTTAACATGAACTTGAAAACCGAAGAAAAAATATGACCTACCACATTAAAATGATATAAACTCGACATCCCTACTTACAATTCTTTTAATAACTCTCACATTTCTCACAATCTGAGATAAGGAAATTTAACTAGAGTAAAACAGAAGACTTAACTGTATAATTTGATGCACATACATCAAAGACCTCTAGGCTTCTTAAATAGCACTAAGAAACTCATACTCCCTCCGTCTCACGAAAAACGTCTCATTTGTTTTCGGCACGAAGATTAAGAGTAAATAATAAAGAATGTAAAAGTAGTGTGAATAAATAATAAAGAATGTAAAAGTAGTGTGAATAAATAATAAAGAATGTAAAAGCAGTGTGAATGCAAATGTAAAAGCAGTGTGAATGCAAATGTAAAAGCAGTGTGAACGCAAATAATTATTTCCTAAAAAGGAATAAGACATTTTTCGTGAGACAGCCCAAAAAGGAAAGCGAGACATATTTCGTGAGACAGAGGGAGTACTATTTAATCATAAAAACAATGTGGGAAAAAAAGTAAACACCTTTTATTTTGACATAGTCCAACAATTTCCACATTGTTAAAATAAAATGAACACTCTAGTGTCTTCATCGACAATTTTAACAATTTCTTTGGAGCTATTTGCTGCATCCGCTTCACTTTGATTACATCGTACGATATGTCATAACTTTCCCGCAATGCCAACAAACACCACCCTTGGAGTCTACCATCCTTGAAGTCTTTTTCCCTCCCAAAATCTTGTATAAATCAGATTGTATCACCGCATCTTTAACTTGCACTTGCCACAAAGCTAAAGTTGATTCTTCCATTAAATCTCGCCAAATCAAACTTCTATAACAGCCCACCCTGCTTATCCTATACTTTTGGAAGGGCGGATTGAAACCATATCACGAACCTACGCCCGGTTCTAGAGTGAAGATGACTAGAATGGGTGAATCATGACGTCTACTTTAAACTCTACTCTTTGACTGCCCATGCTCTCTTTAAAGAAATGAAAAACAAATTAGAGGGATGCCTAGCATGCTCGGGTCTTTGTTATGCTCACGACTTTGAAGCATTGAAGAAATAAGTCATGATTATCAAAGAGTACTAGCATACTTGAAATTAACACGATCTTTGAGACATCAAAAGAACTTGAATGTTCGAATATCAAAGGGGTCCATGCTTGGGTCTAAGGCTTTGAATCAACACCAAGGGCCAAAATATTAACAATTGAATCATTATCAAAGACTTTCAAGAGACCCGTTGGAAGTCCAAAACTACTTTTAAGTTTGAAGAAAGAGATTTAAGTTTCGATGGTTGTTCAAGCATCAAAGGAATTCGGAGTCAAAGGGGTTCGGGATGCATGCATCGAGGATTAGGTTACAGACCCAAATAAAATAATAAGGTTACAACCATATCAAATAAATGAATCTTGCAGAGAAATAATAATATTGTTGAGATATGAGTATGGAGACTCAAATCTCAAACTTGGCAAAACTGAAATAAACGGAGAATCCTCCAAGCTCACCCTCATCCTGCCCAAAATTACCAGCACGTTTTTAAGAAAACCAATGCAGGGCATGAGTACAAAAATATACTTAGTGAACACGTGCCAAAAACTTTTTCTTCTTCTTTAAAAACATAAGTGAGTGAATCCAAAAATGTCTACAACTTTACTTTAATAGTGAAGAGAATGAGGTCTCCTTCTAATCACCGGAATCGACTAGAGGCTCAAGATTCCTATTGTGCATAAATCTCACCTTGTGTGAGACCGAATTCGTTCTTCTTTCTTAGTGGACGAATCATACACAACTTTAGAGAAAAGGCAAGTTAAACATTTATAAAACATGCATCAACATGTATAGAGGCCATAAATGTCCTCGGTTTAGAAAAGCCCACCTTAAGAGATGTTTTCCTAGCTTTCTACTTGCTTCCTTTCCTCACCTTCACTTCACTTCTCCCCCAGAAGTTTCTTCAATCGATTACGATTTAGCAATGGAACAACGGAATACGAGAAACGAATCTTATCCTTTCAACTTATTTTATCTTAAAAGGATAATTCTTAACTCTTAATGAAGGCATCTTAACAACAAAGGAATTCAAAGGATTCCCACTACTTCTTTACTCTTTACTAAACTTACTTAACAACTTTATTCATCTATGCATGTTTTGATATGATCATGACATGCATAACTTCAACATGTTTGGTCTCTTCAGACCACACAACTTGCAAAGATTCATGCTTTAAAACAATCTAGCAAGTATAAATACTTATACATCATGCTTACTTTCATTTCTAATCATAACATGCTATTACTTCATCACTTCATACTTAACTTCATTTTTCTTAGTCTCTTATGACAACATGCTTTCAAGACAACATGATAATTAGGAATCCAAACAAGTCCTAATCATGCTCATCTAAATTATCAAACATAATTGCATCATAATATCATAACATACTTGGAGCAATCATACTCATGCACATTTTCGGTCAAGATAGGGCTTAGAACTAGGGTTCATCATTTTTATGCAAACCACTTTCAAATATGCTCAAATATATCATAAAGGAATTATATATCCTCAATTCATCAATACAAGCTCATAATCAAAAAGCTCTTTTCTTTACTACTTACTAAAATTTCGACTTTCATCTTATAATCATGCAAAAATTCTCAAAAATTCCATATAAGCTCCAAATCTACCCAAGAATAAGGTTCCAAGCTCAATTCATGCATATAAAATCATCATAATGAAGATCTCACTTCCTTATTCCCCTTCAGTTTCGAAAATTACCCATTAATGAGTATTCTAGGGCTTGATGTTTTCATGCAATTGTATCCACAAAAGAGGTTCATTTGGGGCTAGGATCATCATACCTAAAGAGTAGGAGGATTCAAGAACACCTCCTTGGAGTCTGGTTTTGGCCGAAAATCTCCTAGAAAAGAAGAGAGGAGATTTCAAGAATTTTTCACCATAGAAAAGATGAATCTAGAAGAAGAATAAAGATTCTAACCTTTAATAAAAAATTCTATGGTGGATTCTCTTGGAACAAGAGCTAAGACTTGATTCCTGGAAGAAGAAAATACATGTGTGTGTGTGGAGAAGGGGGCGCCGAAATGGAGAGGAGAAAAGGTGAGAATTTTGGTCTCCAACCACCTTATATAGGGAGCATTTAGATTTGAAATGGAAGGTTAATTAGATTTCAATCCCTAAAATGGAAGGCTAGGATTGAAACTTGCATCCAAAGTAAGGAAGGTGGATTGTGGAAGTGACATGTGTCCATGGATGGACTAGTTGAGAGAGTGACAAGTGGCCTCTTCTAAGATTGTGGTCCCCATATTAAATGCAGTCTAACTACACATTGTACTTTTAATAAAAATCGGCTAACACACACATTCTTCTTCCAACATGAACGATTTTGAACTCAAAACTTATACCAAACTTCATCAAATTTCATCATGCACAACATACTAAAATTTGGTGAAAAACAGACAACTTTCGATTTTTCACTAAAAGACGAAAAACTGCATTTCTGACCCAAAAACCAGAAATTCAACTTTTCATGCAAATCATTGCAACAATTAACATTCTCATGCACGCATTAGTCACATAAGATCATATAAACATGCACTTCACATAATCTTGCTTTTATCCACCGAATTTCACAAATTCGGAAAATTGCTATTTTGGGAAACTTTCCTTTTATGAAAACTTTCTATTTCTGAAAACTTTCTACTTTAGGAAACTTTGAGAGGCGGGGTGTTACAACTTCATTGAACTCGACCTGACATATCGTTTCTCCACACCTAGTGGAAGAGCCATATGACAAGAGACCAACGAACTTTCTCAGGTCTTGACGCTCTGATAACAATTGTTAGGAAATCAAGTCCTTGTCGAACACGATAATAGATTAGAAATAAAATGAAAAAATTAAGAACAATTACTAACTCAAGAATTTAACATTAAAACTTCAAAGTCGGTGAAAACACCACAACTTACTACACCAAAATAATATAAGTTTAACATCCCTACACTATTACAAGTCTATGAATAACTCTCACATTTCTCATAAGACAAATACTAAATTAAAACTAGAACTATTAACAAGACTAAAGTGTATAAATTAATGCATTTAAATCAAAGATATTTTAGGCATCTTAAATAATATTAGGAAGCTCGTTTTATTTTAATACAAGCCCAACAAATGTTATCAATCTGTGTGGATTCGCAAATTATTATGCACATAAATAGTCAAGTCTTTTTTGAAAGTAAATAAACAAGTTTTATTCACTACGTGTATAGGATAGTAACGATAGCTAGTTACTTTTGTCACAAAAAAATAAAATAAAATGACAATAAATCCAATTATATATGCTAATTTACATGGTTTTTTGCATGTGCAGGTGGAAAAAAAAGACAACAATGAATAAGCGAGATAGAGCTTATTGATCCATCTATTTATTTTTTTTTTAAACGGACGACAATAATACGATTTGAATTTTTTTTTGTCTGAATTATTGTGTCACTGTACGTACGTGAAAATGACATTTAAAATAATTTTCAAAGAAGATACATCGAAGAAACAGAATAGAAAGAATTGACGAAGGTTGCTTCATTTAGATACAGTGCATGAATTGTTATAGTTCCACTTCAACATATTTAATCTAGCTAAAACAAACTATCCATTTTCCTCTTCCTAATCTATTGGTCTTGCATTAAAAATAATTGGTCGTGTCAAGTCACACCATCACTTATTCAAGTAATCAACTTTAGCCCCGACTTACTCACTTATTATTATTGTGCAATAACATGAAAGCTTACTTTTTTGATTCAATTTAAAATTTGTGTGAAATTCAAATTGCTAACAACAATGAAACATACTGACCAAAAAAATCTCTTGATAGTCGGTCATTTTTTACCCAAAATGGTGGTTTTAGTAAGCACCCTATGAATTTTGTCTTCTAAATTGGGACCAAAAAGAGCAAAAAAGCGAAGAGAATAGAAAATTGGAAAAAGATTCAGTGGGTCCCAAAAGCACAAGGTGGTCCGGGAACACCTGACGTGGCAACCAAGAGCAGCAGTGGGGCCCGCGCAAAACGACGACTCCACCAACATAAGAAACAGAGATGGCGATGTGCAACGGCTCCCATTGTTTGGTGGTGCGGCGTCGTTTGTTGAATTTCCCTACTTCAAAATCGAAGTCCCAATTTCGTTGCTACTATATTTGCACTTGCACATGCAGTCAATTGCACGAGCTACACCTGCTTAATAAACTCCGCCTCCTCCATTTTTTTTTCGTATATTTAATAAAGTCTTGGCCACCTCTTGTCCTCAAAAGGCAAGGCCTCTTCTCATTTCTCTAGGGTTCTGCTATTCTACCCCCCTCGCTTTCTCTCTATATAAATTGTGGGATATAGAATATTCGATCATTTTTCGTAGCGTTAGGTTTCCGCAGTGAAGAATTAGGTGGTAGGTGAAATGGCGTTCTCATCTTCGCTCCTTAGATCTGCGCCGTCACCTGTTCTAGACGCCGACGCTTTCCGTCCCTCTGACCGATCCAAGGTTCGATGATTTCTCCGTTGTTTCTGTGTTTCTTTGATTATTATTTTCGCTTTATGGATTGAGCTCAGATAAGTTTGTTTTGCATTTTCTTCTAATTATTTTGAATCTCAAAATGCATTTTGCGCTACGATTGCTTGAAGTTATTGATTTAGTTGTTGTGTTTTCGTTGACAAATCGGTTATGTGCAATACAACTCGAGCATTTTTCTGGATTTTCTGTTCCTGAATTCGTACTTATGTTCTGACTGAATAATTTGTCGGATTTTGAAGTTGCTTGTGTTCTGTGTATTCCAGTATTGACAAAGTGCTAAAAACGAAAGGATTAGGGCGATCGGATTTTCAATATGTTGCACTGATAGGAAGCCATGGAAGTCGAATTGTGAAGCTATTCTTGGTTGAATAAATATATGAGCATGTTGCCGTTTTTTTGTTTATTTCTTGGCAAATGTTTCTTTTCTTCTAATATCCATTCACGTTTTAGCATAAAAAAATTTTGTTGCTCTGTACTTGAATTTGATGTCCGATTGTCTCATGCATGGTATGATTTGTAGCTTCCTAAGCTGGATTTGGTTATTTTCTACAAAATTGCACTTGTCACTGTCTGCCTCTTCACTCTATTTGTGTTGATGCAGATTGATAAGATTTTTACACTCTAATGGCTAATGTATGATCTATCTCAGGCTTTCTTTGGCCTGAATGCAAATGCTGTCAAGTTACAGTCGAGCTTATTTGGGGCTAATTTACCAGTGGAGTCTTCCCCACTACAGTTCAGTGAACTTTTCATTCTTTAAAATGTCGGTGCTACCATTATTTGGGTTATATCTTCAACTGACATTAAGTTTGAACTAATAGGAAGATTACTACCCGCTCAGTCCGTCCTATCAAAGCTACGGCAACAGAAGTTCCGCCGGCCATCCACAGTAAGGCCTGAACGCTTTCTTCCTTCTAATCTGGATTTCAGTTCATGTTTATTTTATCTGTTTGATATGCTGCTTCTCATGTTTTACTGATTCAGAATCGCGAAGCAGCGGGAAGACCAAGGTTGGCATCAATGGTACGCTTAGTAATATGGTTATGCTTCTTTTAAAATCCGTATATACATTGCTCTTTGTTATTGGCACTCTTGACCAAACGTAGATAACTTTTATGTCTTCCTTTTCCCTAACCATCTACAGGAAATTAATTATGCCGACATGTGAGTCTATGACTGAAATGCTAGGTATGATGCAGGTTTTGGACGTATTGGGAGAATAGTTTTACGGATAGCATCTTTCAGGGATGATATTGAGGTGGTAGCTGTTAATGATCCTTTCATTGATGTGAACTACATGGTCAGTTTCCTCGTTCAGCTTCATTTGCATTCTTTACTTGGCTGAGGGTCGTTGGAGTAGCTAGATCCAAGAAAATAGTGTTGATGTGCTTATTTTGTGACACCCATAGACAGATGCTTCGGTGCAACTTGGAATATGTTTTAACATTTCTGTAAGCAGGGTTGAACACATATAGTGGTTTGAAGTGTCAATTGACCTACTTAAAATAAGCAACAATAAGGAGTTTTATTTATCATTTGTGTGATGGTATTAACAGGCTCTAATGACAGGTGGTCCCTATATATATGCTCAATTATATATATATTGGAATGTATATGCTCATTGTAATTGATTAATTTTTCTTTGCTTGCGCCTGTTTTTCTCTGAAGAAGACAATTATTTAAGCTGTGCAGATCATTAAAATTCTGATTCTGTATTCAAAGGCTTGGCCTATTCATAATGATTGCTGTATTGTATTGTACATATTGGAATAGATAATTACTTATGCTCGTTAAGAGTCATTGAACTCGGTTCTTATTTGATGACAACAATTTTATTATTATTATTATTATTATTATTATTATTATTATTATTATTACTTGACAAATTGTAAGGTGCCATAGATACTTGTAACAAAAATTTAGGCAGTGGCCATTTTTGTAACTTTTTTGGGGATGGTAAAATATTTATACTAGTTTACAAGTACTGGAATTGCCGTACCTTTGGACATATATCTGTTTCTAGTAGATTAATTTGGAGTGTGATATTAGCAATATTTCTATATCCTCACAGGCATACATGTTCAAGTATGACTCGACTCATGGACCTTTCAAGGGAACTCTCAGAGTCATTGATGAATCCACTTTGGAAATTAATGGAAAACAGATCAAAGTTACCAGCAAAAGGTATTCACTATAAATTTGCAATTGTAACTACATTTGACCGAGCACACTAAGTTGTACTAACATCCAAATCCTCACTGAAGGGACCCAGCGGAGATTCCCTGGGGTGATTTTGGGGCTGAGTATGTTATTGAGTCTTCTGGGGTCTTTACAACTGTTGAAAAGGCTTCAGCACACAAGAAGGTTGGTAACAGTAATGTTCTAAACATGTCCATTTTGTATAATGCACTTCTAATTAAAGGTTGTTGTGTAGGGTGGTGCTAAGAAGGTCGTGATCTCAGCTCCATCAGCTGATGCTCCTATGTTTGTAGTTGGTGTAAATGAAAATTCATACAGGCCAAGCATGGATGTTGTTTCCAATGCTAGCTGTACCACCAATTGTCTTGCTCCTCTTGCCAAGGTTCTTGATATATCCGAGTTCTTTTCTGTTGTAGATTATCCTTGGCTGTAAAATTAGTTCGGATCTGCCAGCATGTTTTAGTTTATATGATTTCTAAGACCAGCTTCTTTCCAAACCCATGTCATGATATCATTCACCTCTTACTGTTCTTTTACATTTTGCTTATTTTGCAGGTAGTGCACGAAGAGTTTGGTATTATAGAGGGTTTGATGACGACTGTCCATGCAACTACAGGTACTTGTTATGCTAGCAGTTACTTGCCTTCAGATTTGGAATTTCTTTTGTGCTCGTAATTGTTCTTATCTGTAGCCATTATTCATCTTTTCACTCTGTGTTGATGTCCAGCCACACAGAAGACTGTTGATGGTCCTTCAATGAAGGATTGGCGGGGAGGTCGAGGAGCAGGGCAGAACATCATCCCTAGTTCCACTGGGGCTGCTAAGGTATTAGACAGTTCTCAGTTTCAATCCATTTAATTCAGTAGTCTCCTGCTTGCTTTTGATCTAAAATTAAATTTCAGGCTGTTGGAAAAGTTCTTCCAGAGCTTAATGGTAAGCTCACTGGAATGGCTTTCCGTGTCCCCACACCTAATGTCTCTGTTGTAGACTTAACTTGTCGGCTTGACAAGAGTGCTTCTTATGAGGATGTTAAAGCAGCCATTAAGTATGAGAATCTCATCTCTGCTTTCAGATTGATCTGGCTTTCTCTCCTATCCCATTAAGTGTACTAGTGGTACTAAAGGAATTTGTCTAAATGTTCAGATATGCTGCAGAGGGTCCGCTGAAAGGCATTCTAGGGTACACTGATGAAGATGTTGTCTCCAATGATTTTGTCGGTGACTCGAGGTATCATTTTCCCCCTCCATTTTTCTAAGTTACTTGACTACGCCTTAAGAAGGCCGCACATAGTTGAAACCTCATATTGGTAACCTATAAGCTAATTGTTTTGTGGTCTATCAGTAATCGTAATGATATACGACCATAGTTTTCTTTGGAGTGTGTTCTGATTTGATTAGTTTGTGCCATTTTTTTTCCGGCATTTAGTTGGTTTGGTTGATTTCATCTTTTGATGAACTATACTCTCGATCACCAACTGTCAGTGGCCAATATTGTGCGAGCAATATTGTCAGTTTATGATTTTCGTTGTTCCTCAGATATATAACAGACTCATTGAATCTATTTTCTGGCTATCTTGTGTAGGTCAAGCATATTTGATGCAAATGCTGGAATGGGTCTTAGCAAATCCTTCATGAAGCTAGTGTCGTGGTATGATAATGAGTGGGGTTACAGGTATGCTCTCTCTCTCTCTCTCTCTCTCTCTCTCTCTCTCACACACACACACACACACACACACACACAAAAACACAATGTATGTGTATCCTGGCGCATGATATGCGACTTTTCTCTTGCAGTAATCGAGTATTGGACCTGATTGAGCATATGGCGTTGGTGGCTGCAACCAAGTAAAAAGGCAGCAGCTTGGAGAGAGTGTTTTTTTCCCGGGAAAATGAGTTTATACAAGGGGGTAGATGCGAAGTTAGGTATTTGTCGCGCTTGAAAATTTGAATTGGCTTATTAAATCAAATGGAGTCATTATATTCGCTTGGATGGCTTTGAAATAATGTACTAGTTATGTATGTGAACTCACTCATGTAGGAAAAAATACATGTATCGTTTTTTATGTTATTATGTTGCGGACGCAACATCAAAATTGTTCTATCCAACCATAAGCTTTATGATGTTTCTTTATGCTCTCTCTACTTGTTCTTCACGCCTACCATTGAGTTGAAATGTGCCACCAATTTTATTTGAAGACGACTGACAAAAATAATCAAAGAATCATTTGGTATCTAAGAAATGACATAAATTGAGATTGTCAATTCTCGTAACATCTTATTTGACCAAAATAATTAAAATCCTTTTCTGTTTGTATTTTCACTAACTAGTCAAAATAATCACAATACATAAGAGTAGGCTGTAATGGGTGTTCATGAAAGATTTGTAGCTCCACTTGTAGATCTCACTTTATTTTTAATTCTATGCCACTCATAACTATCCACGAGCGAGATCCGTTCGCATTACCTCATGGAGACGTTCTAAAACAACGATGCATATACAGTTCCTTTTTTTCTCCGCTCGATGACCTCATGCATAATGCATTTATATTTAATTTAAACATAAATATTATTTTATTTTGGTCCCACTACTTAAATATCTAGCAAAGAAAACAACACACAAATGAAATACGTGCAAGATGAAAAACGAAGAATAGTTTCGGGTCTAGATCTATCTCTTTTATGCATTTTTTTCCGTAAAGAGACAAATTAAAGATAAAAAAAAAAAAAAAAAACCAAGCTACACAGTGTTATGTTAGTGGGAAGAAAAATTTGTACATTTTTGGCCATCAACTTTGACAGTTCTAAAAAAAAAAAAAAAGACAAACTTTGACAGGTACGTGTCGCAATGCATGAACGCATTCGGACATCTGTACCCCCCTAACTTGTATATACTCCGTAGAACAGAGTGAGGTGAAGGCAGAGAAATCTAAAGAGAGAGAGGAAGCAGAGTGAGAGTGAGAGAGAAGCAACGTAATTAAAGATATGGCGAAAATTGGGCGTTCACGTAGTGCGACTGCTGCTGCTTTTGCATGCATTTTTGTTTTTATGCTGCTGTTGTTGGCCACTCCTCGTAAGTTGAATTCAAATACACATGCATATGTAAAATTAATTTCCACTCACAACAATTAATACCACATATATATTTGGTTAATCTGAATGTTAATTTTGTGAGAATGAATTAAGCAGAAGCGGCAGCGGCGGGAGTAGGATCAGTAGTGGAGGAGAAGAGGACTTGCGAGTCGCAAAGCCATCGGTTTAAGGGAAAATGCTTGAGCGACCACAACTGCGGCGCCGTCTGCAACACCGAGGGCTTCCCCCGTGGCAACTGCCGTGGCTTCCGCCAACGCTGTTTCTGCGTCAGGCCTTGTTGATCAATCAATACTAGCTACTATCTCTTTATTAATACTCCTATAATCTAGCCATATATGCGCTTTCTAATAAATTAGTAATTAATTTCTCTATGTAACTGTAATGTTTTTTTCCAGTACGTCATTTGTAATATACTATCTTCCACCGTGCTACCTGTTCCAACTCATCACTTTGTATTTTTAGAAGCAAGCTTTGATTTATTTGGGGTGTGGTTATAATTAGAGATTAATTTAATTTTGGTGCTGGTATGATTTATTCACGATTAATTAATTTTCAGCAATGCAAATAAATGCACGGCTGCTGCTATTGCTAGCTTATTTTACAGATCGCGTTTGTTAATTTTAATTTAGTTAAATAGAGTGCATTCAAATGAATAGCCGGAATAAGAGTCCATTATCTTTAGATTTACCATCCATGGGAAGTGGTTTTCAATACAATTCAAATAAGCGATGATAGAGAATTATTGCTTCTTCCAATTATGGATTTTTGGCAAGCTGCTTCGGCCTTCGACCCTATATAAGCCAATGCCGCCGGCACGCCGAGCAGTTATCATGAACCTCAAAATTCAAATTAGACCAAACTACTCTCAAATGGCTATAAAGGATTCTCAACTCTCTCGCTCTTTTCTTCTTTGTCTCTTGGCTTTTCGTAAGTTAATTGTACTATATATATTTTACTTTTATGATTTATGGGCCTACTTTGTTTTATAATGTATCACCCTAAATAGATTAATTTCTATTATTTCTTGTTATATGTCCGCGTTATACTTTTATGATTTTTCATGAAGCACGACTTGTTTCTTTTTGGACTAAATTGAGACGTACGTGTTACATCCTTATCTAAACTTTAAATTATTCTCTCTCTCTCTCTTCCTACGTCCTAATTACCTACAATTAATCATTTTATTGACCTAGAAAATACTTTATTAACAAAAATTAAATTAATATTTTATAAAATTAAGACACTATAACATTTTATTCCTAAATCTCTTTCCTTTAATACTTAACTTAATTACCTACAATTAACCATTTTATTGACCTAGAAAATACTTTATTAACAAAAATTAAATTAATATTTTATAAAATTAATACACTAACATTTTATTCCTAAATCTCTTTTCTTTAATACTTAACTTAAAAGGAAATAGACTATTAATAACGAGACGGATGAAGTATCGTTTAGCGCGACTTAATTTATCTTATCACATGGTCCTACATCCAAGATGTTATAGTCTAATCGATGTTTGAATTTATAGGTCGAGAAATATAATATGAGGGCCGTGACCAAAAAGTTATAGTTTCAAACAATTTAGTCCTATGGCCTGAATCAAAAATAGCCTGAGCATGATATGGTCAAGAATTGAGTGGGTTTGTTCGATTTAATGAAAATAATTCTCTAGGTTTGTCCAACTTATTTTGCTTATGAATTTGATTATTATAGTCTTGCTTCACATACTTGTGGATCGTGTTTTGGTTCTGTATGCAGCCTGTCTATCGATCATTTTTATTCCAAAACTTAATATGTAAAAGTTAATTAACACAAACTAATATTTGGAGAAAATGTATATATGTCCAATCCCCATATATTTTACGGAGTTATTCATTAGCTATTAACAACACTGATTTTTGCATATAATACGAGGTCAAGTGTTTCGGACGATCGGACTTTTTTTTTTCTTTTTTCTTTTCATGATTATATATATATATGCTAAAACTCATCCAAAAACCGAACGAATTAACCGATTGTGATGCATGTATATATATATTACTAGTACGCATAACTAGGTGTGTTGGGATATTAATTTGCAGAAGGGATGATGGTGGGCGAAGCTGTTATGTGCTGGTCGCCGAGCAGGTTGTTCACCGGACTCTGCTTTAGCGACAACAACTGCTCCGCAATTTGTGAGAAAGAGGGCATCTCATCTGGAGTGCGTAAAGGCTTAAAGTGTGTGTGCCAAAAAGATTGTAATGGAGGCGGTGGCGGTGGCGGTGGGCGGGTGGCGCAGGCGCAAGCGGCGATGGGGGAGATCAAGGTCAGTGGCTGTTGGAGTTATATACTGAAAAACATGCTTTAATTGATGCTTTGTATATTGACTATTATTTCCTATTTAATGAGAATATTATTGTCACATGATTTGCATATTTATTCGTGTTATGGTTATGCAAATATAGTTCAATTACTTTATATTATAAATAATATGGTGTGTAGTGTCACACGGAAGAACATGTTATTGTAATGCTTATAAATTAATAAATGAGTTCACAATCTAGGTAATTAATGAACAATTATTTGAGAGATTGTAATATAATCTTAAAGTAGTTGGTCTTGACTATTAGCTTATGTTAGTATATTTTGTATACATTGAACTGGATCAACGGTGAGATTAATTATCCTATATTGACCTAAGTGGATGATTGAAGATCTCGGTTAATTATTATTTCTTAATTCTAGTTGTATAATATTTAATTATATATTTATAATAGTTAATGCTTTGATTTATTAATGAGTGAGAGTTAGTTGTTGAAACTCAATATTCTCGATATGTTGGGTAATAATATTATTTATATGATAGTTATTATTATAGCTAGAAATCGTGTCTCGGTTTACCGAGTTGATGATGTCCCCTTGAGGAGCTCAAATGGATTATTATATTAAACCTTGCAAGTGGATTAATTTCTGATATAATAATAAGGTTGAGTTGTACTACTCTTGGATAAGAAGTTAATTAATTAGAAAACTGTCAATAACTTAAATTAATTAATGGAGATGCGTTATCTTAAACACGGAAAATAAATAATTGGAAATGAGCCCGATTCATAAATCGGATAGAACGGGTAGTTCAATATTAATTCTTTAATGAAATGAATTAATATTTTATTTAATTTAAGAGTATTTGGGCTTAAACACTTGGATTAAATTAAATATGGAGGCCCAATTCTAATCCTCCTAACAACAATTGATAGCATCAATATTAAACTAATATTGAGGTGAATTAAGAAATATAGGCGTGAGGTTGAGATTTGAGGTTTGACGGATTATCGTTTAATCGATAGTCAAATTTAAGAGGGTTTATCTTAGAAGATTCGTAGGTCGAATCATCTATCAATACAAGAGCTAATCTTGTGTGCAGAGATTAGTACGTGGATCCTCTTCGACTCAGATTCGTTTGTTTGTTCATCACAAAGGTTAGATTCGATTTATGATTTCCGCAATCTCATAAATTGAATTATGTGGCTTTGCATGTTAATTAATCGGTAAATAATTAAATTAAATTAATATCCTAATGTTCCTGGCACACGGGATCTTCAATCGGTTCTAACAATTGGTATCAGAGCCGAATTTAGGCTCTGTTATTTTAATTTAATTGTGATTAATTGAAATACGTGTTTAGATTCGAATATTATGATTGTTTGGATTGTCAAATTCGTTTTACAGGAATCCAAATATCATGGTATATTTGTTTGGTTTTATTTACGTATTTTGTTGATGTAAAGCCTGTTGGTGGCTCGTTTTTCACACGAGGGTTGATCGTGTTAGAATAGATTCGTTTTTTGTTTTATTTTTTTGTAAATAAATGTAAAACGACTCTACACGATGAGATGAAAGAACAA
The DNA here is from genome assembly GCA_029490685.1 of Schizonepeta tenuifolia. Taxonomy (NCBI): domain Eukaryota; kingdom Viridiplantae; phylum Streptophyta; class Magnoliopsida; order Lamiales; family Lamiaceae; genus Schizonepeta; species Schizonepeta tenuifolia. The sequence goes on along the minus strand of CM055955.1, from coordinate 74,728,010 downwards.
AGAACGAAGAAAAGAAGAAGGCGGCTTGTGGTTGGTTCATGGCACTTTCTGTCATGGATGAACAACTACGGTGGCTGACAGAGGAGATGGCGGAGCTGCTCGAGATGAGGAGCAGCGCGTTAGGGTTCCACCCTAGCGCAGTCACTGCAATTTGCGAGCGAGCAGCGGGCTGCCACGGAATGCAGAAGCTGCTGCATCTGCTCCCATCGATTGGGAGAGACAGAGCAGCAGCAGTGGGAGCGGCTGGTTTTGTGGTGATTTACAACGGCGCAAGCTAGGTTTCCACCCTAGCGGTTGCACGTCGCGATGGGAAACGCAACAGCAGCAGCTCTGACTTGCATCCTCAAGGACGACGGGAAGATATTGCAGCAGTTGTTCACGGCGGCGTGAGCTAGAGCTCACCTCTAGCGGTCACCATGGCGTCGCGATGGAATCTGCAGTAACAACGGTGTATCCCGGCGTTCTCCATGAACGTCGGTGACCTCCAGTCGTTGAGAAGAGGTGCTAGAAGAAGTGGGAGCAAAGGCAACGAGCAGCTGCGCTGCTCATGCAGCTGCACGCAGCGGTGCTCGTGGCGGCTCCTCTCACCTTCTCTGCTCCGGCCATCTCCTGACGAAGGCAACTCCACATTGACCTCCATTCGACGGGAAGTGAGAGAAGTGCCGTGGGAGTGGCGGTATGAGCAGCCATGGCTAATCATGGCGGTGCTCGCCGCTTCTCAATTCTGCAGGTTTTCCGGCGACTTCCCGGTGACGGTGCTAACGGCAGTGCTATCGTGGCGGCTGTCCGGTGACTCCCCGGCGATAGCATTGGCACGACGACCTCCAGCAGCATGCAATAGACTTCTAATGGCAGTACTCTCCAACAAAAGCGGTGACAACAACGTGCTTAGAGCAGAACGCGGCTGCAGCATGCTTGGGTTTCCAAACCCTAGCGGATCTGGGTCGGGTCAGACTTGGGTATGGACCAGTATCCGGGTCAGTCTGTGGGCCAGGTTACAGTTCGGGTTTGGGCCGGATTTCAGCGATCGAGCCGTTCACAAACCCGTTTTCCAGCTATTTCGCACCCGTTTGGCTTGTGTTGGAGATTTCTCAATCCGGACGAGACGAACACCATGATAATTGAATTTTAATTTGTTTAAAATTATATTATTATGTATTTATTTTCTTGTGGATGGCACAATAATTTTATTATTCGCGATAATATGTGTTAATGTGTGCTATTTGAGATTTGTTAAATATGGTTTCATATATTAAGTGGTGTAATCGATTTATTTATTCTATTAAATGGAAATCGATTTGTTCCATAATTGGTTTAATTCTGAAGTAATTAGCTACGCGTTGACATGCGTCTCCCTTCATATCGGATATGCTGATTATAGTTCATGGTATTAAACTTCTTATTGATAACAATAAAACTATATTTTATATCGATATGTCCTCTCTTTTGTAGGCTTATTCTTTATAAGTTAATAATTTTTTGGTGTTAAGTTATGGATATTCACTTGAAATATATGAAAATATTAAAAATCTTATTTTAAAATATTAAGTGGTTTAATCAATTTATTTATTTCGTATAAATGGAAATCGATTTATTTGGCCTCCGTAATTAGTTTAATTATGAAATAATTGGCTACGCGTTGACATGCGTCTTCCTCCCTATCGGATATGCCAGTTATGGTTCATAGAATTAAACTTCGTATGGATAACTGTAAAATTTTATTTTATATCGGTATGACCTCTCTATCTGTAGGCTTATTCTTTATAAAATATTTTTTTGATGTTAAATTATGGGTTTCACTTAAATATAAATATATTAATTTTTTCCCCATCGGAATGGTGATTAATATTTTTATATGGTCATGTGTGTACTGACTATTAATTTTACTAGCCATACAGTATAAGTTAGCTAGATAATAAAATTAAAGGCGTTAAAACCTACTTGAAGAATGTATATATAAACGTCCATACTATCGTGGCTTATATATATGGTTTTTCGAGGTGTTTGGGGATGCATTATATTGTTTTAAGGGTTTTTCAATATAATTAGCATCGAAAGTATGTGACTGTGTTTATATATTTTATTCTCAAGTTATTACATTATATCTTTCAACCTGCTTGTTATTCTCAAAGAAAATAAAATTATTGTTTTTTTGTTGATTGAAAATAAAATTTGAATATTGTCCGGATTATTAAAAGCAGTCGGTAAGGGCATGTGATAAATCAACAAGTCTTCTTATAAAGAATAACGATCAAGGTACGCCATGTACGCTAGTAGTCGAACATGTTTTATCAGATTGTTCTACCACTTTGTGGGGATTAGATACAAAGTCGATAATTATGTGCGCTTTAAAAGACAGGATTCTCAGAAATTGAGATGACTTAGTGTTGGCAAGATTATCGTCATTATGGGTAACTCTACGACTGTGGTGGTCGTTGCAGTGGGAGATGTGCATTTATCTTTTGTAGATAAGTTTAATTTTAAAAGATTTGTTCAAATGCCATACTTAAGAAAGAAATAAGTTTCAGTTTCTAAAGTGGTTTTAGGATAAATACTACTGTTTCTTTTGGTGATTTTGTGTTATCAAAAGGAAAGTTTAGTTTATTTATCTAGGTATTTTGGAGAACAATTTTTATAAATTATGCACGAAACTCTATGCAATTTAATAAATTGTTTAGCACTTTTTCTAATTCTAAGAAAAAAAAGGAACCTTTAATTGTGAATCAAACTTATATTTGGCATCTAAGATTTGGTCATAGTTAGCTTAAGCGTATTCAAAGATTTGTCGTTGGTAGTTTATTGGATAAATTCCAAGTTAAACTATACAAATCAGTGAATTTTTCTTGGAAGGTAAGATGACTAATCTAAAAAGGGGCTTTGAAAGCCAAAGGTAAATGGAGCCAATAATTCGTTGGAATTGATTCATAATAATGTGTGCGGTCCAATATCGGTCCAAACTAAGGATATTTTGAATTTTTCATCATTTTCGATGATGATTGTTTCGAAATTAAGATATATTTATTTGATGTATCGTTTAGTCTGAATTTTGAGGTATTCAATGTATTCAAGATGGGAACGGTGACACATCAAGGTAAAATGTATCAAGTCTTTGCAATCTAATCGTGTTGACGACAACCTTATTGGAAATTTGTTTTGGAGCTCATGTTGGAAGTTGGGATTTTATCCTACTTCACTTTTAATGTTGTAGCAATACAGTATGGTGGATAGAAGGATCCGAACTCTTAGAGAAAATTAGATAAATGTTAAGTTATTCATTTATTCATTTTTCGTTGTGGATTTTCCTTGGAAACAATGGTGTATGTTCTTCACAATGGTAAAGAAATACGATTGTTTGTAGGATATTCTTGGTAAACGGAAATTGGTTATTAATAATCTTAAGAATCGAAATTTCGTTATCAGAACTAATGGTTGATTCTTGGAAGAAGATTATAAATAAAAATCCATGAGCATGATCGTTCTAAAGGAATTAAGCAGTGAAAGACTGACTGTACTAGTGAAAAAAAAAATCATATATTACTGCACAACGTGTTGTCACTAATACATTTTTCTCAGGGGTGCATCATCATAGTGCGAGGGTTGTTTGTCAACTCAGTCTATACATTTTCATGGGAATGCCTTTTGACTTGGTCCTTAAGGAAGATGAATCGAATCCTTGTACATATGATGAAGCAGTCCAAGATAAGAAAGGAGATTCTTGGTAAATTGCAATGAAATTGAAAATGGAATTTTAGATTCCTGTAAGTATGGGAGCTTGTAGATTTCTAAATGGGTGAAACCTATTGGTGGAAGTAAATCTGCAAATAGAAGAAGGATTTGATTGGAAGGTTTTGATCTTCAACGCTAGACTTGTGGCGAAATGGTACACTCAGTGTGAGTGCGTCAATTATGATGTAAACCTTCTCGCTTGTTGTCTTGCACGAGTTATTCCAGATTCTCTTATATTTTGCTGTGCATTTAAATTTTGGAGATTTGACAAATAGATTGTTAAGACGGAATTTCTAAGCGGAAGTCTTGAACAAGATATCGATATGAGCCAACCAAAAGATTTCATGGCTAAGATTCAAGAGCATCTTGTTGCTAGCTAAAGTGATTTGTGGACTTAAGCAGAGCTTCTTGATCTTGGAACATGCTATTTGATGAGGTTATCCATTTATTTGGATTCGATCAATGTCTGTATGAGATGTGTGTACAAGAGTGCAACGAAAATGTGGTGGTTTTTCTAGTACTATATGTTGATGATATTTTTCTAGTTAGAAATAATATGAAGGTATTATCGGACATATGGGTATGATTATTCAAATGGTTTGATATGAAAAATTTGAAAAAGCGGGTCGTATCCTTGGTACTAAGATCTCTTAAGATCATAAGTTGAGGATTTTAGGCTTGTCTTAGTCGTTCTATATCAAAATTGTGCTAAAGCATTTAAGCATGGAAATTCCAAGAAAGGTTTCTTACCTTTTGGACATGGAATTGGTCTATCAAAGGAAATGTGTCCTAAGATACAAAAAGCGATAGATGACTAGAAGTTCGGACTTTATGCTTTGGCAATAAGGAGCTTCGTGTATGTTATGTTTTGCATTCAAGTTGATATCTGTTTTGCCCTTGGCATGGTTACATGATATCATTATATTTCGAAAAAAGATTTTGGACTGTTGATATGTATATACTCAAGTACCTTAAGGGATTAATGAGTATATGTTGGCGTATCAATCAGATAGTCTATAGTCTTTGGGTTATGTAGTTTTAAATTTTCAATCAAATAAAGTTTCGATAAAATTTACCTTGAAATGTGTGTTACAATGGGAGGTGGAGCTTTTTAATGGAGGAGTGTGATGCGTAAATGCTCATAGACTCCACCATGGGAATTAGGCTCTGTGGCCCTAGAACTTCTTGTTGGACTTGGATGCGATTCTGAATTTGCCTATGAATATCACAATTTATTGTGATAATTTTTGTGCAGTGGCAAATTGGAAAGAATCGCGAAGCCCAAAAGGCTAGTAATCACATTGGGTGAAAGTACCACCTTAAACGAGTAATTCGTAAGGCGAGGAGATATAGTGGTGTCAAAGATTGCATTGGATCAAAACTTGGTTATTCTTTTCACGTGAACATATCCTCACATTCGTTTGATGGATTCGTGGAAAGAATAGGTTTTGAGATGTATGACAGGCTATGCTTTGAGTATAAGTGGGAGAAATGTTAGATTGGTATGTAATATGGTATACTTAAAAGCATGCTTTGAGTATAAGTGGGAGATTGTTGGAGTTATATACTGAAAAGCATGCTTTAATTGATGCTTTGTATATTGACTATTATTTCCTATTTAATGAGAATATTATTGTCACATGATTTGCATATTTATTCATGTTATGGTTATGCAAATATAGTCCAATTACTTTATATTATAAATAATATGGTGTGTAGTGTCACACGGAAGATCATGTTATTGTAACGCTTATAAAATAATAAATGAGTGCACAATCTAAGTAATTAATGGACAATTATTTGAGAGACTGTAATATAAGCTTGAAGTAGTTGGTCTTGACTATTAGCTTATGTTAGTGTATTTTGTATATATTGAACTGGATCAACGGTGAGATTAATTATCCTATATTGACCTAAGTGGATGATTGAAGATCTCGGTTAATTATTATTTCTCAATTCTAGTTGTATAATATTTAATTATATATTTATAATAGTTATTACTTTGATTTATCAATGAGTGAGAGTTAGTTGTTGAAACTCAATATTCTCGATATGTTGGGTAATAATATTATTTATATGATAGTTATTATTATAGCTAGAAATCGTGTCTCGGTTTACCGAGTTGATGATGTCCCCTTGAGGAGCTCAAAGGGATTATTATATTAAACCTTGCAAGTGGATTAATTTCCGATATAATAATAAGCTTGAGTTGTACTACTCTTGGATAAGATGTTAATTAATTAGAAAGTTGTCAATAGCTTAAATTATGTAATACCCCAGATATTTTCTTCCGATGAAAAATAAAAAAAATTCTAATTAATTATGGCTTTGCACACCTAAGTTAAGGATTTTCAATTATAAGACTAATGGTGAAATCCGTTTTTGAAAATAAATTCCAGAAGTCGGTCAAACGACTACTGTATTAGGGTTTCGGCGCCCGATAAAATTTTAGTTCGAGAACTCAGATCAAGAAACCGTCGAACTTTACATTCACTCTTTTTGCGAGACGAGTAAGTTAGTCAAAATCCGTTTTTATTATTTTTCCGGATAAAATTTGGACTTTGATGTCCCGACTTTTTATCGGATTTTGAAAAACGAAATATACTTTCCGACTATGTAAATTATTCCAAAACTAATGGTCGAATTAATTTTCGCCGGAAATGTGACCGACTAAGAATTTAATTCTCGATTTTTAATACGTCGTTCTAGGCCCGGAAACGAGATATTTCCGACTAAAAAATGCCACCTAAAACCGCCACCTTACCCCCCCATGACTCACACCTTGTGAGTCATCCTACTTTAAGAGATAAAAATCTAAAACACTTAGTCATCATCTCCTCCAATACTCCCTCATTACCGCCCCTCCCCCCCCTCTCATGTCTTCTCTCTCACTTTTCTTCCATTATTCTTCATCTTCAAGCTCTCTCAAGCTTCACAAGCCATCCGTCTACTGATCATTTTCATTTCCGAGTTCATAATCGACAAGGTAGAAACTTCTTCTACGTTATGAACCGAACAAAAACTCGATTCCATCAACTTCATTTTGATCGAAAGTTTAGAGATGAAGTAGTATGATGAACCTATGTTAATACATGTTGTTAGTATGCTTAGAATTAGATTTCTATGGTTGAAATTTCATGAAAATCACCCTCCTAATTAATCTATTATTACCGAAATTTTCTTAAATTTGGGGATTTGATGTTTGATTCGATTTTTAGATAATTGATTAGTGGAATCGTGTTCTATATGATGGTAGATTGCTACATGAGTTAAAGTAGAATTTTCTAAAAATAAAAATCAAAATGTAAGAGAAGAACAAGTGAGGATTTGATGAAGAAGGTGATATGATATGCATGTTTTGTTTATAGAAATGAGATATAGGATGATTGAGGATGAATATATATTTATTTGGATTTTTTCTAAAAATAAAAGAAAAAACGTAAGAGACGGAAACTTGTCGTTAAGTTAAAGCTCGATAATATTTTTAGAATATGGTTTGCATATTAGTGATGCTCATTAGATGATGATCGTTGTTGTAAAATTTGAATGGAAACGGAGAACGTAAGATTTTTAGTAAGAGACGAACAATCGACGATAAATCGAGCATAAGTAATGGTTTAGGTTTGTGACTCGAACCTATGTTAATCTTGATAGTTAATGATCGTAACCGTAAAGTATGAGCGAATTCTAAGAAGTTTCGATTTTGAATAAGAGACGAAGAACCGAGTTTAAAAGCCGGTAGAAAAGTCGAATAAGGAAATCCCTTTTATTATTAATGATTGTTGTCATGTGACGAATGAGATTGTAGTTAACGATATTTCCATCCGAGATGAAATGGTATAAGTTGTAGTTGTAATCGAGAAGTGTGAACGAGAAGTTGAAATAGAATTGAAATGAAATGGTTTAGTAATTGATAGTTGAAAATGACGAGGAAATATACGTCGAGTTCTTAATCGAGAAATGAAAAGGAGTTCATCACGTTTGTTGGTACGTGTTGACTGCCTTAAGATGAAAATTTCGTGAAAATATAAGTGGTAAAGCATTAGTCGAACCTAGGAAGCCGTGCGTCGAGTTACGAGCACCTAAGGTTAAAACGCGAACTGTTATGCGACCCTTCACGGAAACTGTCATAACCTTTAGGTCACTTAACAAAATCGAGATCCGTAAATTGGAGAGTAGACTAGACATCCGTGGCTATCTTTTGGTATAGGGCACATCCCCTGTTTCGAAGTACTCTGTTCTGGGTGGACTTACTGATCTGTGCAGTAATTTCAAGAACCTAGTTTCTTAAGTTGAATTCTTTTCAACTTGATTCCTTTTGATCTTCTAAGTCGTTATGAGTTCCGTTTTTAACCGATCTCAGTGTCGAGTAAGGAACCGAGTTAGTTCTAAACGAGATGTGTTCGAGTCTTATTTCTTTTAATCAAAAGAGATTAGTTAAGTGCAAAGGTCTAAAAGTCATTAACCGATTCCGAATTTCTGTTTTCTTTTTATCGTCTCGACCGAATACTAAAATGTGTTTATTTGCGTTCAAAGAAGGAGGACGTCGAGATTAGAAGACAGGACGGAAGATCAGAGACGGAAGCACGTGTTATAGTTCTGTAATTATTCGAGGTGGGATTTCTAAAACCAAAAACTCCGATGAATGCCATTACTTGTGAAGTAATATTATGTGAGCTTGCTCGAAAGTGTTTACGTATATTTGATAAATGTGTATTAAAGTATCTATCAGAGTATAAATGAATTGTTTATGTGAATTTTCTTATGCTTCTCTGAGTTAGCCCTCAGAGAGCTAACCAGAGTATTGGATTCTGAGTTAGCCCTCAGAGTGCTAACCAGATATTCCAACCAAACGATCAGATTCTGAAATAGCCCACAGAGTGCTATGCAGAGGGACAGATTCTGAGTTAGCCCACAAAGTGCTTTCCAGACGATCGGATGTGAGTTAAAACTCACAGTGTGTTATCCAGAATTAAATGAACAACAATATAAGTTATACGAGTGTTTATGAAAAGATGCGTGATTACATCTATACTCTTGTGAGTTGTTTTTCGGCAATGTGCCCACTAAGTGCTTTATGTACTTAGCCCTGCATGTTTGTTTTTAAATGTGCAGGTTGAGTGACGAAGGCGGAGGAGGTTGAGTAAAGGTCGTATTTGAGAAGTAAAGTTCAGTTGAGCCTCGATTTCACATTTGATATGTGATATCATTCTACGTTTTTCCGCTGCGAACTAGTTTCAGTTAAAGTATAACTTTAGATCTAAGTTTCATTTTTTGAACTTAGTCTCTTTTAAGAACAGCTATGTTAAGTGATCTTTCGTGACCGACTCTTTCTTTCATTAAATAAAGTCAGTTCTCTTATTAATGTAAGTCCTTTCGGTTTAAGTTGTTCATACTTTAAACCTAGTTTTCTCTGATCACAACTTTGTCATGCGATCTTTTGTGATTGACTCTCTCTTTTATCCAATGAAGTCAAGTTCTTAGTAGTTTCAGTTATATTTGTCTGTTTATTCATTCATACTCCCCTTCTTCCCCGCTTCTTTAATCCAATCTCTAGTAGCACCCCGACCTTGCCGTCCCTCGGTATTTGGGGCTGTGAAAAATTAATTAATGGAGATGAGTCATCTTAAACACGAGAAATAAATAATTGGAAAGGAGCCCGATTCGTAAATCGGATAGAACGGGTAGTTCAATATTAATTCTTTGATGGAATGAATTAATATTTTATTTAATTTAAGAGTGTTTGGGCTTAAACACTTGGATTAAATTAAATATGGAGGCCCAATTCTAATCCTCCTAGGAGTCCCTAAGATAACCTAAACTAATCCTATATATATATATCTCTAAAGTGGCGCCTAAGAGGACAACAATGATAGCATCAATATTAAACTAATATTGAGGTGAATTAAGAAATATAGGCGTGAGGTTGAGATTTGAGGTTTGACGGATTATCGTCCAATCGATAGTCAAATCTAGGAGGGTGTATTTTAGAAGATTCGTAGGTCGAATCATCTATCAATACAAGAGCTAATCTTGTGTGTAGAGATTAGTGCGTGGATCCTCCTCGACTCAGATTCGTTTGTTTGTTCACCACTAAGCTTAACTCTTTAATTTGTAAACATTCATGGATAAAATAATGTGGCTGTAAACCTTAAATATGAGAAGGCTCATATTCAAATTCTAGTGATCAATCTCGGCGACATTAACAACGCCGTTAGGGGAAATAATATCTTGGAACAAGTAAGAAGTGTTGGATCATATCGCTCTTCCCTCTCTCTTTCTCTCAAAACCTGAAAGAATCAGATTTATTGTTTATTTTATGTGTGGAGATTGTGGGGGAAAAAGAAATTCAGATTTATCAATCTGTAAAAGGAATACATTCATTTAGCTAAAATGTCCAAGCGGTGCGAGTAGTTTGTAAGCTGTAACAGATTTCGGGTTCAAAATTTCAAACCCCTCACTGTTCCCCCTTCCCCCCCCCCCCCAAAAAAAAAATGTTAAAAGTGAAAATGGAACAAAATTTTAGGTGTACGGTAAAGTATACTTAGCAATTAGCGTAAAAACATTGCACGTAGATGAGTGAACTAGCTAGAGGAGTATAGATCAGTCCCCCGGTGAGCCTTTTTCCCATTTTAGTAATTGCATTAATTAAAATCGGCTAATAATCTTTAATATTCCAATTTGTAAATCTTAAGATAGGGTGTACACTTGCCCGCAAAAGTGTTGTAAGGTTTTGTTCGAACCCGTAATCGAACTGGTTAGACTGTTTGGTGCCTGTAAACCAAGCTCAACGTTTGATAAGCACGCGTAAGTTTATTTAGTGGATTACTTCCCCGAAAAGGAAGTCGTGGATGTAGGAGGTCAATCTCCAAACCACGTAGAAATATTGTGCTCTTTTCTTTCAATATTTATATTCAGTTTCCTAACCAACTTAGTTTTCTGAAATTGCACTAAGTGTTTGGGAACTTGACCTTCCTAGTAAAAGATTTCAGTTTAAGTAACGAGTCAAATATCCACCAACTTCCGCATTGCATAACTCTTTAAAACCTCAGTCACGATTACATAGCTGACCCCCAGTCAAAAAAGTCAGCTGTGCACCTAACTGTGCGATCAGCTCCGACTGACCTTCTCAGTTGTCGAGCAAACTGAACTGAGCCGTTTTCCTTAGAGAAAAAGATTTTCAAGTAAAAATCGCTACTGGTGTATTCCCCTCCCATACACCAATTATTCGTTACCGGGACCATCAATACACATGACCTATGAAGAGAACATTGTAACTAATTAATTTGATCATCAAACAATACAACTTTTCATAATTATTAGAATCTAACAAAATTACAATTAAATTAGTAAACTATCAATATTCTTACAATTGCATTTAAGGCAAAAACTTTGGTACAACGGTTGTACCTAGTACATCCACTTTTTGTCGTTAGTGTATTTTTTTCTTTTTGTTTTTTCTCTTTAGTGTTATTTGTTTATTTGCGCTTTTAGTGTTTTTTTTCTTTATTTTTCTTTTTTCTCAGATATTTTTCTTTTTTTATTTTTCCAGAATTTTTTTTTCTTAATTTTTAGATTTCTTATTTTTTCTTTTTTTCCAGATATAATTTTTTCAATATTTTTTTTCTTTTTTTTTTCCAGATTTCTTTTTTTATAATTTTTTCTTTATTTTCCAGATTTTTATTCTGGTTTATTTTTCTTTTATTTTATATTTTCAGATTTTTTTTAATTTACCATTTTTTTATTATCGTGATGAAAAATAATGATCGTGAAACTTGTCATGCTCAAAAGTAGACATTGTCGTGACGAAATGTAATGATTGTGAAACTTTACGTTTCTTAACGACATTGTTTACTTTTTCAACGACAATAATTACTTTAGTGTTTGATTAAAAGTATCGTTTGTCATGTTCAAAAGTAGACATTGTCGTGATGAAATGTAATGATTGTGAAACATTACGTTTTCTAACAACAATGTTTATTTTTTCAACGACAATAATTACTTTTACGTTTGATTAAGGGGGTGTTTGGTAGCCCACACTGGATTAGGTAAGATTAATAATTTTGGATTAATAATGTGGAGAGGTCGGGTAAATTTAGTGTAGGAGTACCGTTTGGTAGTAGCTATTAAAATCGAGATTAAGTTTTGGTGTTCCCAAATAGACCTTGTACTGGTTGAATAATTACATTCATATCCTAACATATGTATATATACAGAGAAGACTTACGATAGGCAAAGCATCCAAACCCTAGTAGCAACACCAAAATTAGAAAATAGCGCCCGACGAGGAACACGACGACCAACAGCGTGCGCAGATCGTCGACAACGCAAACAAGCAAAATGAGTTCTGTGAATGCAGGTTAGATTTTCGCACTATTGAAGCCCTACTCGACTTTCTGTAGCACAAATCGGCGAGTTCTAGTATTTAAGTTTTTGTTGTTCTTTTGTGTGGCCGACGTTCTTCTTCTTCTTAAAAGCTGAAATTCCGAATCTTTGTTCCTTGTTGTGAGAAAATTTGTCCATTTTTCCCACATCCAAATTTTGCCCTAATCGAGCGATTTTTTTTCCGTATATGTGTGTTTTCTTGTGCGCTGCGCTGAAATTATTTTCATGAGCGTCAACAGGGTTGGCCTTAGAATTGACTTACAATTTTTAGTTCGCTATGCTGAAATTATTTCCCCCTTTTCAATTTGCGCTGATATGATAAGTGTGTCTGCCTTTTGTACTTGAATTTTCGTGCAATAATTGAAGTTAAATCTGTCTATGAATTGCTAGTGTTGATATTCGTGGTAGTTGACGTATCTTGCCGTACTAAGCCTCATTGCATTGCTTCTCACTAGACGATATGCGATTGGATTCATACTGGTTTGTCACCTACACATATACATATACATATACAGCAACTAAGATGAAGTTAGAGGGATAATAAGAGTTATTTGTCATCTCTGTTTCAGTGGCGTTTGTTAATATGAAGATCATCTGTACACATTGTTATTGCAACAACAACTTTTCTGTTTTGGTCTTGCTTTCATGTAATGATAATAGGAAATTTGCATCACTTAAGATAAATAATAACTCCCGTCATGAAATGTGACTTCTTGCTTTCTTCGTCTTAAGTAGCAGCTGCCCATCGCGTGGTAAGTGTTTTAAGCCTCAAAAGGGTGAGAAGTAGACTCGCCGTAGTTGGTCCCCACAGGAAGAAACTTTACTGATTGCATGTCTGAAATAATTGGTGGCAACTTCATGGAGGGCTGATAATGGGTTTAAAATGGGATACCAACAACGGTTGGAAGAAATGATAGCGAAGGAATTCCCTGGCACAGATATTAGGATGTCTACTCACATCAACTCGAAGCTTCAAACTTGGAAGAAGCAACACCTTGCACTTAACATGATATTGGGTAGGACTGGCACAGGCTTCAACCGCAGCAACCACACAATTGAATGTGAAGATGAGCAATGAGAGGTGATTGTCAAGGTAATATTTCTTGTATCTCCTACTACTCTGCTTGTTCTAAATAATACTTGCCAGTTTAGATGAATTAGGTTGTCAACAAAAATCATGTAACTGACAGTAACCTAAGCCATTTACACTTATTTGACAGAAATCATTTACTTGACAGTGAACAGAATTCAGCCAAGTTGAAAGAATTATGTGTTTGGAACCTATGGTCGTTTGGGGCACTTATTTGATAGTTTGTTGATGTTTAAACAATTATGTTCAATTTTTGAAATCAGCATTGCCCCAAAATGAAATGAAAATCAAGTTTCTTTATAAGTTATGGTAGTTCAAGAGCATTTATATGAAAGAAATTGAACTTGGTCTGTACCATGCATACAACATTACTCCGTCTATTGAAATGTCTTATTTCTGAGTGTTAATGCATTCATTTCAGAAGGATCCGAGTGTGAAAGCCATGCGCTACAAATCATGGCCTCTGCTCGATGACTGGAATGACATATTTGGGAAGGACAAGGCCACAGGAGATCATGCCAAAGATGTTGGTGATACTGCAAATGATAACAGAGATGGCTGTGATGGAGAAGAGAAGGGTGATGAGCAGGAAAGTCAAATTCCCCACGACTTCACAGCTGATGACGATGGGGAAAATAGCACTTGCCATAATTCGTCCAAGAATCAGCACTCCAAGTTTGCAGGGAAGAACAAGAAAAGGAAGGTGAGTGATAACATGAGCATCGTTGCTGAGGTGATATCAGAAATTAGCCGAAGTACGTCCCAGAGGCTAGACACAATTGCTGCTCGCATCGGCTATGAAATCGACGTCAATGAAGCCCGAAAAGATGCCTACAACAGTTTGAGGAAAGTGGCTGGTCTCTCACAGAAGCAAAAGTTCGAAGTTGCTGAGATTTTCGTGGAAAAAACAGAGCAATACTTGTTGTTCAAGGGCCTACCCGAGCAGGAAAAATCCGAGTATGTGGAGTACCTACTGGAAAATAATAAATAATAAGTGAAATTGCTCGTCATCATCTACTTTTGTAATATGTCTGAGTGCACCAACAACTGCAAACTTGTCTGTTTTTGTTATATATACGAAGTCTGTTATTTAAAACTTTCGATCAGTGAACTTGTAACAACTTTTTGCTAATTTTGTGCATCAGACATTTGTGCTTATCTATGTATAGAAATGTGTATAATCGCTCGTAACCCTGCTGCAGCAATCGATCTCTACCATTCTATACTTGTTGCGAAAGTTCAATACAGGAAAAGTTATTGAAGTGATGAAGGGATGTTGTTTGTAATTATAAATATTCTTTCAAGCTTCTGCCAAACGTAAAATTATGTGATATCACCACAATATGTTTTTTTTTTACGTGATGGGCAGTTCTAATATCACCTAATTTGAAAAAACTTAGTTCTAATATCATTTCAAATATATTATTATTTTCCATATTGGTATTTGTTACATAGAATTTTAACTCCATTTATAGATTATAAAGAAACCTTCTACGTAACTAAATAAAGCAAAAATTGATGATATGGATTAGAAGTCCTTCCTACTTGTTGCCTCCTCCTCTCTTATCATCGAGAAGCTCTTCAAGAAGCTTATCATCGTAATTATCAATAATTATTATCAATAATTATAATAAACATAATAAAAATAATACTAATAAAATATATTACATAGTTTGCCTAACAAATTTGCATATATAAATAATAATAAGCATTTCCAACTATGATGATACTCACTACAGTTCATACCCTCATGAGCTACAACTTCAGACATACAATGACACTTACTTATTGGAATTATGGAAAATAACATACAACTCCAAATAATACCAATACAAAGGCCATAAACATACAAGCTACCATGACAAATACATCAGACCTGCTTTTCAAAAATAGCGCTGAGTCGAGTGCCGATTTTTGTGATTCTTTTGCTATTGACAAGCTGCTCGAGGCCTGCATCATTGAACCAGATTGTCTAGTTGATTTTTTATGGTGATACTCATCACACCATAAAAAGGATTCGTAGTGATGATTTTTGGACGGGCACTTGTGGTACCATCGGCCGGTGTTCATTACATCTTTCCCTACTTGTTTTAAGAGCATCTTTCCGGCGCCACACCGACAATCCGAAATCTTGTTAAAATCGGGATCATACATCTTTGTTTTCCTGTCAGTGAAATCATGAGTAACAATTCAATTCCCAAAATAATATATACACACAATGGAAGCTGAACTGGAAACGGAAAGTGAGCAGGTGATATGCTGCAAAAAAATTCAAACCATGTGTTGATGCATCACAAGTACAAGTAAATTTACTAAGAAAAACATGCACATATTGAAATAGTTTTAAGCAAACTGCATCTAAAAAGGAAATTCAGGTCGTGTTTGTTCTAAAAAAAAAAAAAACCAGATTGTCTCGAAACTAAACAGCCCCCCTGCAGCAGCCCACATAGATGCGGCTATTTCATCCCTCTTGCCGTTCCACGCAGCGGAGGATTCGATTTGATCAATGAACTCAACATTAGCATGATGTTCATCTTCTTCTTCTTCTTCTCTTCCATCAAGTTCTGCCTCAATGGGATCAACCGCCATCTCCCTCCTAATGAAGTTGTGGAGGAGGAAACACGCCATAATTAGCCGGTTTTGAGTTTTCACCGAATAGTATGTGGCGCTTCTAAAGATTCCCCATCTCATCTTCATGATTCCAAAAGCTCTTTCTATTATATTACGAGCTTGTGTGTGCTTCATGTTAAACATTTCTTGCGGGTTCTGGGGTTGAAGAGCGTTAGGACCCCACTCTTTTAAGTGGTACCTCACACCTTTATAAGGTGTTAAGAACCCCTGGTTGTTTGGGTACCCATTGTCGCACAAATAGAAGTATCCTGATTTGAAAAATAACAACACATAAGCAATTATGTAGAAGATGTAAGCCATACTACAACAAAATTCATAAGAAAATTATGTAATTATATACCCTTTGGAACTTTCAATCCGTTTGGCCTATTCAATGCATCTCTTAGTACATGGCCATCAGCCGCTGATCCTTCCCAACCAGGTAACACATAAGCAAACTGCAAATTACGATCACATACGGCCAAAGTGTTTGTTGATATTTGTTTTTTCTCGTCCTATACCTGGGCTTATCCAAACTTGGAACAATTACATTAATGTAAGTCCCGTCTAGCGCTCCTAGGCAGCCCTAAGCAGATGAAGTTAGAGGGAAAACATAACTTTGAATCACACATTAAATAATTACATTAATCTGTAACTGAATTTTTATTGATGATAATTACCTTAAACTATTTCCATCTTGGATCGGTAACATCATCGCCTACAGGCTTTGGGGTCACCAAGAAAACCTTGTGAAACTTTAAAATAGTCTTTAATATGAGGTGAAGATAGTGCGACACAGTCTGACCCGACCTCCAATAGTTAAATCTAAAAATTCGATTTTTTTTGTGGTGAGCTAATATCCCTAAAAACATCGCAACTTGCTCCTCTACACTCACATACTTTCCGTCACTCAAACCCCCTAAATTTTACAACAACATACAGAGGCGGGAAAAAGTGTTCCGGTCCATCCTAAGATTGACAATGCAATCACTATCAGTTGTTGTAGTGATTCTATGGAGGTGCTACATTTGATTTGATATTCGTTCAAGCATACGATAAGGCTCGAAGAATTATTACGCTTTCTTTTTTTTGTTTGTCTCACTAAGAAGAACCTCTAGTAGCAATAATATTAGGAGCATTTGTTGCTGCAATATATCCTCTATCATCAAATATACGTACGCATTGATTTTTGACCTATTCGGCATCCTTACTTGACAGAGTCGCCTACAGAAAAATTCGGCATTTTACAGCATACATCGTCTCACAATTTAATAAATAATTTGTCTCACAAATCACCAACCCATCAGATGACAAACACATTCATATTTCAGAAAAGAATCTGTTACTCTCCATTTTTGATAACATTTCATACTAATCACACCAGAATAATGGAAGAAATCAGCATGAATTTGATGTTAGTAATAAAGAAATCAACTTCTGCAAACGACAATGAAGCTTCACAATTTTGGGAGATAAATGAACATTGAACATAAGTCATGCCTATATTTATATGTAATCTTCAATAAACATCATTTCTCGTAACCAATTAAGCATTATTGCTGACATAGTTACTATTGGACGAAGTTTTCATATTCACTTTGATCAAAAAAGAAAAACGACCAGTGACAACAGATTTAGGCCAGTTTGTACCTGAAATAGGGAGAGTGAAGGTCGTGTGGTTGGGATTCTTTCTATTGTCCTGTATCAAAATGAAGATAAGGAAGGTCAGCAATTCTGTATCATTAACAATTACAATTGAGAATACTCTGGAGATTATGGATTAAAAAATTTGAAGATACAGGAAGTTTATGGAGATTATGGATTATGGATTGAAGATACAAGAAGTTTATGGATTGAGAAATTGAACTTCATTAACCAGATTTCAAAAAACATACTTATCAATTCAAAAATATTCTGGAGATGAAGCAGACATTTCTAGCAATATGCAGTAGTGATCACCAGATCTTTTATTAACAAGACACCATAGTTAACTACTTAACAAGAGAACAACACATATCTTTTATTAAGTCACTACCTAAACTCCTTACTGAGATGTATGGAATTCATCAAATAAAAGGCTCTAAACAAGCAACATAGAAGGGCAAAGGAGGCCTTATTTGATCTCTATTTTCCGTACATGTCTGGTAAGCTCAATATAGGTGGAAGACAAAAACTAAATCTTCTGTTTTTTGCACTATTTTACGTGTTTAATTCAACTTTTAGCTTGCAGTAACCTAAGCCATTTAGAGTGAGGCTGTTTTTGTTTCTTTTGAGGTGGTCTGAAAGGGTCGTTTGGGGGTCGACGGCCTCGCCCTTACCCTGTTTCTGCTTCGGTAAAGACAGAAACAACGGGCTTCGATAGCCGGCCCTCTATCCCTTCCTTCGGGCAGGATGGATCGGCCCACTGGATGTCATAGCAACAAGAGTAGCTACCACCAAAGAATCGCAATGTGTGCTCATAAAAATTCATTGAATTAATATAGGAAAAAATGAAAATACCTAGGAGAGGCGCAGCCGCTTTGAAGGTTTGCAGAAATTTTGAATTTGGTAAAACCAAGTATAGTTCAATTGCTGATTTTCATGAGCTCTCCCTAGTTGGAAACAAGTAATTAGGTTAATATTCTGAGATTTAACTACCAAAGTCTGATAAATTCAACGTGGATGCAATTGGGGTTAAGTGATTCTTACCTTGCCACCGTTGATATGCTACAGGATGTGGTCGTTGGGAATACTTATATACTGGTTGCCCGAATACATGATGCGAAGAGGTCGGTGTAACAGGAAAACTGGTCACCGGAGGAAGCTTCGTGGTCGTCGACGACGGATGCGATGGATGCTGTTCGAGGCTTTTTTTTGGCTGACCAGGTCGGTGTAACGGGAAAACTGGTCCCCGGAGGAAGCTTCATTGTCACCGACGACGGATGCGATGGCAGCTGCTCGAGGCTTTTTTTTGGCTGACCTTCACCCCTCCGAAAAAACAGATCGGTGTGGAAGATGGAGAATTTGATTTCAATTTCAGTAGTGATGTTTATCCTTGGCAGATTTGGGGGTAATTTAGTCCCCGTGATGTATTATCTCACTCACCCCACAACGCTAGAATAACAATTAGGGGGGGGTGGGTAGGCTGATATTATTTGTGTTGGAGTAACAGTAGTTTTGCATCGGGCTTATGGATTTCACTCGGGCTTGGGGTATTAAGTTTGTGGGCTGCCAAACACAGGTTTGGACAAGAAAATTAATTTAGTAGTGCTTAATGTGGGCTACCAAACACCCCCTAAAAGTATAACTTGTCATGTTCAAAAGTAGACAGTGTCGTGACGAAATGTAATGATTGCGGAAGTTTACGTTTTTTTAATGACAATGTTTAATTTTACAACGACAATAATTACTTTAGAGTTTGATTAAAAGTATAACTTGTTGATCACTATATTTACTTAGCACTATATCAGGAACTTTAACGGACTATTGTAGGGGTGAGCAAAAAAACCGAAATCCAAAAATCCAAACCAAACCGAACCAAACCAAAATATAAAATTTGGTTCGAATTTTTTCGGATTTCGGATCGGATCGGATTCAATTTTTGGGAAAATTTGGATTTCGGATTCGAATCGGATCGGTGCTTTAAAAAACCGAACAAATCTGAATTACATATAATATATTGTTATTTTTATTATTAATAATTAATATTTTAACATTTCTATTCAATTTATTATTAATATTTTTGATTATGAATTATGAATTATTTAATATATTTATTCAATTTATTATTTATTATCTTAAATTTAATATATTTTGAATTTTTGAATTGTATATTTATTTTTCATTAGAATTTTTGATTTTCGGATCGGATCAGATTTAGCGTTCGGATTCGGATTTTTTTGGTTTGGATTTATTCAGATTTCGGATTGGATCGGATCCATTTTTTTTAGAAATTCGGATTTCGGATTCGGATCGAATTGAGCAAAAATCCGATCCGTAATCCGAATGCTCACCCCTTGGCTAGCAATCGAATATCGTATCCTCAAGGACCATTTGACCGAGCTTATGTGAGAGATGAAATTCATGTACTTTCCTACTATTCAAACTCTAAATTCATCATGATTTTTGATTGATTTAAACACTCAAATAGAAAATCAAAACAAATAAGGCAATCACAAGTAAATAAGCAAATAATAATTGATCAAAGATACAAAATGAGATAAGTGTTGGTTCTAAGGACTTGATTTGATTCTAGATGGCATCACATTGACTTTATAATTCACATAACTATGTTTAATCATCTAGATGAGAAGCATTCACAAAACTAATCACTACCCTCTCTCGAAAGATAGCAAAAGTAGATCAAATCATCGACTCTCTCGGCTAAGACTCAAGACGACAATTCGACTCCCAAAGGCATAAAGAATTCAAGCTTTCATGCATGCATGCATTCATCACTTACTAAGTCTCAAAACCATGCATATTGTGATAATTTGATTTCCATGAATGCAAAATCCTATTAAGAAATTCCACAAAAATTTGACATGCACGAAAGATGATCAATAATTCCCACATGAAAATAAGATCCAAATCCACAATCAAATAAATAAAGACAATTAGAATTTGAAAGCTAAGATCAAAACCATCATTAAATCATCTCAAATCCCCACAACCAACAAAAGGAAATTAGCTAGACATAAGAATAGAAATGACACAAAAAATGATAATTGAATGCATAATTAGAGATACTAAGAACCCAAATGGAGAAATCTTCAAATCCAACCTTCTAATGTAATACAATGATTAAAAGCTAAATCAAACCCTAAAAGAAAATTTTTGGAAGAGGAAACTAAGCTATGGAATGAGTTATCCCGTTTTGGGGGCTGGTTTCCCCTTTAAATAGGGTACAAGAAGTGCTAAAGCATGTTAAAAATATAAAAGGCGAAATCGGAATTTCTGGTGCATAAACTGCCGAATTGGTGATCAGAGTCTCCAAACCGGCGGTCCGGCTATCCAAATTGGCGGTCTTGTAATACCCCGGAAATTACTACTGTCTCTAAAAATGAAATTAATTAATAAAAATGGCTTTGCACGCCTAAGTTCATGAATTTGAATTCTAAGAATAACGGTGAAATCCGTTTCCAAAATTAAATTACGGAAGTCATTTAGATGACTACTGTATTTAGGGTTATCGCGTACGATAACTTTTTAATTCTAGAACTCAGATTGGAAAATCGTCTGATTTTTACATTCACGAAATTGCAATACGAATTCGCCCGAGAAAGTTCATTTTTATGATTTTTCTGGACGAAACTCGAACTGTGATGTCCCGAGATTTTATCGGAATTTTACTTTTTTAAATATTATTTTCCGAGTAAGATAAATATATCGGAATTAATGATCGAATCGGAATTCGACGATAACGTGCCGAATACGTATTTTTATTTCTCGATTTTCATAACGTCGTAACGAGCCGAAAAACGCGATAAATGGGATAAAATCCTCTCATGACCGACTTGGACTCTCTCACATGGTTAGATATTTGATTTTTATATGGTTCCCACTTTATGACTCACCTTAGTAATGATCAAATGTAACACCTCATGCATGCCACCTTGCCTAATACTATTCCATTACTTTACACCTAAGTCTAATTAGTAAATATCTCCTAAGTTAGTCATCTTCTACCCTCCCAAGTCCCCCCAAAACCGCTAATCACATACATATACTTTCTCTCCATTTCTTTGATCCTCCATTGAAGAAACTTGAAGCTTTGGCAAGGAAATTCTCCTAAGTCATCATCCATCCACTAATTCCACTTCATCTTTCATTAAAATCCAAGGTATTCATCTTCTCCATTGATCTATCCATGTAGAATCTCCATTTCTTTAAATTCCTTGAGGACCGATTTTTATGGTATTGGTATAGTAATTGATTTGAGCTTTAATTTATACAATTAGATGGAGAGAAGTTATAATCTATGGTTTAATTGATGAGAAATTTCAAGAACCCTAAACTACTAGTTAGACCGATTTTTAGGGGATTAGTGTAGGATGTTTAATTCTTGAAATTGATTGTATAATTGAGCTTAGGGGATGCTTAATTGAGGATTGGTGCAAAAATAAATGGAATCCCCTAATATTTTGATGACATCCGAAAATTAGGGCTAGGGTTTCAACATGGAAATTCAATTGATGATATTGTAGGATTAATCAATGGATAATAGACGTTGTAGTAGTATGAGTAATAGATTAATGAATGAAATTAAAGAAGAAAACACCTCTCCCTAATTACATATTGAAACCGAAAATAAATGAAGGATTAGGGAATTTTATAAGCTTTGATTAAATTGATGAAATGATGATAGATTATGGTTTCTAATGATAATAGTTGATGATAGAAATTATTTGGAATTTATCTAAAATTATTATAGAAATTATAAGAGACAAAGAATCCCAATTAAGTTGAAATTGGTTGATGATATAAGGTAATGATATACGTAATAATGATCTACGTTAGATGATGATTAATGTTATAGAAAATGAATGAAATCCTATAACTTTGGAAAATTTGTAAGAGACGATCAAATGAATATAAGTAATAATCGAGAAGTCGAGTAAGGTTTCTAACTAAATAATATTGCTTATTATGAACTAAGGAACAATTGGTAGTTGACGACATGAGCATCCGGATTATTGTATGATGAGTTGTAGTTATAATCAAGAACTAGAATCGAGAAATGTTAACTTGTTTTGGTATAGTACTTGATAGTTTGAAAGCCGATGTTTAGAACGTCGTGCTAATAGACGAACGATGGAAAGGAGTTCTTCACATACGGGAGTACGTGTTGACTGCCTTGAACTGCTAAAATCGTGAAAATGTAGGTTCGATAACATAGAACGAGCCTAGGAAGTCATACGTCGATTCTATCGAGCAACTAGGGTTAGCCGCGGCAGTTTTGCGACCCTTCCCGGAAACTGTAATATCTTTTAGCTCGTTTATCGGATTTGAGATCCGTAAATTGGAGAGTAAACTAGACATTCCAAGCTTTTTAACGGAATAGGGCACATTTCCAATTGCTCTATTTTGGGCAGTCCCCAGAACTACTGCATTGCACAGTAAATTTTCAGAATTTGATTTCCTAAGTTGTTTTCTTCGCAGCTTAGTTTCTTTTGATCTCTTAAGTCATGACGAGTTAACGACTATCCTCTCTACTGACCTAAGAGTCGAGTAAGAAACCTTTCGAGTTCTAAACGGGATTTGTTCAAGTCTCGTTCCCGTTTAATAAGAAGGGATCTAGTAGCGTGCAAATGCCTAAAGAAACAAAACGACTAAAACCTAATTCGAATTTCCATATTCGATTATCTTTTACGACTGAATTTAAAGTGTGATTATTTTTACGATGAAGGAGGAAGCTAGCACTAAGGAAAGGACGGAAGAACAGAAGAACGGAAACCTGTTTAGTAGTTCTGTATCATTAAGGTGGGCTTTTATTCTATAACAAATAAAATGTGGGTTTTTCCACAACTCGAAAGTAATTCTTTATCGCTTCGATAAACTTGTTTTCAAAGTGATAATCATGGCATAAACTGTTTAAATATTTTATGTGAGTTCTCTTGTACCATCTGAGGTAACATTCGTGTTTTCCAGATTTATAAGTTAACCGCTAGGATGTTAACTATCGATCGGCTCTGAGTTAGCTATTAAGTGCTTTCCAGAGTTAGTGCACTTTGTAACCTGTGGTGTATGTGGTATCCTGTTGAGGGGTAACCAGCCACGGTGAATGAGGAATTGGTCGAGATTTTAACGTAACATACCAGAAAAATGCTCGGCCGAGTAAATTGTGAAAATAAATCAGAAAAATGTTTAGTAGACACGGGCCTTTTTCAATAAAACCCCGATGTGCTACGATTATGAAATGCCTGATTATTTTATACCTATGATTATGTTTTCGGCAATGTGCCCACTAAGTACCTTCGTACTTAGCCCTGCATATGTTTTCTAAATGTGCAGGTTGAAGCGACGAGAGCGGCGGTGGTTGATGTTGAGTTAGAAGTTAGGAAGACTTTAGCTATGACCTACTTTCCGCTGCAAAACTCTAGTCTCTTTTTGAGGATATGTACATTAAACAAATCACTGTAGTTTAAGTCTGTAATCTATAACTTAGATGCTTTGAGTACTTTCTGTGGAGTAATCCTTCGTGAATAACTCTTCCTTTTTTAATAGTAAAGTCTTGTTCATTGAATGTATGATGTCTTATATGTATGTTTAATTAGTCAGTCCCCTTCTTCCCCGCTTCTTTAATCCAATCCCAGTCGCACCCCGGCTTCTACCGTCCCTCGGGATTTAGGGTTGTGACAGGTCTGGGCCCCAAGCGCCGAGTGGACCGCCGATTGGCTTTATAGCATGACTTTCAATCCAGTGAATCCAGGGCTGAACCGCCGATTTGGACAGTCAGACCGCCGGTTCTTCATCTTGGAGCGCTGGTTTGTATTTTTGCTCCCTTCTGTCCGATTTTTCATTTCTTCGTCCCGATTCTTCAATTCCGCTCTTCTTTGAACCTTTTATTCCAGCTTAATGAACCTCGATTTACCTGCACATGCACAAACTCCACCAAACGTGATACAAATCCAAAATAACAAAATCCAATGCAAAACACATCACATTTAAAAGCTAAAGATTGGCAAAAAGTGAAGATAAACAAGTTTAGTTGCTAATAAAATGAGTGTTTTCTCTCCCCCAAACTTAGGTATCGTTCGTCCCCGAACAATAGATCGAACATAGAACATAAACACAAATAAAGTAGCAACTTTAGATCCTTAATGCCTCAAATTTCACAAACTATTTGAAAGCCAAAACCGAGCATAACTTTCATAATTCCACACAAATTAAAAGCATGTCAACCTCAACAATTCAACAATTGAAACTCACAAGAAAGTTTATCTCTCAACCCTCAAGTGTATGGTTATGCAGTCATCAAAATCATACAATGCAATTTACTCACCATATGCTTGCAAATCGTCTAATATCTCCATTGCAAAACAAATAATGCAAGAACAAGGATCACAAAGGACTTTTCTTAGGTTGTAATGTAGGCACATTGGTTTTGGAAGGGAAATTTGGCTAAGTGACTATTCAACACATGCACCAACCTTATATCTTCATCAGACAAGCACAAATATCAATTTGTCTTCCTTTTTCACCACGCACTACTCATTTTTGGGCTCAACAATGCACACAATATAAACAAAAGCAACAAATTAATTCCCTTATGCTCTCATTTTTCTTCTTTTACTCATTTCTTTCTTTCATTTTCAAGTGAAAATACTCTATAAAGCAAAATAGATCTCTTTTCTTTCAACTCTTCACTTCTTTTCATTTTCTTTCTTTGATCTTATGGGAATTAGCCAATTCTAAACAAAGATCCCTTAAAAAATAACTACCCTTTTCTTCATTTTTTCAATTAAACCCCAATCCGGGATACCCTTACACTCCATCGCCCCATTTTCTCTGGTTTGACAAAGAAAGTTTATTAAAGCTCAAAAAGGGCTAACAACGGATAGTTTAAAGGACAAGGTAATGTTTAGGTTTTGAGATAGCTAACAAAAAAATGGCCTAAGATCATTTCCAAGTCCTTGCACAAACAAGCATTCTCAATATAGAAACCAAAGCAAGTTCTAGGAGTAGAAATGCATGTATGACCAATCTCACAAGAATGAAACACAAATTATAGCAATATAAGGCTCAAATCCTATGGGTTCCATTCAAAAGTCAAAAAGTTGAGATCAACACACCATAAATCCATGCAAAACCAATCAAGAAATACTTAATTCCAACCAATTTTCACAAAAACATAACATTATCATCATCGGCATTTCTCTAAAGTCACCATGAGCCACAAACACTATAAACATAGCAACCAAACTTCAAAATTTTCCCAAAAATTTCAAAAACAACAAACTAAACTAACAACCAACCAAACACCAAAGCGACAAACTACTAAAAGCAAGCAAACCCGACACACACATATTTCCAAATGTATTTGTATCCCTCTTGTCACACCCCGACTCCCGAGGTGCGACGAATAACACAACACTACTAAATCTTATACTACCTCAACTCACATAAGGGTTCATGCTCGGGGAATCAAGGGATTATTGACTGAAAGCGATAACAAATAAGACATGCTTCCAAGTTATAGATCAAACACCAAGCGAGTATAGATAATTTACATATTGAATCCAAAAGAAATAAGTATGTCAAGTTCACATGAAACGAGAATCAAAGAAAAGCGGTAATTTGTATCGAGCACATTGCTCCTAGAATCAACAAAATATTAAAGTATAATTCAAAAATATATCAACAGACATTGTTTTGCAATGCAACGGAAACTTCAACTCAAATCCCAACAACTACATGTATGACGACATGTAATTGCCAGCCAACTTTCGACTCAAACAAAAGAACACACCATCAAGCCGTCCACGCCATCCACATCCCGCTAACCTGCACGTTTAGAAATACATGCAGGGCTGAGAACTTCGTACTCAGTGAACACATTGTCAAAAACATTCTCAAACACTTGCTTTTAGAGCTATATGATGAAAACTTGCCTCTCTTGCTGCATCACAAGGGTTAGACATATAAATAATTTAAAAGAATTTTCCACTTGTGACAGCCATACAATATTTTTGTTTTGAAAATCGCCTGCGCAGGCTAAGCTTATATTTTAGGTATGAATCAATCTATAGCTTATTTTTCTGTGGTGTCGAAAAGTAGGCCTCCTCCTCGAACACCATGACCGGCCCAACCGAAGCAAGGCTCACAGTCACCTTACCTAATGCATGCATTGTCCCGTATCTTACAGGACATTTATCCCGTGCATCCACAAGACCTTTTAATAATTTTAACACGTAGATGATTGCATACCAAAACATTTAAAACTCAGGCAAGTCAATCAATTTAAAAAGCGCACGTAATACATAGATAGTACACGCATTCATCATTTGATTTTAGTTCAGAAAGCCCACGTGTCCTCCGAAGATTCAAGCTAGGTGGCTTACTCTTTTGTGTCCTTGCTACTTTCCCGTTCCGCTTGGTCCTTCACAATTTGACATCGAACAAAGGAATAAGACTCTTGACGCGTAAGACGTAAAATAGATTTCGGTTTTGGCTGAAGGACTTCTACTTGACTCGGGTCCTTTTATTTTTATCTTTTCTAAGTCAATATCCTTTCTCGATTATCTCATTCTCGGTTCGTCGACTCTACTCGGTTACTAATTACTTCGTCTCACATTCTCATTTCTAAATCACTTCTACTTAACATTTCTCACTAGTTAAGAAGATATTACTTATCTCGACTACATTACTCAAATTTTCTCTCAAATTCTCGAATCAACTAATCATCATTTTCAGTCAATCATGTTGCATATATAAGCATTCTCAACAATTAAACAAGTTATTTTATCATAACGAAATATAAACATTTCACTTAAGCACATAGGTTTAATCAAACATAAATTCTCAAACATGATTCATATTTCAAATTCAATTAACAATTATCTCAACATTGCTCAACTTTAGTTTTGGAAACATTTTAACTTCGGTCTCATAGAATAATCTCACATTAATAAGTAAAAATAAATTCAATTTATAAGAATTTTGAATTCAAGACTCCAATAATTATTTAATATTTTTCGACTCAAAATACTACGTTATTTCAAAATACGTCGTCTTTCCTCTATTTCAAAATGCGTATTCTTATCTTATTTACTTATCTTAGTACTATTATATCTCTTTTCTTATTCTCAATTAAACTCTTATTTTCTATACTTAATAGAAATTCGTTTTCTATTTATAACTCGACTCTTAATAACTTCGTTTTCTTTAATAGTATTCTCGTTTTCTTTACTCTATGCAAACTCGACTTCTAATTTCAAACTCAAAACTTGATAACTTCATCGGCTTATTTCAAATTAAAAGGTTTGAAAAGCAAACTCAAATATCACTCGACTTATTATCAATAAACGAACATTTGAATATTTACCAATTACTAAACTCGATTCTCATATTAAAACAACTCTTATTAAATTTCCTTCCGTTTTTCTAACTCTTCTTATTTAATTTAATAATTAAATATTAAAAGTTTTTTTTTAATTTAGTAAACAACTCTTACTCGATCCTTTACTCTCAAGTTTCTCTTACTTGACTTATCTCTTCGCGAACTATTATTTAATCACCTAAGCTCAACTTAACTCTTTATTCTCATAGTTTACTATTTCTTATTTTATTAAGAAATTATCTCTTTAATTATTTAATTCTAACATTATTATTTCTTTTTAAATCTTTATAAAATTCTCTATACTTAAACTCACTTGATTTCTCCTCTTAATTAATTACTCCTCTTTATTACTTAATTCTTAACAAAGAAATATTATTCTTTATTTTCACTCAATTCTATATCTCATAAATAATTATTTATTTTGCTTAATTTTCTCCTCTTAACTCTAATTATTTAATAAAGAATTCTTTTTCTTTATTTTTCTCAATTTCATGCCTCACAATTAATTTAATAATTTTTCTTTTTATTATTTATTTAATTTTATTCTAAAAAATTTTGAATTATTTTATTAATTAAATAATTAATTTAATTTATTTTTTAATTAATTTTATTGTTCTTCAAATCTTCATAAATCTCACCAAGAACATCTAGAACACACACTAAATCCTCAAACTCATTTCCATCGATTTTCATGCTTAAAATTAACACAAATACATTCATATCATCATATCATCAAAATCATCAAAATATCATTTCTTCCATAAACTCATTCATATCGATTTTTCTCACAAAATTAACATAATAATTTGTATCATTCAATCCATCATAATCTCATGCTCAAGATAAACTCATAAATATCACTAAATCATCAAACAATAAATCAAACCAATTATTCCTCGATAAACTCAAAATTTTCGGTTTTAACAAAACAATTAGGGCAAATGATTTTCTTCAATTTTTCATGCATAATATATCACTCCAAACATCATCATGAACACATATATGCAACAGATCATCAAGAAATCATAAAAATTATTTTTTTTCCTTCTTTCTTTTCCTATTTTTCGGTTTTCATCAAATTTTTTTTAGGGGTTTTATTTCTCTTTTCTCTTTTAATTCTTAGATCGATTCTTAGGATTTGATTTCCTAATAATTTCCTCACTTCGATTTTCACATCTCAAACCCTAGTTTGCCTAAACATAAATTAAAGCATGCATATTTTCTTTTCTTTAGAGATTAGGGAGTACATATTTACAAGAAATCAAATGAATATCATACTTTTAAGGATTTAAATTAAACTCCTCCTCTTGCTCTTGTTTGGACTGAAAATGGAGGGATTGGGGGCTCAAGTCCTTAGCTTAGATTTTTCATGGAGGATCTCATCTTGAACCTCAAGAAAAATATAACAAAATTAATCATCTCTTCTAGGGCTTCAATGCCGAAATTTAGAAGAAAAAGAGAGATGATTTGCTTTGGAATTGAACTCAAAACTTTGGAGAATTAATTACCTCTAAATTAAAGTTGGATGAAATGAAGATGATGAAGATCTTGTTGGAGCTTGAAAGCTTGAAGATTTGAGCTTCAATGGAGTTCTTCTCTTCTACTATGTGTGTGTGTGTTACGGTAGTGAGAGGGAGAGAGATGAGAGAAATTTTTCTTCCTTTTTTCTTGGTGAAGCACGGTGGAGGGAGAGAGTTGAGAGAGATGGGAGAGTGAGATGAATGAACTTGTGAGGTTTATTTTCTTATCTCACTAGCTAAGAAAGAAATGAAAGGAAATAGGTAGATTAATTGAATGTAATCATGAGATTCTCATAGGAGTAGAAAATAGGCATCATAGGTAGAGAATAATAATAATGATGGAGAAAATTAGGGAGAGAGATGTAGCCATGTCGGCTGGAGAGAGAGAGAAAATGAGAGATTAAATAAAAATATCTCCCTTTAACTGGTATAATTTTCCCTGGAAGAAAAAGTTTTCCGGTAGAATATATTCGTATTATTCCGTTAACACTGAAAATGGCTCTAAACTCTCCTCGTCTTGTTTCTGACATCGAAAACACCTCAACTCTATCTCATATCTCACGAAATAAATCAAGGATTCCGAATATCTAATTTTTAGGTTAAAATTCCAAGTAACGAAGAAAAACCTAAAAATCAAATCGACTAATTAGTCTGTTAAAAACTAAACTCTTAGAATTGTCTCATATGATCTCGGATGAGCTTCTAATATATCTCAAAGGTCTTAGAATTAAATCTAGATTCAAAAGACACTAATTATGCTAAATTCGGAGTTCGTTGGTGATTAGTGATTTCTCGGTTTATCGGCACTAATCGTCAAAAGTAAAAGTTCTCGGAATTCTCTAAAATTCTTACTCATGCTCAAACTCATATAAATAACTCAATCAATGCATCACATACTCGATTCGAATAATCGAAACGAGAAAAATTCACATCAAAGCACACAAAGGCATTTTGGTCATTTTCAAGAAAATTTCTTTCCTGAAAAATTTTACCACTCAAGGCTCATTATTTAAATATATAAACGCATTTAGAACGCACTTAAAGACTTATAAAAGTTCGGAGTATTACATCCTCACCCCCTTAAGAAAAATTTCGTCCCGAAATTTACTAAACTTGAGAAAATAGCTCGGGGTATTTCGCTCTCATCCTTTCCTCGAGTTCTCACGTAGCTTTTTTAAGATCGTGGTGTTGTCACTTAATGTTAACTAGGGGAATCGATTTTGTTCTAAGTTGTTGGGTCTTACGATTCTAAAATTTGCTCGGGCCTCTGTTCGTAGCTTAAATCTGGCTTCAAAGCCACGTCTTCTTGGCGTATCACGTACTTTGGATCGAAAACGTACTTCCTCAATTGCAACACGTAAAAAATGTTATGCGAATTCCCAAACTTGGAGGCAAAGCTAATCTATACGAGACAGCTTCAATTCTTTCTAGGATTTCAAACGGTCCTATATATCGAGGCTTTATCTTTCTTTTAATACCTATGTGGCGTACTCCTCTCGAAGGAGATATCCTTAGAAAAACCTTATTTCCTACATCAAACTCTAACTCGGATCTTCGATTGCCGACATATGATTTATGTCGACACTAAGCTTCCTTAATCTTCTCGTTAATCTAACGAACAGATTCTATCATCTCCTCAATCGCTTCTAGCCCTATCACTTTTCTCTCGCCTACTACATCGCAGTAGAGCGAAGATCTACACTTCTTTCCATATAAGGCTTCATAAGGGGTTATTTCAATCGTATTTTGATAGCTATTATTGTAGGAAAATTCAACAAGAGGTATGATTTTCTCCCAATCGTCTCCTTTGTCTAACGCCACAGCTCTAAGCATATCCTCAAGAATTTAAATCGTTTTCTCTGACTGGCCGTCCATCTGAGGATGATAAGCGGTACTGAACTACAATTGTGTTCCCAGTTCTTTTTGGAAACTTTCCAAAAACGGGTTGTAAACTTCTATTCTCGATCGGAAGTGATCGTACTCGGAACTCCATGCAATCCTACAATTTCCTTGACATAAATCTGTGCCAACTTGTCTAATCCATAGGTGTGTGGAATAGGTATGAAATGAGCGGACTTCGTCAATCTATCCACTATCACTCAATTAACTGTATTTCCTTTTTCAGCTCAATGCGTCAGTTACAACGTTAGCTTTCCCGGGATAATAAGATATCCTGTAATCGTAATCTTTCACTAGCTCAAGCCATCTCCTCTATCTCATATTTAGCTCCTTCTACTCAAAGAAATACTTCAGACTCTTGTGACCCGAAATGATCTCACACTTAGCTTCATAGAGATTGTGTCTCCAAATTTTCAAAACATGCACTACTGCTGCTAATTCCAAATCATGAATCGAATACTTCTCTTCATGGGGTTTAAGTTGTCTTGAAGCATACGCTGTCACTCTGCCATCTTGCATTAGCACACATCCTAAGCCTTGAGCTGATGCGTCTGTATAAATGGTATAGTCCGTTCCTGGTTCAGGAAGAGCTAATACTGGAGTTAAATTGACTACAGCTCTTGAAAACTTTTCTCACATTCCTCCGTCCATTTAAACTTCGATTCTTTCTTAACGGCGTTGTCATCAGCTTCGTGATCTTGGAAAATTCTTCTATGAATCTCCGATAGTAACCTGCTAAATTGAAGAAACTACAGATTTCATGAACTGACGTCGGTGATTTCCAATCTTGCACAGCTTTCACCTTTTTCCATATCCACTTAAATTCCTTCGGACGAAATAACATGTCATAGGAAATTCACTTCTTTCAACCAAAATTTACACTTGCTGAATTTGGTATATAACTTCTCGGATCTTAACTCCTCCAACATAATTCGTAAATGCTTCTCGTGTTCTTCTTCATTCTTTGAATATACGATATCTTGGTATATTTATGAAAAATTCCGTTCATCAAGTCCACGAATACGACTGGAGCGTTAGTCAATCCAAATAGCATTACTACGAATTTGTAATGTCCATATCTCATCTTAATGCAGTCTTTGGGACATCTTCTTGTTTGATCTTAAATTGATGATATCTCGTCCTTAAGTCGATTTTGGAGAAAATACCTGCCCCTTTCAACTGATCAAACAGATCGTCTATCCTTGGCAAAGGATACTTGTTCTTGAGCGTAATCTTGTTAAGCTTTTGATACTCTATGCACATTCTCAGACTACCATCCTTCTTGTTTTCAGATAATATTGGAGCTATTCTATATGGAGCTTTCGAAATCAGGGCTGATCTAGGCTCTAAATCTATCATGAACTCTAATTGTCTATTTGGAGCAAACCGGGTAAGACTTCTGGAAAACGTCTTTAAATTCTCTCACGTCGGCTACGTCAACGATATTTGGCTCATGCCCATCGTCTTTATTCAAATAAACTATATACACTTTTGTATCCTTCCTTCTCGTTAACTTCTTTGCTTTCATGACCGAGATAATCGACACGCTTTTCTTTACTCTTCTCTCTCTACTCCGAACACTACGGCCGGCTCTTCTCCGGGAGGTTGAAACAAAATCTATCTCTGATCGTATCGTATTGTTTCAAAATTCTAGGTTAACTAATCTGGATTAGATTTAGAAATTTTTGCTGGTAATTTACGGCTTCCAAATTTGAATTCTAGGTTCGAGCAGACTCGCAAAACTAATGAAGATCTTCGTAAAGGGGTTGATATTCTATGCACCTAGTTTAATTCCTCTAAGTTCGAGCCAAGATTTTCTACTTAAGTGCTAAACATAACTGAATACGAAGCATCGATATTAAACGATACAATAACTGGTACACCTTTCAACTTTCTCATACCTGCGAGATTTCCTGAGTCCATAGCTCCAAGTTTCTGCTCAATTACAAACATTTGTTGGTAGTACGGATGTGCTTTGCACTGGGGTTGAGGGTACTTTTGCTGTGGAGCTACTTCCACTGCTCTCATTTGAGAGAGCTGATACCGATTCGGCCTTTCACCGATCTTTCCTTGCTGTTTGCTTGGGCATTGGTTTGAGAAATGACCAGACTGATCACAAGTGAAACAGACATGACTTCCAGCTTTGCAGACGCCTAGATGCATCCTGCTACACTTTGCACACGGAGGTAGACCTTGGGGTCCTATTGGTATGTTACTTCGTTTAGGATGCTGAACTTTCACTTTCTATGATTTCTGAGGTTGTTGTTGATGTCCTTGCTTTGTCCACGGCTTCTTGTTTGGGTGGGATCCACCACTCCTCTTTCTTTTACGTTTTGCGATTTGGTCTGTTGAAATGGATAGGAGGCAACAACTGTCGTCATTTGGCTTTGAAATTGAGGATTCGCTAAGGATTGCGATCCTTTCTCGAGCTGCATTGCCAGCTCCATGTCCAAAGCTCGGTTAAGGGGTTTAGCGTAAGTCAAATTACTCTGATTTGGAAGGACAAATCGAATTTCTACTTGAAAAGGTTCACACACTTTCTTATCGATATCCACTTATCAGGTGCAAAATGAACTAACTCACAGAACTCACGATCATTTTCAGTTACGGGTCTCTTTCCTTGCTTTAATTCCGCAATTTCATTCACTTTCTGCTCACGATAACCTTGTGGCACATACTTCTCGGAAAAGGTTTCCTTAAACTGCTCTCACGTCAAATTCTCACATTCCTCAGGCGTATACGTCCTCTGTCGTGCTTCCCACTAATAGTCGGCAGTTACTTTTAATTGATACAACATGCATTTGAGGCGTTCGCGATCGTTGCAACGAAGAAATCTAAAAATTTGCTCAAGAGAACGAATCCAGTCCTCGGCTTTTGCCGGACTGCCTTTACCATCGAAGGTTGGAGGATTTTGGCGAAGAAAAAGTTCTTCTACTCGACGTTCATTTGGAGGGGGCGGAGTAGGATCTCGCTGTCCTTCTTCCTTATTTCTTTCGTTTCTAACGTTTCTGCGTCTCGGCGACATTCTAAAGAAATGCAAAAGAAGATTTTAAGCCACTCAGAGAGAACGAATTATCTCACTCGAAATCTTTCTCGATTTTGAAAATATTTCCTTTTTAAGGGGAATATGATTCTCGATCGGTACTTATCAACGCATCAAAAGAAATTCAATTTAATAACTACTACAAATAAATCAATCATCTCAAACTCAAACATATCTTAATCAATTCATTTCTCAACTCAAAATAATCAATCATCATTAACATTAACATGCATTCACGTCATCATTCATGTATATTTTCAAGACAAACATTTCTCATTCAATCACAATTATAAGCTCAATCATCATCACGTAAATATTCACACATTCTTAAGATAAATCTTTCTCAATACTCAAAGGATCATGAACTCAAATATTATTTTGGCTTATAGAAATCTCATTATCTTTTACTCAAATTTTATTAATTATAGAACATTGTCAAAGAATAGCTTATTCAATTTACTCAACTCTTATCTCATTACTCAATCTCATCTTAATCATAATTTAGGAACCTCGAATACTCAGATTAATATAATTACTTAGGAGACTCAAAGTTGATTTGAGTGGCCTAACGGCTTCTCTTTCATATCACCCGAATGATGGCCTCTTATGAGGACTTACTACAAAATAAGGGATTAAGCAATTACAACTGAAAATTTCCCCACACGTCAACATGACGGTCTACATTTCGAATCGAACTAACACGAACTAACACTCCACATCCGATTTTACTAACTAACCATGCATCGAGTCATAAATATATGCATCACTGCAGTAGGATAAAAAGAGTTCGACTCTTGGACCGAAAATTAAACATTATTCGAGTTTTCCACATCTTTCTTGAACCGGTCCTAAACATCAGAATCATCCTCACTTGGGTCGTAATCATCATGCTGCTCCTCGTCAGGGTCCTCCTCGGGATTCTCTTCCTCCTCTGGATCTTCTTCCTCCTCTGCGCCCTCATTGGGGATGGTAAAACACTCACGCTCGGCTTCCCTTAACTCTTCTTCATAGTCGCGGAGAGTATAGTTGGCGGCTTTCCACGGTTGGTCATGTCTCTAGTCTGTTTGTCCTCAAATCAATCCTCCAATCTTGACTCATCCCACGGGGGTGTCTCGGGATTGTAAACACAAAATATTGTATTTATTCAATAAACACAAGGTTGCATACAAATATAAGAATATCATAATATATGCAGGTTCAATCTCTATTTGATCCTCCGATTCTTCTCTTCACTTAACCCTCGAACGGTCTTCAAGCAGTCCTTTGAGATTTATTGTGGAAGTATGTCTTCTAGATCTCCTTGGACTTGATCTTCAGGCTTTACAACGTTGACGTGGATGACTTTCGCCTTGCTTTCAAGTAAACGTTGAGCTTTGATCTTTGTGCTTTGATGATGTTGACTTGAGCTTTGAGGTTGATGGCGTTGACTTGAGCTTTGGGGTTGATGGTGTTGATGCGGAGGACGTTCGCCTTGTTTCCAAAGTAACGTTAAGCGTCGAGCTTTATAACGTTGACGTCGAGGACTTGCGCCTTGTTTCCGAATCAAACACCACTTCAGATATTTCCACCGAAGAATGCCTTGCTTCCCACGAAGAACGCCTTGAATCTCGTAGGGACACCTTGAATACTAAGAGAAATATTAGAGAATTTCTCTCTTTAATTCTTGAGCTCTTGAAGATGATTTTTTTAGGTGTGATTTGAAGTTGTGTAGAGACCTCTATCTATAGGGAAAAATATGGTGGACTTGGTGGGCTTTTGGGCTCCATCATGGGCATGAAGGATGAGGTGGCGCGATCTCATTGGCTCTTAAATATTGATGTATATCCTTTACTTGTTGCCAAAGAAATAGATATTTATCACCATATAAAGATATATTTATCAATTAAATAACTTATTTAATATGGATATCATAAGATTCCATGAAAAAATAAGATATTAAAATCAATAAATATTTCATTAAATTTTCGATATCTACAAATGCCCCCTCGAGACTTGTTCATGGACGACTTGTCGTGAAAATGAATGAGTTTCGATAAATTTGAATTTGGTAGATAGTTTATACTCATAATCAACAGTTCTTGAACTTCAACTTGTGAAAGTTTATACTCATAATCAAGAGTTCTTGAATTTGCCAGAAAGTTTAAACTCGTTTCAAGGAGTTATTTGAATTTGAAAGAAAGTTTATACTCGTTTCAAGGAGTTCTTGGATTTGCTAGAAAGTTTATACTCATTTCAATGAGTTTTCACTTGATTTGAATTTGTTGACGTTTTATACTCGTGTCAATGAGTCTTCACTCGATTTGAATTTGTAGACATTTTATACTCGTGTCAAGGAGTCTTGGACTTTCTACAAAGAATTTGATTATGGTTTTAAGGAGGGGGCCGTACACAGTTTATACTCATGCGGGCCAGGAGTAACATGCAGTTTAGGCTCATGCGTCATGGAGCGTTGTAGATAGTTAGGACTCTTATCAAGGAGCGTTTGAAGTTATATTGTTTGAAAAGTTTAGACGGTTTTTACTCGCATCTAGGAGCATTTTAGACGGTTTAAGCTCTTATCATGGAGCACTTGAAGTTCTTTGATTGAAAAGTTTAGATGATTTTTACTCGCATCTAGGAGCTATGTAGATAGTTTAAGCTCTTATCAAGGAGCATTGTAGACACTTTAAGCTCTTATCAAGGAGCACTAACTTCATGGATTCAACCAAGTATTAATAGATTGACTCGTAGCATCTTCTTCATCTTCGCTTGGAGTTTCTTCATCACTTGAAATTTCATTAGGAGATTTGCCCCCATAGGTTGCTTCTTGATTTTCTTCAAAGTTGTGACCTTCTTCATTCGAAAGATCTTTAACTCTATTTGCGATTATGCTTAACTCCATGTCATGAGCTCTTGTAGCCAGTTCTTCGAAGGTCTTTGGCTAAATTTCTTTTAGGATGTATCAAAGACTCTAATTCATGCCTTGGATGCACATCTCAATTGCTAAAGTTTCAGACAATCGATCTTTGCAATTTAAGCTTAAGTCCCTCCAACGATTGATGTAGTCGATGAGGGGCTCGTCTTTCCATTGATTTGATTTTGTAAGCTCCACCATGCTCACCGTCCTTCGAGTGCTATAGAACTGATTGAGGAATTCTTGCTCCAATTGCCCCCAACTATCAATTGAATTTGGCTGCAAGTCAGCATACCAATCAAAGACATTGTCCTTCAAGGAACATACGAACTGTTTCACCATGTGATCTCCATATCTTCCAGCGTTGTTTCAAGTCTCCACGAAGTGGGCTATATGTTGCTTTGGATTTCCTTTGCCATCAAATTGTTGAAACTTTGGAGGCTGATAGCCGATCGGTATCTTCAAGCTTTCAATCCTTTGAGTGCATGGCTTGCTATAAGTCCATGATAATTTGGAGGTGCCTTCGAACTTTTCCTTGATTGTTTTCTTGATGAATGCTTTGAGTTGATTGCATGCATCGATCCATTGGAAAGATTTCAAGCTCCTTAGTTGGAGATTTGTCACCATATTTTGTGTCCCACTGGGCGTGCCAAAATCTGTAAACACAAAATATTGTATTTATTCAATAAACAAAAGGTTGCATACAAATATAAGAATATCATAATATATGCAGGTTCAATCTCTATTTGATCATTCGATTCTTCTCTTCACTTAACCCTCGAACGGTCTTCAAGCAGTCCTTTGAGATTTATTGTGGAAGTATGTCTTCTAGATCTCCTTGAACTTGATCTTCAGGCTTTACAACGTTGACGTGGATGACTTTCGCCTTGCTTTCAAGTAAACGTTGAGCTTTGATCTTTGTGCTCTGATGATGTTGACTTGAGCTTTGAGGTTAATGGCGTTGACTTGAGCTTTGGGGTTGATGGTGTTGATGCGGAGGACGTTCGCCTTGTTTCCGAAGTAACGTTGAGCGTCGAGCTTTATAACGTTGACGTCGAGGACTTGCGCCTTGTTTCCGAATCAAACACCACTTGAGATATTTCCGCCGAAAAATGCGTTGCTTCCCACGAAGAATGCCTTGAATCTCGTCGGGACACCTTGAATACTAAGAGAAATATTAGAGAATTTCTCTCTTCAATTCTTGAGCTCTTGAAGATGATTTTTTTAGGTGTGATTTGAAGTTGTGTAGAGATCTCTATTTATAGGGAAAAATATGGTGGACTTGGTGGGCTTTTGGGCTCCATCATGGGCTTGAAGGATGAGGTGGCGCGATCTCATTGGCTCTTAAATATTGATGTATATCCTTTACTTGTTGCCAAAGAAATAGATATTTATCACCATATAAAGATATATTTATCAATTAAATAACTTATTTAATATGGATATCATAAGATTCCATGAAAAAATAAGATATTAAAATCAATAAATATTTCATTAAATTTTCGATATCTACAAATGCCCCCTCGAGACTTGTTCATGGACGACTTGTCGTGAAAATGAATGAGTTTCGATAAATTTGAATTTGGTAGATAGTTTATACTCATAATCAAGAGTTCTTGAACTTCAACTTGTGAAAGTTTATACTCATAATCAAGAGTTCTGTAATTTGCCAGAAAGTTTAAACTCGTTTCAAGGAGTTATTTGAATTTGAAAGAAAGTTTATACTCGTTTCAAGGAATTCTTGGATTTGCTAGAAAGTTTATACTCATTTCAATGAGTTTTCACTTGATTTGAATTTCTTGACGTTTTACACTCCTGTCAATGAGTCTTCACTCGATTTGAATTTGTAGACATTTTATACTCGTGTCAAGGAGTCTTGGAATTTCTTTAAAGAATTTGATTATGGTTTTAAGGAGGGGGCCGTACACAGTTTATACTCATGCGGGCCAGGAGTAGCATGCAGTTTAAGCTCATACGTCATGGAGCGTTGTAGACAGTTTAAACTCTTATCAAGGAGCGTTCGAATTTATATTGTTTGAAAAGTTTAGACGGTTTTTACTCGCATCTAGGAGCATTTTAGACGGTTTAAGCTCTTATCAAGGAGCACTTGAAGTTCTTTGATTGAAAAGTTTAGATGATTTTTACTCGCATCTAGGAGCTATGTAGATAGTTTAAGCTCTTATCAAGGAGCATTGTAGACACTTTAAGCTCTTACCAAGGAGCACTAACTTCCTGGATTCAACCAAGTATTTGAAGATTTACTCGTAACATCTTCTTCGTCTTCACTTGGAGCTTCTTCATCACTTGAAATTTCATTAGGAGATTTGCCCCCATAGGTTGCTTCTTGATTTTCTTCAAAGTTGTGACCTTCTTCATTCGAAAGATCTTCAACTCTATTTGCGATTATGCTGAACTCCATGTCATGAGCTCTTGTAGTCAGTTCTTCGAAGGTCTTTGGCTAAATTTCTTTAAGGATGTATCGAAAACTCCAATTCATGCCTTGGATGCACATCTCAATTGCTAAAGTTTCAGACAATCGATCTTTGCAATTTCAGCTTAAGTCCCCTCAACGATTCATGTAGTCGATGACGGGCTCGTCTTTCCATTGATTTGATTTTGTAAGCTCCACCATGCTCACCGTCCTTCGAGTGCTATAGAAGCGATTGAGGAATTCTTGCTCCAATTGCCCCCAACTATCAATTGAATTTGGCTGCAAGTCAGCATACCAATCAAAGGCATTGTCCTTCAAGGAACGTACGAACTGTTTCACCATGTGATCTCCATATGTTCCAGCATCGTTGCAAGTCTCCACGAAGTGGGCTATATGTTGCTTTGGATTTCCTTTGCCATCAAATTATTGAAACTTTGGAGGCTGATAGCCGATCGGTATCTTCAAGCTTTCAATCCTTTGAGTGCATGGCTTGCTATAAGTCCATGATGATTTGGAGGTCCCTTCGAACTTGTACTTGATTGTTTTCTTGATGAATGCTTTGAGTTGATTGCATGCATCATTCCATTGGAAGAGATTTCAAGCTCCTTAGTCGGAGATTTGTCGCCATATTTTGTGTCCCACTGGGCGTGCCAAAATCTGTAAACACAAAATATTGTATTTATTCAATAAACACAAGGTTGCATACAAATATAAGAATATCATAATATATGCAGGTTCAATCTCTATTTGATCCTCCGATTCTTCTCTTCACTTAACCCTCGAACGGTCTTCAAGCAGTCCTTTGAGATTTATTGTGGAAGTATGTCTTCTAGATCTCCTTGGACTTGATCTTCAGGCTTTACAACGTTGACGTGGATGACTTTCGCCTTGCTTTCAAGTAAACGTTGAGCTTTGATCTTTGTGCTTTGATGATGTTGACTTGAGCTTTGAGGTTGATGGCGTTGACTTGAGCTTTGGGGTTGATGGTGTTGATGCGGAGGACGTTCGCCTTATTTCCGATGTAACGTTGAGCGTCGAGCTTTATAACGTTGACGTCGAGGACTTGCGCCTTGTTTCCGAATCAAACACCACTTGAGATATTTCCGCCGAAGAATGCGTTGCTTCCCACGAAGAATGCCTTGAATCTCGCCGGGACACCTTGAATACTAAGAGAAATATTAGAGAATTTCTCTCTTCCATTCTTGAGCTCTTGAAGATGATTTTTTTAGGTGTGATTTGAAGTTGTGTAGAGACCTCTATTTATAGGGGAAAATATGGTGGACTTGGTGGGCTTTTGGGCTCCATCATGGGCTTGAAGGATGAGGTGGCGCGATCTCATTGGCTCTTAAATATTGATGTATATCCTTTACTTGTTGCCAAAGAAATAGATATTTATCACCATATAAAGATATATTTATCAATTAAATAACTTATTTAATATGGATATCATAAGATTCCATGATAAAATAAGATATTAAAATCAATAAATATTTCATTAAATTTCGATACCTATAGGGATCACTCTCATCACGTCGGAGGTAAGATGCTACATCGGCTGAAGCGCCAAACTCTAACTCATGTCCCTGATCGGGCCTCACTACTGGAGTCGAAGCAAACGTATACGGAACAGAGAAGTAGTCGTTCGGCAAAGCCTGGAGAGTTGCCCACGGTAGCATCGGCTACCGAATCCTTATAATACTCATCGTCATCGTTGTCGCCGGTACGAGTCGGCCTAAAGGGCTCGGCTAAGGGCTGAACCGGAGAAGGAATTCGGTTAACACGCATGTATTCCGCAAACTAATCATGCAAAGACAGCAAGACTTCATTAGGGTTATGAAAACCGTTTGACTGCAGGGTTGTCGAGCTAGTCGAAGAAAAAAGATCATAGGCACAAATGGGGAGTACACCTCCCGAATACGGGTAGTCCTGGTAGACAGCTCGGGGTTCTGGCTCGGAACGAGGCAGTGTAGGGACATGGGGAGAAACTGGGCCATCCTGGAGCAAAGACGGGGGACTATGAACAAAATCATTCGGCTCGCAGGGAGATCAACATCGTACGGTTCTGGAGGCAGTGCATCGTACTGCATATACGGCCCAGAGATGGTAGAAATAAACGTGTTGCAGTCGCCGTAGAGGTAGCCATATAGGTAACGGTGTCCAAGAAATCTAGGCACAAACGATGCTACCTAATCACGCCACTCCCGAGGTACGGCCTGGATCAAATGAATCATCCTGTCTAACGCACCACGTCCATGTACTGGACTTTCTCCCAAATCTTATGATAACGAGCTAAAAATTCCGCAATCGTCTCGCGATACATCTTCCTCACATTCAGGTACTCCTGCATCCACTCTTGATCGTCCATTCTATACGAATTTTAAACTAGTTAAGCATACTAAAACAGTTAAACAGGCATGCTAAAATTTCCAACCACCACATACTCGTTCTTGCTTTCCATAGAGGTATTATTGCTCAGAGTACTTGGCAATTCCATTTCACAGAATCGTTTGCACCAACGTTCCATCCTTTCCGATTTCCACACAAAACACACATTAGGGAAGGCATTCTAAAGCAATCTAGTTATTCAATCTACTTATAAAGCTTTTATCTCCA
This sequence comes from Schizonepeta tenuifolia, assembly GCA_029490685.1. Taxonomy (NCBI): domain Eukaryota; kingdom Viridiplantae; phylum Streptophyta; class Magnoliopsida; order Lamiales; family Lamiaceae; genus Schizonepeta; species Schizonepeta tenuifolia. The sequence continues at coordinate 74,685,760 of CM055955.1, read as the reverse complement.
GACAAACGCAAATAATAAACTCAATAACTCAATAATCATTTTAAACTTGAAAGCTTTTAGAAAATAAAGCGTACCTGGTTGCCGGATAAGATGGGGGATTACTTGGTGTGTTACTGACTCAAATAAGTTTAGGAAATAAATCTAGACTCGACTCATCAAAGAAAGTTAGACTTCTGAGCAGACATACCTGCTCTGATACCACTATGTCACACCCCGACTCCCGAGGTGTGACGAATGACACTAACACTACTAAACCTCATACTACCTCAACTCACATAAGGGTTTATGCTCGGGGAATCAAGGGATTATTGACTGAAATCGATAACAAATAAGGCATGCTTCCAAGTTATAGATCAAACACCAAGCGAGCATAGATAATTTACATATTGAATCCAAAAGAAATAAGTATGTCAAGTTCACATGAAACGAGAATCAAAGAAAAGCGGTAATTTGTATCGAGCACATTGCTCATAGAATCAACAGAATATTAAAGTATAATTCAAAAACATATCAACAGACATTGTTTTGCAATGCAGCGGAAACTTCAACTCAAATCCCAACAACTACATGTATGACGACATGTAATTGCCAGCCAACTTTCGACTCAAACAAAAGAACACACCACCAAGCCGTCCACGCCATCCACATCCCGCTAACCTGCACGTTTAGAAATACATGCAGGGCTGAATACTTCGTACTCAGTGAACATATTGTCAAAAACATTCTCAAACACTTGCTCTTAGAGCTATATGATGAAAACTTGCCTCTCTTGCTGCATCACAAGGATTAGACATATAAATAATTGCTTTAAAAGGAATAAGACTCTTAACGCGTAAGACGTAAAGTAGATTTCGGTTTTGGCTGAAGGACTTCTACTTGACTCGGGTCCTTTTATTTTTATCTTTTCTAAGTCAATATCCTTTCTCGATTATCTCATTCTCGGTTCGTCGACTCTACTCGGTTACTAATTACTTCGTCTCACATTTTCATTTCTAAATCACTTCTACTTAACATTTCTCACTAGTTAAGAAGATATTACTTATCTCGACTACATTACTCAAATTTTCTCTCAAATTTTCGATTCGACTAATCATCATTTCAATCAATCATGTTGCATATATAAGCATTCTCAACAATTAAACAAGTTATTTTATCATAATGAAATATAAACATTTCACTTAAGCACATAGGTTTAATCAAACATAAATTCTCAAACATGATTCATATTTCAAATTCCAGTAACAATTATCTCAACATTGCTCAACTTTAGTTTTGGAAACATTTTAACTTCGGTCTCATAGAATAATCTCACATTAATAAGTAAAAATAAATTCAATTTATAAGAATTTTGAATTCAAGACTCCAATAATTATTTAATATTTTTCGACTCAAAATACTACGTTATTTCAAAATACGTCGTCTTTCCTCTATTTCAAAATGCGTATTCTTATCTTATTTACTTATCTTAGTACTATTATATCTCTTTTCTTATTCTCAATTAAACTCTTATTTTCTATACTTAATAGAAATTCGTTTTCTATTTATAACTCGACTCTTAGTAACTTTTTTCTTTAATAGTATTCTCGTTATCTTTACTCTATGCAAACTTGACTTCTAATTTCAAACTCAAAACTCGATAACTTCATCGGCTTATTTCAAATTAAAAGGTTTGAAAAGCAAACTCAAATATCACTCGACTTATTATCAATAAACGAGCATTTAAACATTTACCAATTACTAAACTCGATTCTCATATTAAAACAACTCTTATTAAATTTCCTTTCGTTTTTCTAACACTTCTTATTTAATTTAATAATTAAATATTAAATTTTTTTTTAATTTAGTAAACAACTCTTACTCGATTCTTTACTCTCAAGTTTCTCTTACTCGACTTATCTCTTCGCGAACTATTATTTAATCACCTAAGCTCAACTTAACTCTTTATTCTTATACTTTACTTTTTCTTATTTTATTAAGAAATTATCTCTCTAATTATTTAATTCTAACTTTATTATTTCTTTTTATATCTTTATAAAATTCTCAATACTTAAACTCACTTGATTTCTCTTCTTAATTAATTACTCTTCTTTATTACTTAATTCTTAACAAAGAAATATTATTCTTTATTTTCACTCAATTCTATATCTCATAAATAATTATTTATTTTACTTAATTTTCTCCTCTTAACTCTAATTATTTAATTAAGAATTATTTTTCTCAATTTCATGCCTCACAATTAATTTGATAATTTTTCTTTTTATTTTCTATTTAATTTTATTCTCAAAAATTTTGAATTATTTTATTAATTAAATAATTAATTTATTTTATTTTATAATTAATTTTATTGTTTTTCAAATCTTCATAAATCTCACCAAGAACACCTAGATTACACACTAAATCCTCAAACTCATTTCCATCGATTTTCATGCTAAAAAATTTCATTTCTTCACTTCAAAAATTCCTATTGATCATCTAATACTCCAAATTAACACAAACACATTCATATCATCATATCATCAAAATCATCAAAATATCATTTCTTCCATAAACTCATTCATATCGATTTTTCTCACAAAATTAACATAATAATTTATATCATTCAATCCATCATAATCTTATGCTCAAGATAAACTCATAAACATCACTAAATCATCAAATAATAAATCAAACCAATTATTCCTCTATAAACTCAAAATTTTCTATTTTAACAAAACAATTAGGGAAAATGATTTTCTTCAATTTCTCATGCATAATATATCACTCCAAACATCATCATGAACACATATATGCAACAAATCATCAAGAATTCATAGAAATTATTTTTTTCCTTCTTTCTTTTCCTATTTTTCGGTTTTCATCAAAAAAATTTAGGGGTTTTATTTCTCTTTTCTCTTTTAATTCTTAGATCGGTTCCTAGGGTTCGATTTCCTAATAATTTCCTCACTTCTATTTTCACATCTCAAACCCTAGTTTGCCTAAACATAAATTAAAGCATGCATATTTTCTTTTCTTTAGAGATTAGGGATTACATATTTACAAGAAATCAAACGAATACCATACTTTTAAGGATTTAAATTAAACTCCTCCTCTTGCTCTTGTTTGGACAGAAAATGGAGTGATTGGGGGCTCAAGTCCTTAGCTTGGATTTTCCATGGAGGATCTCATCTTGAACCTCAAGAAAAATATAACAAAATTAATAATCTCTTCTAGGGCTTGAATGCCGAAATTTAGAAGAAAACGATAGATGATTTGCTTTGGAATCAAACTCAAAACTTTGGAGAATTAATTACCTCTAAATTAAAGTTGGATGGAATGAAGATGATGAAGATCTTGTTGGAGCTTGAAAGCTTGAAGATTTGAGCTTCAATGGAGTTCTTCTCTTCTACTATGTGTCTGTGTGTGTGTTACGGTAGTGAGAGGGAGAGAGATGAGAGAAATTTTTCTTCCTTCTTTCTTGGTGAAGCACGGTGGAGAGAGAGAGTTGAGAGAGATGGGAGAGTGAGATGAATGAACTTGTGAGGTTTATTTTCTTATCTCACTAGCTAAGAAAGAAATGAAAGGAAATAGGTAGATTAATTGAATGTAATCATGAGATTCTCATAGGAGTAGAAAATAGGCATCATAGGTAGAGAATAATAATAATGATGGAGAAAATTAGGGAGAGAGATGTAGCCATGTCGGCTGGAGAGAGAGAGGAAAGGAGAGATTAAATAAAAATATCTTACTTTAACTAGTATAATTTTCCCCGGAAGAAAAAGTTTTCCGGTAGAATATATCTGTATTATTCCGTTAACACTGAAAACGGCTCTAAACTCTCCTCGTCTCGTTTCCGACATCGAAAACACCTCAACTCTATCTCATATCTCACAAAATAAATCAAGGATTCTGAATATCTAATTTTTAGGTTAAAATTCCTAGTAACGAAGAAAAACCTAAAAATCAATCGACTAATTAGTCCGTTAAAAACTAAACTCTTAGAATTCTCTCATATGATCTCGGATGAGCTTCTAATATATCTCAAAGGTCTTAGAATTAAATCTAGATTCAAAAGACACTAATTATGCTAAATTCGGAGTTCGTTGGTGATTAGTGATTTCTCAGTTTATCGGCACTAATCGTCAAAAGTAAAAGTTCTCTGAATTCTCTAAAATTCTTACTCATGCTCAAACTCATATAAATAACTCAATCAATGCATCACATACTTGATTCGAATAATCGAAACGAGAAAAATTCACATCAAAGCACACAAGGGCATTTTGGTTATTTTCAAGAAAAATTCTTTTCCTGAAAAATTTTATCACTCAAGGCTCATTATTTAAATATATAAACGCATTTAGAACGCACTTAAAGACTTATAAAAGTTTGGGGTATTACACCTCTCCCCCTCCCCTAAACATATTCAAAAACCAATGGTAGACTAATAAGTTTGGAGGGAAGAAAAGAATACAAATACAACCATACCTCAAAGCATCATTGGGGAGGAGGAGGCGGGGGCCACACTTGGCCTTGATCGAGTTGGTGAGCTTGAAAGCGGCGTACGAGGTCCAACATTTCTTGTTGGTTGACTTGGATAGCGTCACTCCTAGCATACATATCTTGATGGAATTGATCTTGACATGTGTACAAGTCTTGTTGGAAGGTATCTTGCCGTTCAAACCAAGCTTGTTGGAAACTCTCTTGTCGAGCATACAAATCTTGTTGGAAACTTTCTTGCCGAGCATACAAATCTTGTTGGAACTCATCATACCTTTGGTATATCTCAGCTTGAAAGCTTTGTTGGTACCCTATTTGTTGTTGTTGGAGCTCGACCATTTCTTGTTGGCGGAGACGGATTGTTTGGATGTCATTCCGCATCACCGCAAATTCATTATCCCATTGAGTGCAATAGTTGTTGATATGCTCTACTCTCTCCCACATACCTTCAAACTCGCCACCATAAAAATCCGAAGGCCCTCCATAAAAGCTAGAAGGTCCCGATGACCCTCGTACGTCTTGGTGCCCCCCAAATGTGTGATGCCCTCGATCAAATGCTTGGTGCCTTCTACCTCCCCTAGCTTGGCCTTCCTCTCTTTCTTCCTCATCATGTGTACCTTCATCTCTATCTCCGGCATTGTGTTCTCCCCCCTCTTCGTCCTGTCATCATCATCTCCATCATCCATCTCAACCCGAGGGTTCTCGGCCGATAGTATAGCTGACTCATGGAATGGTATATCCATTTTCCAATTTTGCTTGTCGGTCAATGTATTCACATATGTAAGAGTAGGGGCGGGCAAAGAAAAAGTTTCAACCACCTCTCTTTCCCCCTTCTTTGGCTTCTCCTCCTTATGTTGCCAAAATAGTAAGGTCGAGACGCCGATACAAGCACCCTCATGTTCTTCCATATCACCACATCTATTGTAATACCCCGATCTTTTATTAGTCTTTAAGATCGCAATAATTGAGTTTATGTGCCTAAATGTGTGCTTTTATGTGATAAAAATTTCTGAGAAAAGAAATTTTCTCGTGAAATTACCAAAATACCCTTGAGTGCTCTTATGTGATTTTTCTCATTTCGGTTATCCGAATCGAGTGTGTGATGACTTGACTGAGCATGATTCAATGAGTTTAAGTTTGAGTTTGAATTCCAAAAAATTCTGAGAAGTTTTGTTTTTGGATGAATAGTAACTTTTCTCGAATAATAACTATTCATCGAACTTTTCTGAATTTTGTCTCATTAGTGTCTTTTGAGTCTATAAATGATTTTAGAAGCTTTGAGATAGGTTTGAGAATCGTCAGAAATTGTCCGAGAGAAAAATTAGTAAAGGACCAGAAAACTCTAATATGAATAGTGAATTCGGACTTTTTCTTCGTTTCTCGGAATTTTGATTTGAAAACTTGATTTATGGATTCCTTGATTTATTTGGTGAAGTTTGGGATGGAGTAGAGAGAATTCTGATGTCGAGAAAAAGTCGTGGTGAATATCAAATCGTTTGAGAGTTTAATGAGAAATTAGGGATAGATTGCACTGGATAACTTTTTCTTCCGAAGGAAATTATATCGCGTTTTTTTATCACCGGGTGCAACTAATTCAAATAAAAACCTATCCTACTCTCATTTCACTCACTCTCTCATACGCTCTCTCTCTCTCTCTCTTAAACATCTCTCTCTTAACCATCTCTCTCTCTTCAATTCTCTCCCTAAACTCTCTCTCACTACCAATCTCTCTCTCATTTCTCTCTCTCAATCTCTCTCGGCAATTACACACACACACACACACACACTCCATTGAAGCACAAGCTTCAAGCTTCAAGAGCTCCAAGAAGATCACCTCCATTCATCCACCGACTAATCCGTTAAGGTATTCCAGATCCTCTCGTCGTAGAGATAAATCCAAGACTAGGTTTCATTCATTTCCTCATCCTTTGAAAATCGGCAGCTTGTGCCTCAAAGATGGAGCTCAACTTTTGCTTGTGTGGATCGTAAAGTTGCATGAATTGAAAGCCCTTTGATCGATAAAGTTTTCAAGCTTAAGTAAGTTCTCTTGATTCTAGTGATTTAAGTTCAAGGAAATCCCCCTTTGTCTACTCTTTTTAGTCGATCAAAGTGATCCTTCCAACAATGAAATCGAAGCACCTTGTTCTAGTTATGATTTTTGAGTTCTTGAGAGTCTTTAATCCATGAAAATGGAAGCTAAAAATCGAATCCCTCCCCTCTCTTGAATCTGCCGAAATTTAGGGATTTAGGGTAGGATTTTGATTTTTGATTTTTGATTATGATATTCATGATCCTTGTGTAATACACGGCGTTTCTTTTCCGTCGAGAAATAAAAAAATTTTAATTAATTATGGCTTTGAACGCCTATGTTAAGGATTTTCAATTCTAAGATTTACGGTGAAATTTGTTTCTAAAAATAATTTCCAGAAGTCGGTCGAACGACTACTGTATTAGGGTTTTTGCGTCCGGCAAATTTATCGTCCAAAAACTCGGTTTGAAAAACTGTCAAACTTAACATTCACTTTTTCTTCGATACGAGTTCACCGGAGAAAGTTAAATTTTATGATTTTTCCGGGCGAATTTTAGACTGTCTAATCCCGAAGTTTTCTCGGATTTTGAAAAATGAATTAGGTTTTTCGAGTATGTGATTTATTTCTAATCTAACGGACGAATTAGATTTCGTCGAATTCGTAACTATCTAAGAAATTATTTCTCGACTTTTATAACGTCGTTTAAAACCCGGAAACGAGATATTTCCGTCTAATTTTTCACAACCAAACATCCCTTAAGCGAGTCACCACCTTTAGTTAGATATTTCCTTCACTTTATGTGTGTATACATGAGTCATCTCCTTCTCTCCCTCACAAGTCATTGCCGCCACTCCATCACCTTCCCTCTCTCTCATTTCTCTCTCAAATTCCTCCATTAAAGTTCATCATCCAAGCTTTCTCAAGAGCAACAAGTCATCCGTCTACCGATCGATTTCATTTCCGAGATCATAATCGAAAAGGTAGGAACTTCGTCTACGTTATGAACCGAACAAAAACTTGATTCCATCAACTTCATTTTTTCGAAATTAAGAGGATGAAGAAGCATGTTGAACCCTTATTAATACATGATATAGTATGCTTAGAATTAGGTTCTATGGATTGAAATTTCATGAAATTATCCCTCCTAATCTTTTGTCATTACCGATTTTTTTTATAGATTTAGGGGTTTGTTGTGGTTTGATTTTCTTGAGGTTTGATTGATGGAATTGTGTTCTACATGATGTTAGATGATTACATGAATTAAATTAGATTTTTCTAAAAATAAAAATAGAATTGTAAGAGAGAAAGAATCGATGATTTGGTATAGTATATGTTATGTTTTGCATGAATGGATAATAGAAATTGTATACAGTATGTATGAGGATGAATATATAATTTATTGAGATTTTTCTAAAAATAAAACGAAAAACGTAAGAGACGGAAACTTGTCGATAAGTTGAAACTCGATAATGTTTTTAGAATATGGTTTACATATTAGTGATGCTTGATAGATAATGATCGATGTTGTAAAATTTGAACGAAAACGGAGAACGTAGGATTTTCGTTAAGAGACGAAGAATCGACGATAAGTCGAGAATGAATAATGATTTAGGTTTGTGATTCGATCCTATGATAATCTTGTTAGTTAATGATCGTAACCGTAAAGTTAGAACGAATTCTAAGAAGTTCGGATTTTTAATAAGAGACGAAGAAACGAGATTAAACGTCGATAGAAAAGTCGAATAAGGAAAACCAATTTGATAATAATGATTGTTGTTGTTTGACGAATGATATTATAGTTGGCGATATTTCCATCCGAGATACGAGATAATATAAGTTATAGTTTATAAACGAGAAGTTGTCAAATGAAATAGAATTTGAAATTTGATTTGGTTTAGTAATTGGTTAGTTGAAAATGACGAGGAAATGCTCGTCGTTTGTTTAATCAAAAGACGTGAATGTGAACATGATTAAGGGATATTGCATGTTGATTGTATTGAGATGGAAATTTCGTGAAAATAAAAGTGGAATAGTATTGATCGAACCTAGGGAATCGTGCGTCGAGATTCGTCGAGCATTAGGGTTTCGCGCGACTGTTTTGCGATGCGTTACGGAAACTGTTATAACTTTTAGCTCGCTTAACAAAATCGAGATCCGTAAATTGGAGAGTAAACTAGACATCTGTGGCTTTCTTTTGGTATAAATTTCCTCCCCTTTTTCGAAGGGACCTTTTCTGTGCGAACTCCAGATTCACTGTATTGTGCAGAAAGTTTCCAAGACTTAAATTCTTAAGTTGAATTCTTTTCAACTTCGTTCCTTGTGAACTTCAAAGTCGTTATAAGTTATCAACATCCAATTATCTACTGACCTAAGTGTCGAGTAATGAGCCGAGTCAGTTTGTAAACGAGAATTGATCGAGTCTCGTTTATTTGTTAATCAAAAGAATATAGTTAAAGTGCAAAGGCCTAAAAGACTTAACTGATTCCGAATTTCTGTTTTCTTTTTAACATCTTGACCAAATACTAAAAGTATAATTATTTGCGTTCAAAGAAGAAGGACGTCGAGATTAGAAGACAGGTTGGAAGACAGAAGGTTAAAGTTTGTTCTGTAAACGATTGAGGTGGGCTTTTCTATCAAAATAAAATGAGCGTTGCTCGAAAGTGTTTACTTGTTGCTTTAATGAGTATGTATTAAAGTAACTATCAGTGCATGATGAATTGTTATATGTGAATTCTCTTGTGCCTCTCTGAGTTAGCCTACAGAGTGCTATCCAGAGTTTTGGATTCTGAGTTAGCCCACAGAGTGCTATCCAGAGATTTCAACTAAACGATCAGATTCTGAGATAGCCCACAGAGTGCTATCCAGAGGGACAGATTCTGAGTTAGCCCACAGAGTGCTATCCAGACGATCGGATTCTGAGTTAACCTACAGTGTGTTATCCAGAATTAAGTGTACAGCAGTATAAGTCTTACGAGTGTTTATGAAAAGATGCATGATTAATCTATACTAAGTATGAAATATTTTCAGCAATGTGCCCACTAAGTGCTTTATGTACTTAGCCCTGCATGTTTGTTTTTAAATGTGCAGGTTGAGTGACGAAGGCGGAGGAGGTTGAGTAAAGGTCGTTTATAAGAAAGAAGAATTGTGTTATTTTTTGAGCCTCGATTTCACATTTGAATTGTGTTATCATTTTACGTTTTTCCACTGCAAACTAATACACTTTTTGTTGTGTAATCTTTTCGGTTCGAGTTGTTCACACTTTAAACCTAGTCTTCTCTGATCACAACTTGTTCGAGTGATCTTTCGAGATTGACTCTCTTTTGTCTAATAAAAATCAGTTCATAGTATATTATCTTGATTATAGATGTTAAATTATTCATTTATTCAGTAATTCCCCTTTCTTCCCAGCCTCTTTAGTCCAACCCCTAGTCGCACCCCGGTTTGGCCGTCCCTCAGGATTTGGGGCTGTGACACCTTGTATGCATATATGTGTAATGAAATTGAAAGAGAAAAATTGATATATATATATATATATATATGTGCGTGTGTGTGTGTGTGTGTGTGTGTGTGTGTGTGTGTGTGTGTGTGTATGTATGTTTTTGTATCGAAAATTTTTATAATTTTTGGATAATTTTGTGTTGATGATTCAAGTATGATGTTGTGATGGATTTGTGATATAGATTATGATTTAGGAGTTTTGATGTGCATGATTAAATGAGAAAAATGATGAAGCATGTATATATGTGTGTCCCGAAAATGTATGTATGTATGAAGAAGATGATGTTCTTGATGAAGTTCTTGATGAAAAGATGATATCTTGATGATATATGATTAAATGTTGAAGGATTTGATGAGATTAAGGATGCTAGAATAAAAGGAATTAGAAGAATGAAATTTTAAGAATTTTTAGGAATTTTTGTCAATAAAAATCGAAATTAAAGTGATGATAGAGGTTGATAGTTCTTGATGATTCATGTTAGATTATATGAATGTGATGAATCGATGATGAAGATGGTGTTAAAATAATTAGAGTTTCTTTTTGAAGTTTTTGAATTCGATCCAAAACAAAGAAGTTGTCGAGAAATGAAATCGTTAATGAAAATTGAGTTAAATTAATAAAACAAGAAAATTTATAAGGAAAATGAGAAACAAAGAGATAAATCGAGTTAATAAGTAATTAGAAGTAATTAGAATTGTTTCTAATCGAGTTTAGTAAGTTTTCGAGCGATGACACGTTTTACGAGAAAAAGACAAAAGACTTATTTAGTAGAGTTAGTTTCAGATTTTAATTTCCGATTAAATGATTAAAGTCTTAAATTATTAAAAGAGAAATGAAATTAATATTATTAAAATTAAAATTTAAGTTTAATAATTTATAGAAACCGAGCAGAGTCAAGTTAACATAATTGAATAGCCGAGTCGTGAACAAATAACTGAGTCTAGAATAAATAATCGAGATTATAATTATGATTAATGAATTAATTTAATTTTCTAGAATTTTCTAGAATATTTTATTATATTTGGAAAATTTTCTTTTTCCAATTAATTATAGAAGTCGATTATTTACCTATCTGTGAATGTCCGATTCTTGATGTGAAAGTCTGTATGTGAATGATTTGTGATTTTAGGACTCGAGAATTAATTTCGTAATTTTCTGAGTTCGTCTGACTCGAGAAATCGAGAAAAGATGAAAAACGTGATGTGAATAGTTTAAGTTTAATTTGTCTTATGTTATCGAGTTAGGTTCCCGAGTCTGAAGGTTTGCTGGTTTAGTACTTGGATAGAAACCGTGAAAGAGCAAGTTAGATAAGTCGAGATAAGTTAAAGAAAAACCCGAGTCAAGTAGATGTCCTTCAGCCGAGCGTTAGAACTCGTTTCCATTTTTACAAAAGTAGACTCATCCTTATTAGTTGTTATTCTTGAAGGAACGAGCAGAGTAGAGAATTAGACGAAGAAGAAAGAAGCAGCTACCCGACCGAACCCTAGCAGTCAGGTGGATTTTTTTACCAAAAATCAAATGATGAATGTGATTACTATTATTATATTATGTGAGTTTTAAAGTTAATTGACTTGCCATTTTATCTGAGTATTTTGGTATGTGTAATCATCTACTTGAGCTGTTAATATCCTGTGTGAGACAGGAACACACGTGTTGTTATTTTTTTGATGTGACTGTGAGCCTTACTTCGGTTAGGCCGATCGCAGTGTTTGAGAAGGAGGCCTACTTCTCGACACATGAGATTATGTGGTAGATTGATTCATACCTGTTATCTATATTGACTGCGCAGTCGTGTCAAGAAAAGAAAATGATTTTTGCATGCACAAGTAAAAGTTTTAAATTGTACTAACACTTGTGATGCAGTGGCAAGGCAAGTTCAATTATATAGCTCTAGTCGAGCAAAGTTTAAATTATTTTGGCATGTGTTCACTGAGTACGAAGTACTCAGCCCTGCATGTATTTCTAAGCGTGCAGGTTAGTTGGATGGAGATGGCGGACGGTGCTCGGCAGTGTGTGTATATGAATAAGTCGAGTCTTCTTTTGGAGTTTAAGCTTGCAATACATATCTTCATATATGTAATTGTGGGACTTGAGAGTATATTCCGTTGCAAAACAATGTTTATTTGTTTGTTAACTTACACTCTGATATTTGGTGTCTATACAATGAGCATGATGCTCGAAACCTACTTTTATTCGCTTTTATATTCTATCTGACTTGGCGATGGTTTAATATTCTAATTCCGACACTTGAATTTTTAATCATTGCTCGTCTCCCTTTAAATTAAAATTGAAAGCATGTTATCATTTGTTATCGCTTTCAATCTATATTCCCTTGTTCCCGAGCATGATCCCTTGACTGAGTTGTGTTTTATTCTGAGGTTTCACCTCACTGTCCAATGGATTTTAGTCGTCTTTATACGTTAAAATTCGGGCTGTGACATAGTGGTATCAGAGCAGCTCATCTGCTTTTAAGCTTAAACTTTCTTGTGAGTCGAGTCTAGATTTAATTTCCTAGACTTATTTGCGCTAGTGACACACCGAGCATTCCCAATCTCATCCGGCAACTAGGTACGCTTTATTTTCAAAAGCTTTCCAAGTTTAAAATTTTATTTGAGTTATTCAGTTTAATAATAGCGCCTAAGTAGAGATGAAAGCTTGGTAAGTAGCTTGAATAACTAGATTGCTTTAGAGTGCCTCGCCTAATACCGTGTTTTGTGTGGAAATCGAAAAGGGTGGAACATTTGTGCAAACGTTTACCTGAAATGGAATTGTCAAGTACCCTGAGCAATAAAACATCTGTGGGAAGCAAGAACGAGTATGTGGTGGTTGTTTGTTTAACTGTTTTAGTGTGTTAACTAGTTTAAACTCGTATAGGATGGATGATTGAGAGTGGATGCAGGAATACCTGCATGTTCGGAAGATGTATCACGAGACTATCGCTAAAATTTTATCTCGTTACCACAAGATTTGGGAGAAAGTTAAGTATATGGACGTAGGCGCGTTAGACGGGATGATTCATCTGATTCATGCCCTACCTCAGGAGTGGCGTGATTGGGCAGCATCGCTTGTGCCCAGGTTTCTCGGACACCATTATCTTGGTGACTACCTCTTCGGCAACTGCAATGGGTTTATTGCTACTATCTCCGGGCAGTTTATTCAGTACAGTGCCCTGCCTCCATGACCGTACGACATCGATCCCCTTGCCGAGCCGAACGGTTTTGCCCTCGATCCCCCGCCTCTGCTTCAGGACGGACCAGCTCCGCTCCGTGTCCCTTCGCCGCCTCGTTCCGAGCCGGAAGCCCCAGAGCCTAGAGCCCCGAGCCACCTATCAGGACTACCTGTACTGGGGAGACGTGCTTCCTATCCGCTCGTACGACCCCTTTGATTTGTCCGACTCGATCGCCACGTAGCCAAACGGTTTTTACAACCCTATCAGAGTCTTACCGCCTTCGTACGATCAGCTTGAGGAGTTCATGCGCCCCGATCGCACTCCCCAGTTCAGCCTTTAGCCGAGCCTCCTAGGCCGACCCGTGTCGGCAATAGCGATGACGACGAGTTCTTCGAGGATCCGACAGCCGATGCTACAGTAGGCAGCGGATACCTTCAGGCTTTGCCGAGCGATCACTTCTCCGCTCCGTATTCGTCTTCTCCGACCCCGGCAGTGAGGTCCGACCAGAGACGTGAGTTAGAGCTTGACCGTACAGTCGATGTGGCAGCATATTTTTGACGTGACAAGAGTGACCCTGAGACGCCCTCATAGAACGAGTTAGAGGACGTCAACGCTCGATTTGAGGATGAGCAGACCGGCGACATGACGAACCCGTGGGAAGTTCTCGGGCAGTGACTTTCTCGAGAGTTTGGTTCCAGTGGAGGGGCAGGGTGACGGAGAGGAAGAAGAGGATCCCGAAGAGAATCTAGAAGAAGAGGATCCCAAAGAGGATCCAGAGGAGGAAGATCCCGAAGAGGACCCCGAGGAGCAGGAAAGAGGTGACGACCCTAGTGACGATGGCTCTTATGCTTAGGATCGGTTCAAGGAAGTTGTGGAAGTCTCGAACAATATTTACTTTTCTGTCCAAGAGTTGAACTCTTTTTACTTTTTTGCAGTGATGTATATATATGACGTGATACTTGAATAGTTAGTAGAATCGGACGCGAAGTGGTAGCTCGTGTTTAGTTCGATTCGAGGTATAGAACGTCTTGTAGATGTGTAGGGAAATTTTCAGTTGTGAATATTTATCCCTTATTTTGTTATAAGTCCTCCAAAGAGGCCATCATTCAGGTGATATGAAAGGAAAGGTCGTTAGGCCGTTAAAATCAATTTTGAGTCTCCCAAGTATTTACATTATTTTTTAGCATCCGAGATTTCCATTCTGTGTTTGAAATGAGATCGAGTAAAGAGATAAGAGTTGAGTTAATTAAATGAGTTATTCTTTGACAATATTTTATTGAGAATAATGTTTGAGTAGAGAAAATGTGATATCAATAATAACTATGATAGTATTCGAGTATATGATCATTTAAAATGTTGAGAAAAATTTGTTTTAAGAATATGTGAATATTGAGGTGCATGCCCATAATGATTGATTATTTTTTAGTTGAGAAATGACTTGATTGAGATATTTAAATTCAAGATGATTGATTTAACTACAGAGTCTGTTAAATTAAATATTCTTTGATGCGTTGATAAGTACCGATCAAGAATCATATTTCTCTAAAAAAGGAAACATTTTCAAATCGAGAAAGGTTCCGAGTGAATTAATTCATTCTTAGAATTGCTTAAAATTTTCTTTTGCATTTCTTTAGAATGCCGCCAAGACGAAGAAATGTGAGGGTTGAAAGAAATGAGGATGAGGGACAGCGAGACCCTACTCCGCCCCCTTCAAATGAACGTCGAGTGGAAGAACATTTTCTTCGCCAAAATCCCCCAACCATCGACGGTAAAGGCAGTCCAGCAGAAGCTGAGGACTTGATTCATTCAGTTGAACGAATTTTCAAGTTTCTTCATTGTGAAGATCGTGAACGTCTCGAATGCATGACGTACCAGCTCATAGGATCCACTGATTATTGGTGGGAAGCTAGAAAAAGGACGTATACTCCGAAAGAACGTGAAAATATGACATGGGAACAATTCAAGGAAGCTTTTTATGAGAAGTACGTACCCAGAAGTTATCGAAAGCAGAAAGGAAACGAATTCGCGAACTTAAGACAAGGAAAGAAGACCGTGGTAGAATACGATCGAGAATTCTATGAGTTAGCTCGCTTTGTGCCCGACAAAGTTGATACCGATGAGAAGATGTGCGAGTTATTCCGAGCAGGTCTAAGGCAGGACATTCGTATGGTGAAGCCCTCAACCGAGCCCTCGACATGGAATTGGCAATGCAGCCTGAGAGAGGAGTGCAATCTTCAGTGACTCCTCAATTTCAGAACCAAACAATGACAGTTGTTAACCCTCAACCTCCCCAACACGGCTTGAATATCAAAAGAAAAAGGAAGTGGAGTGGTGGAAGCCAATCAAGTAAGAAGCCGTGGCAAGGAAAAGGACAGCAGCATCAGCAAGCTCACAAAGCGAAACCCCCGCATGGCAACCAGAGCAGCGCGTCTTATGGACCCTTAGGACTCCCCCCTTGTGCGAAATGCGAGAAGATGCATCAAGGCATCTGCAAGGCAGGTAGTAACGTCTATTACACTTGTGGTCAATATGGTCATCTCTCGAACCAGTGCCCGAGTAAACAGCAAGGATCAGATGGTTGAAGACCGAACCCGTACCTGTCTTCGCAGATGAGAGCCATCCAAGGAGCCCCGCAACCGAAGCAACTCCAGGGTCAACGCCAACCGCAGCCGCAGAAGCAGCAGCCCCCTCAGCAGGAGCCGCCGCACTACCAAAGGGTGTTCGCACTCGAGCAGAAAGCTGGAGTCAAAGACCAAGAAAACCTCGAAGGTATGGGAAAGCTTAAAGGTGTGCCCATTATCATTTTGTTTGATTCTGGTGCATCGCATTCATTTTTAGCTAGTGCGTGTGTAGAAACCATTGGCTTAGACGTAGAAGAGTCGAACAAGGAGCTTAGAGTCTCAACCCGTTTAGGTAAGTCCGCGTTAGTATCGCATGTTTGCTCGAATCTGGAATTTGAGTTCGAAAATCGTTCGTTATCCACGAAATCCCTGAATCTAATCCAGATGTGAGACGTAGATATAATTCTGGGAATGGATTGGTTAACCGAGAATTTTACAACAATCCGATGCGACAAGAGGCAAATTTTGTTTCAGTCTCCTAGTGAAGAGCCGACCATAGTTCTCGGAGTTGAAAGAAGAACAAAAAGGAGTATGCCAATCATCTCAGCTATTAA
This sequence comes from Schizonepeta tenuifolia, assembly GCA_029490685.1. Taxonomy (NCBI): domain Eukaryota; kingdom Viridiplantae; phylum Streptophyta; class Magnoliopsida; order Lamiales; family Lamiaceae; genus Schizonepeta; species Schizonepeta tenuifolia. The sequence continues at coordinate 74,669,414 of CM055955.1, read as the reverse complement.
AGATAAGAAGTTGATGAAGAGGAAGGATACACAAGTGTATTTGGTTTATCTAAATAAACATGAAGAGCAAGAGTTAAGAGTGAATGATGTAGCTATTGTGAAAGAATTTAAGGATGTATTTCCAGAAGTTCTGCCAGGATTACCACCTGACAGACAATTGGAGTTTATGATTGATCTTGAGCTTGGATCAACCCCGATTTCAAAAGCCCCGTACAGAATGGCTCCGAAAGAACTCCAAGAATTAAAGATTTAATTGCAAGAATTGTTGGATTTGGGTTTTATTCGACCAGTTGTTTCCCCTTAGGGAGCACCGATCCTATTTGTGAAGAAGAAAGATGGTAGTTTGAGGATGTGTATTGATTACAGAGAGCTCAATAAGATAACACTTAAGAATAAGTATCCTTTGCCAAGAATAGATGACTTATTCGACCAGTTGAAAGGAGTTAGTGTTTTCTCCAAGATCGACCTAAGGTCCGGATATCACCAACTGAAGATAAGATAAGAGAATATTCCAAAGACTGCGTTCAGAACAAGATATGGTCATTACGAGTTCGTTGTAATGCCCTTTGGATTGGCAAATGCCCCAGCAGTGTTCATGGATTTAATGAACCAAGTTTTTCATGAATTCTTGGACAAATTCGTGATAGTATTCATTGACGATATCTTGGTGTATTCAAGGTGTAATACCCCAGAGATTCGTACTGACTAAAAAAATTTAAAGTTATTAATAATTATGGCTTTGCACGCCTAAGTTCATGAATTTGAATTTTAAGATTTACGGTAAAATCCGTTTCCAAAAATAAATTCCAGAAATCGGACGAACGACTACTGTATTTAGGGTTTTTGCGTCCGTTAAGTTTTCGCCCGGAAACTCGGAATCGATTTCCGTCAGACTTTTACATTCACGAAATCGCAATACGAACTCGCCCGAGAAAGTTCATTTTTGTGATTTTCCGGACGAATTTTGGACTATGACGTCCCGACTTTTTCTCGGATTTTGAAAAATGATTTAGATTTTCCGAGTACGTTAATTATTTCCAATCTAACGGACGAATTAGATTTCGCCAATTCCGTAGCTAACTAGAAAAGTATTTCTCGATTTTTAAAACGGCGTTTAAGAGCCGGAAACGAGAAATTTCGTATAAAATTCCCTCGCCAAACACTCCTTAACGACTCACCCCTACCTTGTTAGATATTTCATTAACTTTATGACTCACCTAAGTGAGTCATCACCTTCCTTATCACTTCCCCATTACCGCCATATTACACACACACACTTACACTCTCTTTTCTTCCATTTCTTCCATTGGAGACACCATCTCAAGCTCTTCCAAGATCCACATCTCTTAAATCTACCGATTAATTTCCAATCCGACTTCATATATCGAAAGGTAAGAACATCATCTCTAGTTTGATCCGAACAAATCTCTTTTCCCCTCTCTTTTATTTTTTTCGAAACTTAGGGAGTGAGATAGCATGTTGTTCTTGATCGGTACATGTTTTAGGATGCTTAGAATCGAGTTCTTCGGATCAAATCATGAAGGAAAAATCAAGAACCCCAACCCCTATATTTACCGAAATTTTTGCTGTTTTGGGGCTTTCATCTCATGCTCGATTTCTTCGTCGAATTGATGATAGATTAGTGTTCCTCATGTCGTTAATTGATAGTATGAATTGTTTTAGATTTTTCTAAAAATAAAATCCAAAACCTAAGAGACGAACAAGGCTCGATTTAGGTTAGTAAATGTTGAGATATGCTCGATTGTTTAATGGAAATGAATTATACGATGCATGAGGATGAATATATATTAAATTGAGATTTTTCTAAAAATAAAACGAAAAGTGTAAGAGACGAAAATGTAGTGATAAGTCGAGGCTCGATAATGTTTTGATAATATGATTTGCATGTTAGGAATGCTCGTTAGATAATAATCGTTGTCATGAAATTTGAATGAATTCCGTTAACTTTGGAAAATCCGTAAGAGACGAACAAATGTATGTAATTAATGATAGGAAAGTCGAGTAAGATTGATAATTGGATATTAATGATCATTAATGTTGAGGGAACAAAATTGTAGTTGACGTCATGTTGATCCGAGCTATAAAATATTGAGTTCATGTTATAATCGAGAAGTTAGGACGAGAATTGATAACTTGTTGGTTTAGTAATTGTTTAGTTGAAACGACGAGGTTTTAAACGTCATGTCTTTAGACGAGTTTTGAAAGGAGTTATTCACGTACGAGAGTACGTGTTGACTGCCTTGACGTGACAATTTTGTGAAAATGTAGGTTCGATAACTTAGAACGAACCTAGGAAGTCGTACGTCAATTCTATCGAACATTTAGGGTTAACCGCGGCAGTTTCTGCAACGTTCCACGGAAACTGCAATATCTTTTAGCTCGTTTATCGGAATCGAGATCCGCAAATTGGAGAGTAAACTAGAAACCCGAGGCTATCTTGTAGTATAGGGCACGACCCCTTTTTCGCAATCCCCTGTTCTGGACAGACTCACTGACTTCGTGCAGTGCATGTTCGATTTGTGATTCCTAAGTTGTTTTCTTCTCAACTTAGCTTCTTTCGATCTTTGAAGTCGCTTTGAGTTAACGAATGCCTTCTTTCTACTGACCTCAGTGTCAAGTATAGAGCCTTGAGTGCTAAACGAGATGAGTTCGTATCTTGTATCCGTTTAAGTAAAGAAATTTAGTTAAGCGTGCAAATGCCTAAATCGTCTAAAGAACTAAAACTTAATTTCCTAAGTTGATTCATTTCCAACTTAGTTCCTTTTAACCTTTTAAGTCGTAATGAGTTATCGACTATCCTCTCTATTGACCTAAGAGTCGAGTAAGGAACCTTTTGAGTTCTAAACGAGATTTGTTCAAGTCTCGTTCCCGGTTAATCAAAGAGAATTAGTAGCGTGCAAATGCCTAAAGAACTAAAAAGACTACGACTAAAACCAATTTCCAATCTCTGTTTTCTTTAATCACTTACGATCGAGTTTAAAGTATGTTTATCTTACGATGAAGGAGGAAGTCAGCAGTGAGGAAAGGACGGAAGACTAGAAGACGAAAGTACGAGTAATAAGTTCTGTAAAGTATAAAGGTGGGCTTTTATCTATATCAAATAAAATGTGGGTTTTTCCACAACTCGAAAGTATTATTTATCGCTTTGATAATTGTGTTTTCAAAGTGATAATCTTGGCATAAACTGTTTCAACTATTTTATGTGAGTTCTCTTGTACCTATCTGAGTTAACCTTCGGGTTTACCAGATTTCTGAGTTAACCTTCGGGTTTTCCAAACTTTTAAGTTAACCGCTAGGATGTTAACTTTCGATCAGCTCTGAGTTAGCTATTAAGCGCTTTCCAGAGTTAGTGCACTTTGTAACTTGTGGTGTATGTGGTATCCTGTTGAGGGGTAACCAGCCACGGTGAAGTAGCTTTGGTCAAGATTGAACATAACATACTCTAAAAATGCTTGCGCAAGCTGCTTTATACAAATCAGTCAGAAAATGTTTAGTAGGCACGGGCCTTTTCAACAAAACCCCGATGCGCTACGGTTATAAAATGCCAGATTATTTATACTTATGAATTATGTTTTCGGCAACGTGCCCACTAAGTACTTTTGTACTTAGCCCTGCATATGTTTTCTAAATGTGCAGGTTGAAGCGATGGAAGCGGCGAGGGTTGAATAAAGTTGTCTTAGGAAGACTGTAGTTAGTATGAACCACAAATTCCGGTGCAGAACTCTAGTGTTTTTGAAATACAGATATGTTATCACTGTAGACTAAGATCTGTCTTAACTTAGTTTCTTTCGGTGTACTTCTGTCGAGTAATCTTTTGAGATTAACTCTTCCTTTATGTAAATAAAGTCTTGTTCATAGTATGCATGATGTCTCTTATGTATGTTTAGTTCAGTTAGTCCCCTTCTTCCCTGTTTCTTTAATCCAATCCCAGTCGCACCCCGGCTTCTTCCGTCCCTCGGGATTTGGGGCCGTGACACAAGGAATGAAGCAGAGCATGAGAATCATCTTAGAATCATATTGGAAAGGTTAAGATCAGAAAAGTTGTATGCCAAATTCAGCAAGTGTGAATTCTGGTTAAAGGAAGTGAATTTTCTAAGACACGTTGTTTCATATGAAAGAATCAAAGTAGACCCGGCTAAAGTTCAAGCAGTGCAGGAGTGGAAATCACCTACATCAGTACATGAAGTCCGTAGTTTCCTCGGATTAGCAGGTTACTACCGGCGATTTATAGAAAGATTTTCTAAAATAGCAAAGCCGATGACGAGTCTGTTGAAGAAGAAGTTAAAGTTTAAGTGGACGGATGAATGTGAGCAAGGTTTCCAAGAACTCAAGACGAGACTGACGATAGCCCCAGTATTAGCCCTTCCTGAAGCAGGAAAGGATTATACTTTTTTTACCGACGCATCATCCAAAGGATTGGGATGTGTGATGATGCAGGATGGAAGAGTGATAGCTTATGCTTCAAGACTGCTAAGGCCTCATGAGAAGAAGTATCCGACACACGATTTAGAGTTGGCAGCAGTCGTAAATGCTTTAAAGATTTGGAGACATCATCTCCATGGAGCTAAGTGTGAGATCTTTTCGGATCATAAAAGTCTGAAATATTTCTTCAAACAGAAGGAGTTGAATATGAGGCAACGACAATGGCTTGAATTGATGAAAGATTACGATTGCAAAAATTTTTATCACCCTGGAAAAGCCAATATTGTAGCCGATGCGCTGAGCTGAAAGGAAAATGTGAAAGTAGGATTTCTCCTATCTGATGAGAAGGAGTTAATTGAAGAGTTTGGAAAGATGAGAATCGAAATAGTTCAACCTCCAAAGACGACAGAACAAGTGATTGCTTCATTAATAGTAGAGCCTGATTTGAGATCTCGTATCATAGACAGTCAAAGAAAGAATAAGAAGTTGGAGAATTTAAGGCTTAAAACAAGAAAGGAAGGAGTTGAAGATTTCAGAGAGTCGAATGACAATGCCTTGTTGTTCCATGGTAGAATTTTTGTGCCAAATGATGAAGGACTAAAGAACGAGATTATGAGTGAGGCCCATGATACTCCGTATACCGCCCATCCCAGCAGTACAAAGATGTACCCGGACTTAAAGCAACAATTCTGGTGGGAAGGAATGAAAAAGGATGCGGCCTTGTACGTAGAACGATGTTTGGCATGTCAGCAAGTGAAGTCTTTGCATCAGAGACCCTATGGACCCTTGCAACCGTTACCAGTTCCGAAATGGAAGTGGGATGATATTAATATAGATTTTGTGACGGGTTTGCCAAAGATGAAGAAAGGAAATACAACCATCTGGGTGATTGTGGATAGGCTGACGAAATCCGCTCATTTTATACCTATTCCTATCACCTATGGATCAGATAAGCTGGCACAGATTTACGTTAAAGAGATTGGTTGACTGCATGGAGTCCCGAGTTCGATTACATCTGATAGATATTTCAAGTTTACCTCCCGTTTTTGGGAAAGTTTCCAGAAAGAGTTGGGAACTCAATTATAGTTCAGTACAGCTAACCACCCTCAGACGGATGGTCAGTCAGAAAGGATAATTCAAATTCTGGAAGATATGTTGAGAGCCGTAGTGCTAGATAAAGGAGATAATTGGGAGAAAATTTTACCGTTGGTCGAGTTTGCGTACAACAACAGTTACCAGAATATGATTGGAATGGCCCCATATGAAGCTTTGTACGGAAAGAAGTGTAGATCTCAGCTCTACTGGGACGAAGTAGGCGAGAGAAAAGTAATAGAACCCGAAGCAATTGAGGAGATGATAGAATCTGTTCGTCAGATTCGAGAGAAGATCAAAGAAGCTCAGAGTCGACAGAAGTCGTACGCCGATAATCGAAGATTAGAGATAGAATTCAAGATAGGAAGTAAGGTCTTTCTGAAAGTGTCCTCTTCAAGAGGAGTGCATCGTTTTGGAGTCAACGGAAAGCTAAAGCCTAGATTTATAGGACCGTACGTGTCACACCCCGACTCTCGAGGTGCGACTTACGAATAACAACACAACCTAACCAACTAACCATTAACTCAAATACGCGGAACATGCTCGGGGAAAACATTAATGAAAAGCAATAGCACTCGAATAAGACCATCAAAGACATAATGAAATAATAACCGAGAATTTCAAATCACATACCAACAACGATATGATAAGTATTTCAAGTCAACGAGATTAAGAATTCAACAAGCATTTAAACCATCGAGCACATCGCTCGGAATCAAAAACATGTATCAAAGTATATCAACAGACTTTCATTTCAAAAGAGTTGTAGCGGAAATTTGACTCAAATCCCAACATTCACACGTATGAAGACGTGCAAATGCCAGTCCGACATCCGACTCGACTCAACCAAAAACACCACACCACCAAGCGTCCATACCATCACCATCCTGTCAACCTGCACGTTTAGAAATACGCGCAGGGCTGAGTACTTCGTACTCAGTGAACACATGCCGAAAACAATTGGAAGAAAGATGCTCTTAAAGGCTATATCAATGGAACTTGCCTTGCCGAAACATCACAAGTACTTAAGCAACTTAAAATGATTTTACTTGTGCATGCTAAAACATTTTCTTTTTAAATAGACTGCGCAGTCAAAACATAATATATACTCAACAGTATGCATCATCTGTCATAAATTAACTCACTGTGCCGAGAAGTAGGCCTCCTTCTCGAACACTGTGACCGGCCCAACCGAAGCAAGGCTCACAGTCACCTCAACATTTAACATACCACACGTGGGTTCATGCCTTTTTACAGGATAATAATAATCTCAAGCAAACAAATGACAACACATACTCAACTCAATAAAAACGGCAAGTCAATCGCAGTTAAAAATCATATAATAATACTCAATAGCATAATAACATTCATCGATAGTTTTGGTTCAGAAAAGCCCACCTGACTTCCGAAGATTCTAGCTAGGCGGTTTAAGGGCTATTGTCCTCGCTTATCTTTTCGTCCGGCTTGATCCTTCACAGATCGACATTGATAAGAAAATAAGATATTACGCAAAGACGGATAAAAGGCGTTGGTCTCGACTGAAGGACTTCTACTTGAGTCGTTTCTCTCTACGCTTTTTCTTTTCTAAAAGTCTCGCATTCTCGTCTTTAAGCCATTAACTCTACTTGATGATTGGTTAATACTACTAACCAATGTCTTAACACTTCTTGCTTTGAAACGGCGTCTATCTAATTTCTATTACTCGAGCTTTCTTTTATAACTTAATCAATTCTTGATTTAACAACTCAATAGCTTAATTATTTTGCGTACAAACAAACTCAATAATTCTTCATGGTATCATCAATAATATCATTCACTCAAACATATTAATTCAATTGCATAAAAATTCCCAATAAATCAAACACATTGTTTCAACTTTAATCACATTTCAAGATACATTAACATTTACTCAATTTTTATTTTAGAACTTAATTCAAATAAGAATTCTTTTTATAAAAACTCAAACAATATAATTTATCTTCTTCGACTTATAAACAACACTTTTCCAAATTCGTTGTCTTATGAAAACATATTATAAACTTCACTCAATTAATAAAAATTCTTTTTTAATTTTTATTAAATTCTTATGAATTAGGAATTTCATTTCTATTTCTAATTCGATTCTCATTTCTTAACTCAACTATTACTTCTTAGATTATTATCTCGGCAATTCTTCTCGGTTTATTCTTAATCTACACGGTTTGAAACACAACTTATTTAATTAATTTTAATTAATTATTTTCAAAATCATTACTCGACATCTTATTCCATTATTTTCTTGGTTAAACTATACGAGTATTTATACTTAACTCGTCTAACATCCTTTTCTCGACTCGATTAAAACTTCTCTTTACTTTCTTATCATTTTATTCTCTTTATTTTAACTCGATTTTCTCGACTCTTATTTATTTAATTAATTAATTTCTTCTTCTCTTTTATTTATTAAATTAAGACTAATTTCTTAATGAATAATTTCCTTTATTCTTCAATTAATTTTTATTTCAATAAAAACTAGTTTATTTTATTAATTAAATTACAAAATTTCTTTTTGATTTAATTTATTCACAATTCAAATCTTCAAGTCTTATTTCAAGAACACTTAGAACATTTATTAGATATATTTTTCTATGTATTCTCCATTCTTAACATTCTTAAAGCTTTAAAACTTCATTTTTTTATCACAATAAATCCTATCTTCATCTAGGATTCAAATTAACACTTTAATACACATCAACATCAAAATCACTAAATCATCATATAATTATTTTCTTCAAAAATCACATGCATGTGTTGATTTTTCTCATACTTAACAACATAAAAGATTAAATCATCACATCTCATAATAATCTCATGCTCAAAACATCACTTAAATCATCAACAAAATCAACAAAATAATTTCTTCTTTTTTTTTAAAAACTCACGGCAATTTCATCAATTTTAGGGCATTTTATTTCTCAATTTTTCATGCACATAATTCCATTCTCAACGTGATAAAAATCATAAATTAAGCATCAAGATAACAATAACTCAAGAAATTCAAATTCTCCTATTTTTCTCTAAATTTTCGGCATTAACCATATTTTAAGGTTTTTAATTTCTTTTTCTTCTCTTAATTCATCGATTAAATCCTAGAGTTCGATTCTCCTATCGATTTCTCTTCACTCGATTCTCACATCAATAACCTAGGTTTGCCTAAACATAAAATAAATGTCATGCATGCATGTTTTCTTTCTTTTAGGGCTTATAGAGATACCTATATACAATAAATCAAATGAATTATCATACTTTTGAAAATAAAATGGATCTTCTTCTCTTGATCTCCTTGAAACCGAAATGATGGGGGAAAATGGGGTTCAAACTTCTAGCTTGGATTCCTCTTGGAAGAACTTGTCTTGAAACCTCAAGAAAAATATAAAACAACAACTAATCATCCAATTTTAGGGCTTAAGAGCCGAAATTATGAAGAAATAAGGATGATTTTTGGATTTCAACTCAAGAACTTGGAGAATTATTACCTTTCAACTTGGGGTTTGGAAGAACTAAGATGATGATGATGATCTTCTCTTGATTTGCATGAGATTGAAGCTTGAATACAAGGCTTTAATGGAAGAAATCACAAGTATGTAGGTGTGTGTGTATGCTACGGCATTAGAGAGAGAGGGGAGAGAGTTTTTCTTCTTTGTTTTTCTTGGGAGGTTTTCGAAAGTGAGAGAGATGGATTGAATGAAAGAATTCCTCTCTTTTGAATAGAGAGAGATCGAAAGAGAGAGATAGATTGTGTAGGTTTTGCATGCACTTGATTACCAACATAGAGAATAAAAATGATGACAATTAGTGTTGGAACTTGGTTTGATGTGATGGATTTTGCATGCAATCTATGCATCACAATTTACTAAGATTTGGTAAGAATAATCATAATTAAAGCTACATAGTAGGCTTGGAGAGAGATTAGGGAGAGAGATAGAGAGAGATGGCGGTGGAGAGGGAGAAAGATGAGTGGCATTTGTCTCATTATTTTATTACGGGTATTATTTACCCGGTCGTAAAAAGTTTTCCGGATAAAACGTCCGTATTATTCCATTTATGCTAAAAACGGGTCTAATCTCTCCTCGTCTCGTTTCCGACATTAAAACATCTCAAACCTAATTCACATCTCAAAAAATAAATTAAGGATTCCGATTATCTAATTTTTAGGTCTTAATTTCATATAATGAAGAAAACTTACAAATTAGTCGGCTTATTAATCTGCTTATTAATCCTTTAAAGATTAAATCCTCGTATCTCTTCTCAAATTATCTCGGATAAGCTTCCATCTTATCTCAATGATTTTAGAATTAATTCTAGGTTCAAAGATTTTAATTCAAATCTATTCTAAGTTCATCGGCGTATAGCGATTTCTCGGTTAACAACATTATTCTCTTCCAATCAAAAATCTTCGGAGTTTTTCTGAAAATCATACTCGTACTCATCCTCATATAAAAAAACTCAATATATACATCACATCATCATTAAAAAAAATAGACACAGATAATTTCACGTAAAAACAAATAAGGGCATTTCAGTCATTTTACTCATTTATACTTATAAGGTTATTTAATACGCTCTCTAACATTATAGAAGTTCGGGGTATTACAGTACGAAATCCGGGATTGGAGCTGTATCGTAAAGGTTAGCTTTGCCGCCGAGTTTTGGAAATTCGCATAACGTGTTTCACGTATCGCAATTAAGAAAGTACATGTTCGATCCGAAGCACGTGATTCTAATCGCCAAGAAGGTGTAACTCTTCAGCCCGATTTGAGTTACGAGGAAAGACCCGAAGAGATACTGGATCGTAAGGTCCAGCAGCTTAGAACGAAATCGATTCCGTTGGTTACGATCAGGTGGCGACACCATGATCTGGAAGAAGCTATGTGGGAGCTAGAAGACAAGATGAAAGAAAAGTTTTCCGAGCTCTTCTCTCAAGGTTAGCAAATTTCGGGACGAAATTTCTTTTAAGGGGGTGAGGATGTAATACCTCGATCTTTTATTAGTCTTTAAGATCGCCTTAATAGAGTTTATGTGCCTAAATGTGTGCTTTTATGTGATAAAAATTTCCGAGAAAAGAAATTTTCTCGTGAAATTACCAAAATGCCCTTGAGTGCTCTTATGTGATTTTTCACATTTCGGTTATCCGAATCGAGTGTGTGATGACTTGACTGAGCATGATTATATGAGTTTGAGTTTGAGTTTAAGTTTGAATACCGGAAAATTCTCAGAAGTTTCGTTTTTGGATGAATAGTAACTTTTCTCGAGTAATCAATATTCATCGAACTTTTCTGAATTTCGTCTCATTAGTGTCTTTTGAGTCTATAAATGATTATTTAGAAGCTTTGAGATAGGTTTGAGAATCGTCAGAAATTGTCTGAGAGAGAAAAATTAGTAAAGGACCAGAAAACCCTAATATGAATAGTGAATTCCGACTTTTTATTCGTTTCTCGGAATTTTGATTTGAAAACTTGATTTTTGGATTCCTTGATTTATTTGGTGTAGTTTGGGACGGAGTAGAGAGAATTCTTATGTCGAGAAAGAGTCGTGGTGAGTTTCAAATCGTTTGAGAGTTTAATGAGAAATTAGGGATAGATTGCACCGGATAACTTTTTCTTCCGGAGGAAATTATATCGCGTTTTTTATCACCGGGTGCAACTAATTCAAATAAAAATCTATCCTACTCTCATTTCACTCAATGTCTCATACGCTCTCTCTCTCTCTCTCTCTTAAACATCTCTCTCTTAATCATCTCTCTCTCTCCAATTCTCTCCCTAAACTCTCTCTCGCTACCAATCTCTCTCTCATCTCTCTCTCTCTCATAGTAATTACACACACACACACACACACACAGACACTCCATTGAAGCACAAGCTTCAAGCTTCAAGAGCTCCAAGAAGATCACCTCTATTCATCCATCGACTAATCCGTTAAGGTATTCGAGATCCTCTCGTCGTAGTGATCAATCCAAGACTAGTTTCATTCATTTTCTTCTCCCTTGAAAATCGGCAGCTTGTGCCTCAAAGATGGAGCTCGAATTTTGCTTGTGTGGATCGTAGAGTTGCGTGGATTGAAAGCCCTTTGATCGATCAAGTTTAAGTAAGTTCTATTGATTCTAGTGATTTAAGTTCAAGGAAATCCCTCTTTTTCTACTCTTTTTAGTCGATCAAAGTGATCCTTCCAACAATGAAATCGAAGCCCCTTGTTCTAGTTATGATTTTTGAGTTCTTGAGAGTCTTTAATCCATGAAAATGGAAGCTAAAAATCGAATCCCTCCCCTCTCTTGAATCTGCCGAAATTTAGGGATTTTGGGTAGGATTTTGATTTTTGATTTTTGATTATGATATTCATAATGCTTGTATGCATATATATATAATGAAATTGAAAGAGAAATTAAAGTGATGATCAAGGTTGATAGTTCTTGATTATACATGTTAGATTATATGAATGTGATGAATCGATGATGAAGATGGTGTTAAAATAATTAGAGTTTCTTTTTGAAGTTTTTGAATTCGATCCAAAACGAAGTAGTTTTCGAGAAATGAAATCGTTAATGAAAATCGAGTTAAATTAATAAAACAAGAAAGTTTATAAAGAAAATGAGAAATAAAAGATAAACAGTGTTAATAAGTAATTAGAAGTAATTAGAATTGTTTCTAATCGAGTTTAGTAAGTTTCCGAGCGATGACACATTTTACGAGAAAAAAACGAAAGACTTATTTAGTAGAGTTAGTTTCGGATTTTAATTTTCGATTAAATGATTAAAGTCTTAAATTATTAAAAGAGAAATGAAATTAATATCATTAAAATTTAAATTTAAGTTTAATAATTTATAGAAATCGAGCAGAGTCGAGTTAACATAATTGAATAGCCGAGTCGTGAACAAATATCCAAGTCTAGAATAAATAATCGAGATTATACTTATGATTAAAGAATTAATTTAACTTTCTAGAATTTTCTTGAATATTTTATTATATTTGGAAATTTTTCTTTTTCCAATTAATTATCGAAGTCAATCATTTACCTATCTGCCAATGTCCGATTCTTGATGTGAAAGTCTGTATGTGAATGATTTGTGATTTTAGGACTCGAGAATTAATTTCGTAATTTTCTGAGTTCGTCTGACTCGAGAAATCGAGAAAAGACGAAAAACGTGATGTGAATAGTGATTTCTCGTTTTTCGTAAATTGTTTAAGTTTAATTTGTCTGATGTTACCGAGTTAGGTTCCCGAGTCTGAAGGTTTGCTGGTTTAGTACTTGAGTAGAAACCGAGAAAGATCGAGTCAGATAAATCGAGATAAGTTAAAGAAAACTCCGAGTCAGGTAGAAGTCCTTCAGCCGAGCGTTAGAACTCGTTTCCGTTTTTAGAAAACTAGTCTCGTCCTTAAAAGATGTTATTTTTGAAGGAACGAGCGGAGTAGAGAAGTAGACGAAGAAGAAGGAAGCAACTACCCGACCGAACCCTAGCAGTCAGGTGGGCTTTTTAATCAAAAATCAAATGATGAATGTGATTACTATTATTATATTATGAGAGTTTTAAAGTTAATTGACTTGCCATTTTATCTGAGTATTTTGGTATGTTTAATCATCTAGGGTTCAGGAATGTGTGGGACAGGAACACACGTGTTGTTATTTGATTGATATGACTGTGAGCCTTACTTCGGTTAGGCCGATCACAGTGTTTGAGAAGGAGGCCTACTTCTCGACACATGAGATTATGTGGTAGATTGATTCATACCTGTTATCTATATTGACTGCGCAGTCGTTTCAAGAAAAGAAAATGATTTTTGCATGCACAAGTAAAAGTTTTAAATTGTACTAACACTTGTGATGCAGTGGCAAGGCAAGTTCAATTATATAGCTCTAGTCGAGCAAAGTTTAAATTATTTTGGGATGTGTTCACTGAGTACGAAGTACTCAGCCCTGCATGTATTTCTAAACGTGCAGGTTAGTTGGATGGAGATGGCGGACGGTGCTCGGCAGTGTGTTTATATGAATAAGTCGAGTCTTCTTTTGGAGTTTCAGCTTGGAATTGCATATCTTCATATATGTAATTGTGGGACTTGAGAGTATATTCCACTGCAAAACAATGTTTATTTGTTTATTAACTTACACTCTAATATTTGGTGTCGATACAATGAGCATGATGCTCGAAACCTACTTTTATTCGCTTTTATATTCTATCTGACTTGGTGATGGTTTAATATTCTAATTCCGACACTTGAGTTTTTGATCATTGCTCGTCTCCCTTTAAATTAAAATTGAAAGCATGTTATTATTTGTTATCGCTTTCATTCCATATTCCCTTGTTCCCGAGCATGATCCCTTGACTGAGTTTTGTTTTATTCCGAGGTTTCACTTTACTGTCCAATGGATTTTAGTCGTCTTTATACGTTAAAATTCGGGCTGTGACATCTATGACAAGGGAATCTGAAAGCTTCGACCATTTCGAATATTGAGGACAAAGAGCCATGGCAATAGGAGTGATGAGGCCACACAGCAAAGAACTCCACTATCTTGAGGTTTTTGGACAAACAACTGACGGAAAAGGAATTGGGCTAAGTTAAGCTGGGTGGATGTGAGCATTGCCGACATAACCATGAGCTCGGAACTTCGACAAGAACTATTCTCCCCCTTTGGAAGATAGTGTGAGCCAAGATGCGTTGGATCACTCGAAAGACGGGGTTGCGGAGGAGCATGGCTTGGATCTCCTGGATTCATAAGCCTTCCATGCATGTCATTGCTTTCCACAATTCTGTCAGCTTAAACTCCTTGGGTTTTTTACAAATGCCTCCCTCCGGGCAATTAAAAACCTCATTGATTTGAGTCATTATCATAGTGTGTGCGCGATCCCCCAATTGAAAGAACATCGTATGGGGAAGCTTGGATTGATGAATCGGGATATGCAATGTAGATAGTAACTCCAATGTAGCTCGCGGGCATGTAGGCCACATGCCGGTCAAGAGAGACCCCACTCTATTCGATCAAATAGCTCCTTGACATTGTCCCATAGCCCGAGATCCGTTAGAGTTTGATCATCTCGGCGGAGCTCCACATTAAACACTGTAGGAGCATACGGACCACTATTCTGTTGTGTACGTCGAGAGGCTGGATTCGAGGGTATGTGCTGAAGATACTCGGCTTGACGTTTCCCTTGGCAGGAAGAAGATACCGGAAGTTACTCTTTTTGTGGCGGCACCTCAATACATGGACGCTTATCCTTGCTTTTACCCATAGTACCTACCCTACACAACACAAGATTAGTCTCCAATCTCTACAACAATGCAACAATAATACCTATTTTAACCCCATTAATAGGACACTCCAACACCACACATATGCCCTTAACAATTCACTATAATTCTCAATCAACAAACAAGTTCCTTCAAAACTACAATTCCAAATACTTAACAATGAAGCACAATTTCATCATCACCAACCCTCATAAACAAAGTATCATGCTTCTTTCAACTAATAACCTCAAAATAATATGCTAATAATCACTTAAGGGTGTCAAAATATCAAAGCAATTAAGGAATAACCCTAAGTAATCAACTAGCATGCTCAATTCATCAATATTTCACGATGTAGCATGATAAATTACACATTTAAGCATTAAAACCCCCAAAATTCAAAATTAAAGCCCTAGAAAAATTACCCGAACATAAAAAACGAAAATAACACAAATTAACCAAAGAAATAACAACTAAAGCACTAAAAACGAAAAAATAAAGGAGTGTAATACCCAAATTTTCCTCCGTCGCTTAAAATAAAAATTTTATAAAAAATTAGGGCTTTGCACGCCTAAGCTCCTGATTTTCAATTCTAAGACCAACGGTGAAATCCGCTGTTAAAAATAAATTCCGGAAGTCAGTGAAACGAATACTGTATTAGGATTTTCGCGGACGAAAACTTTTTAATTCTAGAACTCAGATCGGGAAACCGTCTTATTTTTACATTCACGAAATTACGATACGAGTTCGCCCGAGAAAGTTCGTTTTTATGATTTTTCCGGACGAAATTTGAACTGTGATGTCTCGGGATTTTGTCGGATTTTCAAGTTTGAAATATACTTTTTAAGTATATTAATTATTCCGAATTTATTGGTTAAATCGAAATTTGACGAAAACGAGCCGAAATACGTTTTTATTTACGCGATTTTTATAACATCGTAACGAGCTGGAAAATGCGGTATTTGGAGGAATTTCTTCTCTCATGACCGACTTGCATCCTTTAGCATTTAGGATATTTCATTTTTTTAGTATTATCTCATGGTGACTCACTACCTTATATTATATAATAAGAGACACCTAAGTGGATACTATTGCATTAAGCCAATTATTCCATAAAAGAAAAAAATTACTACCTCTAAGAATATACTCAGTCACAACGCAAATCTTTACTGAATCACCATACTCATCACTCCAGTTTTACTACATACAAACAAACCAATAACCCAAAACTCTCGATCAAACATGGAGCTTCGCTAATCTCATTTTCCGTTGCACCGAAATCTCTCGATCGATTTCAATCAGTAAGTTTCCCGACTCAAGCCAAACTTCTTCATTTCATTCACCTGCAAAATCATAATCTGATCATCCTTTTTAATTCAATGCAAATGTCAAAACAATAATACTCCAACCAGAGAAGAAGCTCTACTAGCTGTTTAAGACTATAAGGAACGGAACCCATTGAAAGCTACAAGGCTTTCCTTAGAAATGAAAGGGGGATCTCTTCTAGCCATCTAAATCTTCTTTTATAAATATAAGTAGCAGCATTTCTGACCTTAAATCGAGGGACCACCTAGAAATAGATAAAGTTAAGGGATTTCTGCAACAGAAAGAGCCCCAACTCCTTTCACTAAACTAAGGTAACACCAAAACTCTGTTTTTCATTCGTTATTCCATCACTCGCTTTCCTAAACCATCAACCCCAGACATAGGAATTTCCAGCATAAGATTCTATTTCTAAACTTTCTAGCATCTCATAATCTATATCCAACAGATGACAAGAGATTAGAGAATATAGGGATTAAGCAAAATATTAGAACCTTACCTGTTATCACGAGTCTGAAATATGACTTTTTCGAGTCTTTTTATCGCGACATCCAGACCCGAGCATGGGCTGCATAAGGCCTTCACGGAACGAAAGTAGGGATGGCGGCTTCTCTCAAATCGTGTACGTTTTCAGTAAGCCGGAGGCGCGACGAACGCAGCGCTGTTGCTGCTGGCCGTGATGGCGGTGTTTGCGGCAACCAATGGTGGCGGAACAACGGCACGCCGGTCGGGAAAATCAGAAAGAATAGGGAGAGAGAAGGAGAAATAGAAGAAATATTAATAACCTTGAAATTAATTAGTTATCATAAACTAAAAAATTAAAAGAAATAAGAGGGGAAAAGTATAGGAGTCTCACGCGGCGGACGAGACGAACAACGGCGGTGCTACTCGTTATTACCCACTGCTCGTTTGGCCAAGAAATAGGTGACAATCGTATTCAAGGCCGCTGCCGTTTGGCCAAACAAGGGAATGGCGGCGTACGGTGACTGTGCCTTTGGGCGAACAAACGGCGGCGGCAACGACCCCTGCCACCATTGATGATTTTTGAGGTGGAACAGAGGCGAGACACTGGTGGAACTTCGCCGGAATTTGAGAGGTTGAAGCAAAACTAGAATTTCAGTTTGTAGATTAGGGATCTAGGGCTTATAATTTGGGGGTTTTTAGTAGAATTCGAGCACAAGGCGGAGATTCGAAAGAGGGAGGGACGAAGGGAAACGAGGGGTTGGGATGGTGATGATGGCGGCGAACTGCAGAAGCTCGCCGGAGAAGAGAGTGACGATTGTTGTTGCAGGCGTGATGAACGAGAGAATAGAGAGGGTTGAGAGAGAGAGAGAGAGAGAGGGGGAGAGAGCCAGAGAGTGAATGTGTCTACGTGTTGTGGAAATGAGTATTCCTTTAATTGGTTCTTTAGTTGGGCTTGGATGATTTTTAATCTATGGCCCTCTTAATAAAATTACTTAGTGGGCCAGATCAGGCTAGCAATGAACAAATTTATATGGCTTGGGCTTTATCTTAATTACATTGGGCTTCCGATTAATGGGCTGACTAGTGAGAAGAAAATTTAAAATTTCGAATGTAGTCTGCCACCTTGCACCAAAACGAGCATAACTTTCTTCTCGTTCTATATTTTTGAGATCCGTAAATTGTAGAGTAAACTAGACTTCAGTAGCTTTCCATCGATATATCGCGCGACTGCTAATTCTTTCCGAGTTGTTCCAGAATCGCGTACGAAGATACAGAATCTGTGCAGATTTATTTCTTCACAATTTTTCCTTCGATTTTTGGTTTTCTTCGCAACCTTCGATATTAGTTCGACAAGTCCAGCCAGTGAGTGATAAAAGATGTACGTCTAACTCTGTAAATTAATGAGACAAAATTTAGAAGAAACTCGAAACCTTTAACCGAGACTTAGATGAATGCAAAGCCCTAAAATCTAGAAATTGTTATCGAGTCCGTTATTCGTTTTTCTCTCGTCTAGTTCAGTTATTGAACTTGATTATTTTACCTTGAAAGGTGAAGCACAAGGGTGAAATTAAGACTCGAGGAAGGAGAATTTCGAATTATTCTATAAGACTACCAGGTGGGCTTTCTAAAACCAAAACTACGTTGAATGCCGTTACTTGTGAAGTGATTTTATGCGAGCGTTGCTCGAAGGTGTTTACGTATTGTTTTAATAAGTGAGTATTAAAGTTCTATCAGTGCTTTAATGAATTGTTTATGTGAATTCTATTATGTCTCTCTGCGTTAGCCCTCAGGTGCTAACCAGAGTATTGGATTCTGAGATAGCCCTCAGGCTGCTATCCAGATAATTCCAACTAAACGATCTGATTCTGAGATAACCCACAGGTGCTATCCAGAGGGACAGTTTCTGAGTTAGCCCACAGGTGCTTTCCAGACGATCGGATGTGAGTTAAAAACCCACAGTGTGTCATTTAGAAATTAAGTGTTCAGCAGTAAAAGTATTTATACAAGTGTTTATGAAAAGATGCATGATTAATTTATAATAAAACTCTTGTGAGTTGTTTTCGGCAACGTGCCCACTAAGTACTTTTGTACTTAGCCCTGCATGTTTGTTTTTTAATGTGCAGGTTGAGTGACGAAGGCGGAGGGGGTAGAGTAAAGGGCGTCTTTAAAGAAGTAAAGTTAATTGAAGCCTCGATTTCACATTCGATATGTGATATCATTTTTCTACATTTTTCCGCTGCCAATTCTGTAAACTAGTTTCAGTTAAAGTATAACTTAGAACTAAGTTTCATCCTTTGAACTTAATCCCTTTTAAGAATAGCTATGTCGAGTGATCTTCCGTGATTTACTCTTTCTTTCATTAAATAAAATAGGTTCTCTTATTAATGTAAATCCTTTCGGTTTAAGTTGTTATTACTTTAAACCTAGTTTTCTCTGAATACAGTTTGACGAGCGATCCTTCAAGATCGACTCTCTTTTATTCAAGTTCATCGTAATTAGTGTTAAGTTAATGTGTTTTATTCATTTATTCCCCTTCTTTTCTGTTTCTTTATTCCAATCCCTAGTCGCACCCCGGCTTTGCCATCCTTCGGGAAGTCGGGCCGTGACAAGGAGTTACCTTAATTTTGAAGGAAAATAAACAAAAACGAGCAAAAATCCCAAAACTTGGGTTGAGAGGATTTGGTGGATGAACACATAATTTGCTTGGATGGAAAGGTAGCTTAGGTAATGGGTAGGAGTTGTGTGGAAGGAATTAGAGAGATATGGAAGATTGAAAGAGAAATTTGAGAGGGAAAGGCTAGGGATTGCGTGAGTTTTGAAAGGGGAAGGAAAGAAATAAGAGAGAAAAGAAAAAGAAAGGAAGAAAAAGAAAGAAAAGAGGGAAAAACGACGGATCGGCGGTTCAATAACCCAAATCGGCGCTCCAGCCGCCCAAACTGGCGCTCCAGGCTCCAAGCGCCGGTTCGACCGCCGATCAGCATTAAGGCGGTAGAGTGAGTCCTGCAACTTTTGGCGGTCCGGACCCCCAAATCGGCGGTCCGATCCCCCAAACTGGCGGTCCAGCAGCAAGGTGCCGATCCGACCGCCAGTTGGCATTAAAACGCAGTCCGGAATCGTAATACCCCGTATATTTATAGCCCTAATTAATCGTCTTAAGTGTGATTATGTGTGCTTAGGTTCTTTTGAATGTTATTATATGTGATCTTGTGTGATTCTATGTGATAAAAATTTCCGAGAATAATTTTTTTTCGTAAAATGACCAAAATGCCCTTGAAGGACATAATCGTATTTTTTCTTGTTTCAAAAACTCGAAACAAAGATGAGAAGAATTATATGAGATTAAGGATGTGAGATTTAGTATGAGTTTGAATTTCGGGTAATTCGAGACAGTTGACTTTTTATGAATAGTAACTTTGACCGGAAAAGTCAACCCTCGGTCAACGGACCCCGAATTCAATTTAATGAGTGTCATTGGAATCTAAAATTTATTTTGAGACCAATGATATAAGTTTGAGAATTTTCTGAGATAATTTAAGTCGAGAATGAATTTATTTTGAAAACGCGACTAAAGTGAATAGTAACTCGTTGCGACTTTTTACGACTTTTTCGTTAAGCGAGAAGTACCCCTGAAACTTGGGTATTTCCGAATCTAAAAATTATTTCCTAACTAATGACGCAAGTTAGAGAAAAATCCGAAATATAGAAATCGAGTTTTGAGCTATTTTTTAATCGGAGACGAGTATGCACGACAGAGATTTTACGACTTTTTCGTTATTTGAAATTTATATATGAAAGTTGGGTGCTTTAGAACCCATAAATTATTTCATGAGTAATGGAACGAGTTAGAGTGAAATACGATGTCTAGAAAGTGCCGAAAAAAGAGATTAAAGTTTATCGTTTTGAGGGAGATACATTTACCGATAAACTTTTTTCTTGCGGGAATTTTTATCCGATAAAAATCAGATTTTTCTCTCGATACCAGCCATCCTTATCCTTCTTCTCTCCCTCAAATCTCCCCCACTCTCACCTTGGCAAGTGGTGTACACTCTCTTGTCCTTCATCAAATAATACACACATCATTCCTTCTCTCCACGTCTCTCTCTCCCTTCGGCTATCATCACCTTCACAATATCATCATCTCTCCTTCATCATCTTCATAGGAGCAGCAACTCTCCCATGGCTGCCAAGCTCCATACTCCTCCATAAGTTATCATTTCTTCCATCAAAGTGAAGCTAAAATTCAAGAGTTCAAGGGATTGATCACCATCATCCCTCTCTTCTCCTTCCACCTCCAAGGCAGCTATCATCACCTCCATAGCTGCTAGTTTTGAAGCTCCAAAGCTTCATATTTTTCGATCAAAATTCAAGAAACAAGACTAGACTCCAAGAGTTCAACACATAATCTTCTACTTCTTGTAAACCTCAAAGTAAGAACAACTCTGTTCTTCCTTCTTTTCTTCTTGAAGCTGCCGACTTCATCTCATCCTCATAAGCTTCGATTTTTCTTCAAGAAAATTAAGAAAAGGAAGCTAGAGTTGCGAGGAACGAACTAGAAAGTATAGATCAATGAAGAGTAGTAAGATTTTCCAACTTTTTGCTTAAAAACTACTTATTCTTCTTCCTTGCCATGATCGAACTATATGAGTATATTAAGAAATAAGTTGAGCATTGTGTTCTTGAGCATGAATCCTTGAATAAGCATGCCTTCCATGCAAAGAATTAAGAAAAGAAATTCATGAGATATATATATATATATATATATATATATATATATATATATATATATATATATATTAATCGTGAGTTTAGGAAAGACAAAATAGGAATTTTTATATCTTGATTCCTATCTTGAGTTTGATGATTTCTATGTGTTTTAGAGATTATTTTGAGCATGCTAAGATGAGTTCTTGAAGGAAATAACAATTTATGCATGAAAGTATGAAAGAAATCGAAGGTTATGTCTTAAAAGTGATTTATGTGAGTTTTGAATAATTTCTTGAGTTTGATGAATGATATGAGTTCTATGATGATATATGAGCATGGTTAAATGATTAAAATGAAGAAATAATCATTAAAATGAGAAGAGAAATTTTGGAGAAGATGATGAATAGTGAAAATTTATTTTTGATATATATGTTCTATGATGAATTTGAGGATGGATTTAATCAAATCAAGAGATGAAAAGCATGAAATTGTTTGATGGATGTATGGTAAAACCGTGTGTGTATGTATGTGTATATATATGATTGTCACAGCCCCAAATCCCGAGGGACGGCAGAAGTCGGGGTGCGACTGGGGTTGGATTAAAGAAGCGGGGAAGAAGGGGACTAACTGAACATACATACAAAAAAGACAACAAATATTATGTGAACAAGACTTTAATTACAAAAGGAAGAGTAATTCTCGAAGGATTACTCGACTGAAAGTACACGATGGATAAACTAAGTTATAAGACAGATCCTAGTCTACAGTGATTACATATATGTTCATCAAAATACTAGAGTTCTGCAGCAGAAAAGTGATCCATACTAACTAAAGTCTTCCTATGACAACTTCATTCAACCTTCGCCGCTTCCATCGCTTCAACCTGCACATTTAGAAAACATATGCAGGGCTAAGTACAAAAGTACTTAGTGGGCACATTGCCGAAAACATATTCATAAGTATAAATAATCAGGCATCTCATAATCGTAGCACATCGGGGTTTTATTGAAAGGGCCCGTGTCTACTAAACATTTTCTGACTCGTTTGTATAAAGTAGCTTGTACAAGCATTTTCTGGTATGTTACGTTCAAATCTTGACCAATTCTCATTCACCGTGGCTGGTACCCCTCAACAGGGTATCACATACACCACAGGTTACAAAGTGCACTAACTCTGGAAAGCACTTAGTAGCTAACTCAGAGCCGATCGTTAACTAATAAATCTGGAAAACACGAAGGTTAACTCAGATACAAGAGAACTCACATAAAATATTTAAACAGTTTATGCCATGATTATCACTTGAAAACACAGATATCAAAGCGATAAAGGAAGGTTTTAGAGCATTGCTCGTTTTATTTCATATATAAAAGCCCACCTTGTAATACATAACTAAAAAGCACTAGCTTCCGATCTTCTGATCTTCCGTCCTTTCCTTACTGCTGGCTTCCTCCTTCATCGTAAAATAATAACACTTAAAATCGGGTCGTAAAAGATAATCGATCATTAAAACTCGAAAAAGGTTTTAGTCGTTTCATTTCTTTAGGCAAATGCACGCTTACTAGTTTCATTTTAATTAAACGGGAACGAGACTCGAACAAATCTCGTTTAGAACTCGAAAGGTCTCATACTCGACTCTTAGGTCAGTAGAGAGGGTAGTCGATAGCTTAAAACGACTTAAAAGATCAAAAGGAACTAAGTTGGAAAAGAAATCAACTTAGGAAATTAAGTTTTAGTTCTTTAGACAATTTAGACAATTTCTCGCTTAACTAAACTTCTTTACTTTAACGGATACGAGATGAGATCTCGTCTTGTTTAGCACTCAAGGCTCCTTTCTTGACACTGGGGTCAGTAGGAAGATAGTCGTCAAGTTATTATGGTTTAAACGATCGAAAGAAACTAAGTCGCGAACAAAACAACTTAGAAGAATGAAATCTGAAAATTCGCTGCGCAAGGCAGTAACTCTGGGGGCTGCCCAGAATAGGGGATCTGGAAACAGGGGATGAGACCTGTACCGTTGGAAAGCTTGGGGTGTCTAGTTTACGTTCCAATTTACGGATCGCAAATCCGTTAAACGAGCTAAAAGTTATTACAGTTTCCGGTAAGGGTCGCAAAACTGCCGCGCTAACCCTAGTTGCTCGATAGAATCAACGTATAACTTCTTAGGTTCGTTCTAAGTTCTCGTATTCGATTTCTTATGAAACTTGACCCTTAAGGCAGTTATCACGTACCCCCGTACGTGATGAACTCCTTCTCAAAACTCGTCCAAAAGCACGACGTTCTAAACGTCGGCTTTCAACTAACATGTACTAAACCAACAAGTTATCAAATTCTCGTTCTAGTTCTCGACTATTACTATAACTCATATAATATTAGCTCGAAAGCTCATGACATCAACTACAAAGTTATTCCCAAGTCCATCGTAAACAATAATATCAAGTTAGAATTCTCATTCGCCTTCTCGGTTATTAGTTACGTCTAATGGTTTGTCTCTTACACAATTTTCAAAGTTGTCGGATTTCGTTCAAATTTTACGTCATTAAACAACATCTAACTAGAATCACTTTCATGCATATAATCACTTCACATCAACACTATATTTCAACTTACGACGAGTTCTTCGTCTCTTACATCCCACCAAATAATTTTAGAAAATTCTCAAATAAATTCCTATCAACAATTAATACCAATTACAACCTTATTCCATCAACCAAACATCATCTAAATCAAACACATGAAAATCCCTAATTTTCTACTTATTTTCGGTTTTAACTCATGGATTAAGAGAGTGATTTTCTTCATTAATCAACACCATTTAACTCTTAATCATACTATTATAACATCAATTAATCAATTCAAGTCTAATTACACATTAACGTACGAAATCCCCAATTTCAAACCCTAAACCCTAAATCGATTTCAATCAAACAAAGGGCTTTCGATTTCTCTTAGTTCTAATCACTAATTAAACACTTCCTAAGCATGAATTTAACATCAATTGAAGAATCCCAAAAATCCTACAAAAAGCCCTAAAATTTCGGTAATAAAGAGAAGTTAGGGTTCTTGGTTTTCAATCAATTTCAACCCTAGAATTCATATCTAATCACCACTAATTTCACTTAATCGAAGATCAAAACATCTAGTTCATCTTTTCTAAAACTCGATCCAAGAAGAAAATAAAAAGAAGAGGAATCCAATTGGATAGAAACATGGAGGAGATGAATACCTTGAGATTTAACAAAGGAAGTAATAGGTTTTGATGATTGGATGATGACTTGTATGATTTCTTGCTCAAGATCTTGAAGATCTAACAATAGAGAAAAAGATGAAGATGGGAGAGGAAGAGGGGAGGGGGCTGCCGAAATTTTGAGGGAGGGAGGAGATGTGATTTAGTTGATATGTTACAAGGTTATAATACTTTAGGTTAAATAGGTGTAAAGGTGAATAGTAATAGTAGTAGTAGGTGAAAAGTAAAAACTATATAAAAAAAATGAAATATCTTGCTAAAGTGAGAGAGAGAGGTCGGCTATGAGAGGGAAGGGAGGGAAAAATATGCGCTTTTCCGACGCGATACGACGTTACGGAAATCGGACAACGAAAAACGTAGCTCGACACAAAATCGTCACGATCCGATTCGTCCAAAAATTCTAACGTACTAAACTTAATCGGCAAATAATATTTATAAAATTTATTTTGACAAAAACTCGGGACGACACAGTCCGAGTTTCGTCCGGAAAATCATAAAAACGAACTTTTGCGGGCGAGTTCGTATCGCGATTTCGTGAATGTAAAAATCAGACGGTTTTCCGTTATGAGTTCACGAACAAAAAACTTTTCGTACGCGCTAACCCTAAATACAGTAGTCGTCTAGCTGACTTCCGTAATTTATTTTCAGAAACGGATTCGACCGTTAGTCTTAGAATTCAAAATCGTAAACTTAGGCGTGCAAAGCCATTTATTTTATTAACTTTAAAATTTTAAGATCGTAAGGAATTTCCGGGGCATTACAATGATTTTGTGTTTTTATGAATTTATTTGATGAATTGGTGGATTAAAAATAAAATTCAACAATATCTATGGAAGAAAATACCACCAAAAGAGAGAAATGAGTTTATATAAATACACACACACACACACACACACACACACAGATATATATATATATATATATATATATATATATTTCGTAATATATACATAGAGAAAATTTTGGGAATTTAATTCTTATAAATATTTGGAAGAATTGATGATATAAAAATGAAAATAGAGATAGAATGAGCAAAAATTTAAAAAGAATTAAAGAAATAAAATTTTATACTCAAGATATGAAAAAATTCGAACAATATTGAGAAGAGGAAATTGTGCTTTTTGAGTTTTTAAGCACAAATTGGTAAATTAAATGAGAATAATAAAATTAAATTTATTTGGAGTAAAACTATAAATCAAAATCAAGAGTTTGATCATCAATGGGGAAAACCCCAATAAATTTGAAGCCTTTGAGGCTAAGAAAATAGTTTTGATGATTTTGAGCTTAAAAGAGATAAATTGAGTTGAGGATAATCAAATTAGAATTTATTTGAGTATAAAGAAGTATTACATTGTAAGAAATAAAATTCTATAAAGAAATCCCCAAAATAATTGAAGGAAATAAAATTCTATAAAGAAATCCCCAAAATAATCGATGTTATTAACGTAAAGTTGAGAGAAAAATAAGTATATTAGCCACTTGAATCGCTCAATTTGGAATTTGTATGACAAAGTTATGAAAATCGACGATTTTCTAATTTAAAAGTTAATTTACGAGAATTTAAGTATAAACGAGGAAATAAAGAAGTGTTTGTGCTAAAAATAATAAAAGATAAGTAACGGAACTTAAATCGAGCAAAAATTAGTTTTAATAAATAAAGATATATTGGATGTCGAGGATTAAAAGAGAAAAATAAAAAGAATTTTCTCAATGATAAAGTCAAAAATCAAAATTGAACGAAAAATCGTTCAATAGAAATTATTTTGAGTAAAATATAAGAAAATAATAATTTTCCGACTAAGTTAATATATTTCTCGAGAAAGTGTCAAAAAGTAACTCAAAAAATTTTATCCGAGAAGTCGGAATGAGAATCGGAATTTAAAATTTAATTCCTTGAATTTATCTATAAGAGACAAAGTTAAGTTTGATGAAAACCGAAAAATATTATTTTAAGTTGAAAAACGAGCAGTATGATATATCTGAGATAATTATCTGTGGATATTTGATGTGACTGTGAAATGATACAGTTATGAGTGAAATGTGAAATGTGTGAACGAGAAAAGATCTCTGATGGTCCCGAAACGAGTTACTGGTGTATGGGGGGGGGGAATACACCAGTTAGGATTTTAAAACTTTACCCTGGAAAAATACTTCAACTGAGTAAGAACACTCAGTTGTAATCTCACAGCTGAGTAAGCAACCTCAGCTGAAAGAGTTGTGCGGTGCGGAAAGTGGTGGAAAATAAATTCGTTATAACAACTCACGCTTTTATGCTTGGTTGGTCAAAAACCAAAACAGTTGAATATGCAAAAATACAGTTTGTATGTCGGTTAGTTTGGTCAGTTGAAAGATGCTAATAGTAACTGAACAGAAATAAACACAGACACACAAAATTTAACGTGGTTCAGGGATAACCCTCCTACGTCCACGGGGAGTTGTGAGTCCACACAACTCTGTCCAAGTTCTTCTGGATAAACCACTCAACTTACGCGGGCTGAGCAACCGTTAAGGATAAGTTTGCGGGTACTTATCAACCTTTACAGTTAAGTTTACGGGTACTTAACAACCTGACTACTCAATTACAGGAAGAGTAGAATCCTAAACCTTTTCAGGTGAAAGAAAGTGGGTTTCCAACTAAAAGCTCTAGCGTGAAGCGAGCTAAGATCTAACTCTATACGAACTCTCACTAAGTGATGTTCTCAAGGTTCGATCTAAAGACACAAAAAAAAATTATCTAACTCTAGGACCTTCAACTAATGATGTTCTAAGAGATTTAGTTCAGTTCGTGAAGAATATTGCTCTTTTCTTTTTGCTCTCAGATTTCTTCTCGTGTGTGTGTCTTGTTCTACTCTTCAAATGAATGAGGGCCTCTATTTATAGGCGGGGAGTATCAACTAGCCGTTGGAGGAGCTGTTGATCTCTGATCGTTGAAAGCGATGGCTTGTCTCTCATCTCTGCAGACTTTTCTGATATGGCATCTGAGTTCTTCTGCTTTCCATCTGAGACAACCTTGTGTTGGGCCAAATGGGGTAGTGACCGAACGGTCAAACCCTCATGTGACTTCCTTTTTAAATTCAAATTCAAACCTTTCTGACATTCAACCTCGGTTAGTCGGTTGAAAGTCTTGATCTTTATCTGAGTGGTCTTCAGCTGATGTTCTGTCTGAACCGTTGACTCTCAGCTCACCTTGAACTTCATGTTGAGACTTCTTTATAACTTCCCCCTTCTTGAAACATTCTCTTTATCGGATGGCATTCTATAGCTAATGTTCGAACTGAACAGTTGGCTTGAACTCTCAGCTGTCAAAAAGCATAGCTCTCTCATCAGGCAGTCTTGTAACTGGTGTTCCTTATCTGACATCTTTAACCCTGCAACCATGTGCATCAAACTTGATAGAGAAACCATTATCACAGAATTGGCTGATGGATAGCAAGTTATGCTTCAATCCATCAACATAAGAGACATTTGAAATTGAAACATGATTGGTTTCAAGGGTACCGTAACCTCTGGTGTAACCTTTTGAGTTATCACTAAAAGTAACTGAGGGTCCTTCTTTTTCCACGAAACTTCCAAGCAAATCCTTCAGATTTGTCATGTGTTTCGAGCATCCGCTATCCATCACCCACATTGTAGCAGACGCCTTCTTCTTCCTCAGTTGTTTCTCCTGTACCTGCAAAGAGAAACTCGCTTAGGTCCCCAATTTCAGTTGGGTCCTGGAGGGTTAGAACTAGTTCCCCCTGGAACTGTGCGTCGCTTTTCCCTGTATACTCAGATGGATTTATCATTCCAAATCACTTTTCCTTCATCATCAACTATAACAACACCTCGGTTATTCTTAGGCTTGTTGTTAATAGAGATGTTTTGTTTCTTGGGAGGAGTTGGATTTCTCCCATGTTGAGCTTTAGGAGGTGAGGCTTTCCCCCTGTTTTGATGGCGATTCTTGTTCTGTTGAGTTTGTTTGTGAGGTCGGACGCCATATTGGAATCTTTGTGACTGATTCTGATTCCAACTTCTTGAGTGTTGTCGATAGGTGTTCATGCCCTGTTGATGATTCATATTATGGCATGAATATCTCCAGTTGTTCGACCAGCTCCTCATTGGTTGACTCGGTTGGAACCTTTGGTCGAACTGATGTTGGAACCGTTGTTGATTCAGATGATTGAGCCCATGTCTGTTCTGAGGTCGGTTCCATTCCTTCTGATGTTGACTTTGAGGTTGATGTAGAGGTCGGTTCTGATTCTGAGTTCGGTTGCGGTTGTGCCTTCGACGCCTCTGATTCCACTTCTGACTTTTGGAACATTCCCCCTCAGTTGATATCCCAACCGATGGAACATTCTGTCCTACATCAGCTACTCATTTTTCCTTCTCAGTTGTGATCCTATTGGTCGGTTGAACTTGCTGAGAGGTGGAGGTTGAATTAGCTTCTGGAGACACAGCTATGTCTAGCTCGACAGCTGTGACTTCTACAGCTTTGATGAAGGTTGCTGGTGGAATTCCAGTATCCTTGACAACATCATAGCCGAGTCCTGACACGTCATCCATCTGTCTACTATAACTGATAAGATTCTCTATGATCTTGGATCACTGATACAGCTTGATTAGATTGTCCTTCTCAGTTTGCAACTCCTTGACGAGGACAGTTATCTGCTCGGTTTGTCCATCTGACTTCTTTATCAGCTGTTCGATCTGAGCCTATTAATTTTTCAACTGATCTTGTTGTTCCTTGATCTGTTTTGTCAACTCCTCATCAGTTGGAACCTTAGCTTCATTCAGCTGACTCTTGAGATTTTCAATCTCCTTGGTTTGGCTTTTTATCAGATCGTCCTTCTCGGTTAAGGAATCTTCAAGTTTGGTGAACTGAGCTTGAAGACTCTTAAACTCAACCGATTGCTGAAGCAGTTCCTCACTGAGTTCTTGAAAATCACTCCAGGAGGGTTCCAACTCATCGTCCAGAGATTCCTGCATGTTAGAAGTATTGGAAGAATTTAACTGAGCAGGAGTAGATTGTACTTCAATATCATCTTGGTCCGTTCCAAGTGCCATGAGGCATTGATCCTGACTGATGGCGTTGTTGGTAGAAGTCAGCTCATCTTCATCTTCCGTATCAGTGAAGATATCCATATCATTAGCTGCTTCTTCTGCTACCATGGCCTTGTTCTTTGCAGATTGCTTGGCCCTCAACGCTTCTCTTTCTTTCTTTGAGAGGTCTGGACAGTCAGCTTTGAAGTGTCCTTCCTTGCCGCATTCGAAGCAACCATTAGTGACTGGCTTCGAGCTGTCTCGAGTTCGGTTTGATTTGTAGAATTGTTTGTATTTCCCGAACCGAGTGTCCATGTCGGCTAACTTCTTTGACAGTCGTGTCAGCCGATCTAGTTGGCCTCGATGATCTCAATTTCGAGTAGTCAGCTCGGAGAGCAACTGACTTGGAGGCTAAGCCAACATCCTCAATTCTACTTGTCTGATCTGAGGACTGAGATCTCCTCCTGTTGACCTTATGCTCATTTCCTTTTAAGATTGAGAACAATCTTTCAGTTCCCATTTCACCAAGGTCAGCTCGGCTTTCGTGAATATTGGTGAAAGTATCCCACTCAGCCGGTAGAGCTTGCAACACTTTGAGATTGATTTCTCTTAGTGTGTATTTTCCTCTTCGGATGGACTGGATTCTTCTGATGATGTCCATAAACTGGAGCTCTAGCTGATCGATGGTCTCATCAGGTCGCAGACTGAAGTTGTCGAAATCGTGACATGCATGTGAGAACTTGTTTTCCTTTGTCTCGTCGCTTCCTTCACTCAGCGATGCAAGGATGTCCCACATCTCTTTTGCAGTCTCACACTCCTCTATCCAAGGCAGATAATCTTGTCCAACTGTGGACATTATTGTGCTCTGAGCCCAGATATCCAACTAGCTCACCTTGGCCTCCTCTGGAGTGTAGTCTTCTGGCTGTTTCTCCACATACTCCACCACTGTATCTCCATCGTTAGGATTTGTGGGAGTGCGAGCTATTCTTTCTTTGATGACGATCGGTCCGGAAGAGAGAACTTGTTGCATCCTATGATGCTTCGAAAGTAGGATCTTCTTCATCCGTGTTCTCCATGATGTATAATTGACTACTGAGAACATGACGACGATCTTGTCCTTGACGTCCATCTGCACACAACAAACAGAACAAATATGCAAGCAAATATGCACTAGCGTGAAAAGATCTGTTCAGTTGACCACTGAAGAAAATTTCTCGAATTCACACCTTGTGAAACAGAGTCAGCAGTCTTTTGAACCACTGCTCTGATACCACTTGATGGTCCCGAAACGAGTTACTGGTGTATGGGCGAGGGGGAATACACCAGTTAGGATTTTAAAACTTTACCCTGGAAAAATACTTCAACTGAGTAAGAACACTCAGTTGTAATCTCACAGCTGAGTAAGCAACCTCATCTGAAAGAGTTGTGCGGTGCGGAAAGTGGTGGAAAATAAACTCATTATAACAACTCACGCTTTTATGCTTGGTTGGTCAAAAACCAAAACAGTTGAATATGCAAAAATGCAGTTTGTATGCCGGTTAGTTTGGTCAGTTGAAAGATGCTAATAGTAACTGAACAGAAATAAACACAGGCACACAGAATTTAACGTGGTTCGGAGATAACCCTGCTACGTCCACGGGGAGTTGTGAGTCCACACAACTCTGTCCAAGTTCTTCTGGACAAACCACTCAGCTTACGCGGGCTGAGCAACCGTTAAGGATAAGTTTGCGGGTACTTATCAACCTTTACAGTTAAGTTTACGGGTACTTAACAACCTGACTACTCAATTACATGAAGAGTAGAATCCTAAACCTTTTTCAGGTGAAAGAAAGTGGGTTTCCAACTAAAAGCTCTAGCGTGAAGCGAGCTAAGATCTAACTCTATACGAACTCTCACTAAGTGATGTTCTCAAGGTTCGATCTAAAGACACAAAAAAAAATTATCTAACTCTAGAACCCTCAACTAATGATGTTCTAAGAGATTCAGTTCAGTTCGTGAAGAATATTGCTCTTTTCTTTTTGCTCTCAGATTTCTTCTCGTGTGTGTGTCTTGTTCTACTCTTCAAATGAATGAGGGCCTCTATTTATAGGCGGGGAGTATCAATTAGCCGTTGAAGGAGCTGTTTATCTCTGATCGTTGAAAGCGATGGCTTGTCTCTCATCTCTGCAGACTTTCCCGATATGGCATCTGAGTTCTTCTGCTTTCCATCTGAGACAGCCTTGTGTTGGGCCAAATGGGATAATGACTGAACGGTCAAACCCTCATGTGACTTCCTTTTTAAATTCAAATTCAAACCTTTCTAACAGTCAACCTCGGTTAGTCGGTTGAAAGTCTTGATCTTTATCTGAGTGGTCTTCAGCTGATGTTCTGTCTGAACCGTTGAACTCTCAGCTGACTTTGAACTTCATGTTGAGACTTCTTTATAACTTCCCCCTTCTTGAAATATTCTCTTTATCGGATGGCATTCTATAGCTGATGTTCGAACTGAACAGTTGGCTTGAACTCTCAGCTGTCAAAAAGCATAGCTCTCTTATCAGGCAGTCTTGTAACTGGTGTTCCTTATCCGATCTTTCATCCGGGGTTGTATCCGAGTGTTGCTCTGTTGCCGTCTTTAGCTGGAGACCTGTAAAGATAAAATCTTAACATTGCTCAAACAGCGAGCCTAACAGCTAACAATAGGAACTGGCAACATCTACTCGGTTGGGGTCAGTTGGTTTTGAAATTTATCAAAACTCAATACTAATAAATTTCCCAACAATCTCGTATTTGTTTGAAATTATTTAATTTAAGAAATCGAGAAAATTTGAGTTTAAAAGAATAATAGATTTTAATATTAATATTTGAATGCTCGATTTTGTTCAAAAACGAGAATATATGCTGAAAAGTCTGTTGGTATAGTACTTGGATAGAAATTAAGAATCGAGCGTTTGAGGATTCAAGTTAAGAATTTAGAAAACCGAGACGAGTAAAAATCTGTTAAACGACTTAAGATTTCGCTATTTTTTTCCAAAACCATAAAACTCGCCCTTATATATTATTATTTTTTAAAGGCGCGAGTCAAGAGGAAAAGTAGGACGGCGAGCAGAGAAAGAGTAGTCGAGTTAAGCCACTTTCCAGGTAGGCTTTTACTTAAAGTTGATTGACTTGCCTGAGTTTTTATGTTTTGGTATGCAATCATCTACTTTATATTATGAGTTAAATGAGTTATGTGGACGCACGGGATGAGGTCCTGTTCAAAACGAGACAATGCATGCATTAGATTAGGTGACCATGAGCCTTATTATAGTCTAGCCGGTCGTAAAGTAACTGTGAGCCTTGCTTCGGTTAGGCCGGTTATATAAAGACTGTGAGCTTTGCTTTGATTGGGCCGGTCACGGTGCTCGAGGAGGAGGCCTACTTCTCAACACCACAGGAAGATGAGACGCGTAGATGGATTCGTACGTGAGATAAAATGTCTGCAGACGATTTCAGAAAACAAACAAAAATGTTCTAAGCTGCCACAAGTCGTAAAATCTTTTAAATAACTATATATAACACTTGTGGTGCAGCTAATGAGGCAAGTACAATCATATAGCTCTTTCGAGCTAGTTTTCTAAATTATTTTGGCATGTGTCCACTGAGTACGAAGTACTCACGCCCTGCATGTTATTTCTAAAACGTGCATGTTAGCTCGAATGAGGAAGGTTACGGTGTGCTTGCGCGGCTCATTGTCAATAAAATCTAAAATTGAAGTTTAAGCTTGAGGTTATGTGTCTTCACACATATAACCTTAGGATTCTAGTCGATGTTTATATTCCGCTGCAACGTCATTTATTTGCTATAATCGTGCCTTGCATGCTCGGTCCCAAAATCTAATGAGCTCGTATGCTCGAGCTAAACCCATTGAATCCTTTCTGAATTCTATCCAAAACGAATTTGGATTTTCTAACAATTCATCATATCTGTTTCACCACCATTTGACGATTAAAAGTTAAAAGTTGGTCCACTTATTGAATGCAACGTTTATTAAACAACCAAACCTAATTCCTTGATTGATTCGACATCTAAAACCTTAATAAATATTCATTCCTTGGAAAAGTAATTGATTATTAACTCAAATAATTGTGAGCATGAGTTGGTATTTGATGTTATTCTTCAATTACCGAGCATGTTTTCGAGTAAAAATCAAGTTGTTCCATCTCACTGCCCTTTGTATTCTAGTCGTTTCAATACACTAGAAGTAAGGTTGTGACAGGAATACAGAGATTTTCGGCGCCTTACCCGGCGGTCTGGCTCCAGGTCGCCAGTTTGGCGAGTCCGACCGCCAGTTTGGGCGCCGATTGGAGATTTCAACATTTTCTATTTAACTAACGAAAGACGAAACAACGAGCTCAACAAACACAACAAACTAAAACCAACGAACCTAACACACACACACAAAAATGAAATCAACAACCATCAACCAAGGAAGACACGCATTCAAAGATAACCACCAAGCACACAACCACAAAGATAGAAACAATAACTAAAAACGGAAGATAAAAGAAACGAAAACCAAAACAAGTAAAAGTGTTGGGGTGCCTCCCAACAAGCGCTTTGTTTAACGTCTAAAGCTAGACGATACCTCACTTTTCCATTGCACTTGAGAAGCTCATAAGTCCCTTTTCCATTGCACTTATACACAACATACAGGCCCGTCCATCTAGACTTCAACTTGTCCGAAAATAAACGAAGACGAGAATTATAAAGAAGTACCTCATCTCTAGGAGCAAAGTCTTTGGAACGAATGGCACGATCATGGAATTTCTTTACCCTTTCCTTGTAGATCCTATAACTTTCAAAAGCTTCGTTTCTCCACTCATCAAGCTCAAGAAGCTTCTCAAGCCTTGTATATCCGGCTTCCTTAAATTCAAGATTAATCTGCCCCGTGGCCTAATATGCCTTATGCTCAAGCTCAATGGAAAGGTGACACGACTTTCTAAAAACAAGTTGAAACGGAGACATGCCAATGGGAGTCTTGTATGCGGTGCGATAGGTCCAAAGTGCGTTGTCCAAATGATTAGCCCCAATCCTTCCATATGCCACCGACTTCTCAAGAATTTGCTTTATCTCCCTATTTGCTAACTCCACTTGGCCATTTCCTTGAGGGTGATAAGGAGTGGCAATCTTGTGCTTCACCCCATATCGAGAAAGTAAACTTCCCAACCACTTATTATTGAACTGTGATCCCCAGTCACTTATCAAAGCTCTTGGAGTCTCAAAACGAGTAAGGATATGCTTTTGCAAGAATTTGAGAACTACCTTTGAATCATTCTTCGCCGTGGGAATTGCCTCCACCCATTGAGATACATATTCCACCGCAAGTAAAATGTAAGTATAACCTTATAATTTGGGAAAGGGTCCCATGAAGTCAATTCCCCACACATCGAATAACTCGACTTCCACCATGATATTTTGCCGCATCTCGTCTTTCTTGGAGATGTTTCCCATTCTTTGGCACCTATCACAAGACTTCACAAAAGCAAAACAATTCTTAAAGATGGAGGGCCAAAAGAAACCACTATGGAAAACCTTTATAGCGGTCCAATGATGTCACATCCCGGTTCTCATAAGCCGAGATGCGACAGAGGGAGAATAAAGAGGCGGGAAAGAAAGAGGTGTATAATTAATTATGAAATAATAAGGTGAGGCGACCAAACCGCGCTACACCAAAATAAAAGATGGGGTAAACATGTGTCTAGCATAACAAAAGGAGTCGAGCATCCACTTCATCAAATGGTATTACCATGAGTGAGTGGAAATTCGAGCGTCCAATAGAAGCTGATCACAAGGCACTCTCCATCAAAAGCAATAAATAATGCAAGAGAATAGACACCAATATTTTTTAGAATGGTTAACATATATCTACATATGTCAAAAAGATTTAGCTACTATTGTTTCAAGACATCATTTAGGGTAGTTTATTTATACCCTCGCCTCAGTCTTGCGCCTCACCATCTGCCTCCAACCCTGAAAAACATTTGAAAACATTTGGGATGAGTACAAAAGCACTCAGTGGGTGTAACAGTGGCTTTGATTTCTAAAACATTTTATAAATCAGCAATTTATCCATATAATAGTGTAACAGATGATTTTAGAAATCAAAGCCTCATCTGAATACACAAAACATAATTTTCATGAGTATGTGTAGTTCTGACTGATTACTCGAGATCGTGGGCCACATGTCACCGACGGATCTAAACTAGTACTCGGGACCAAGTCCCTGAAGTAATTAAGTTTACTTTACATAGGCCAGGAGCCTTAGCTCAAGACCGCTAGCTACAATACAATAGAGATCAAACCATTGCATTGTAACGGGGTGCACACAATATTCAGTTGATGCCTGTGTACTCACTGAATATCTCGATCGATTAACTAGAGTAATAATTTGGAACACACATAAAATATTTTATGGATAATTACATTTTGACATAATATAAAGAATTTAGCACCCAAATATTTACTTTAAAAACTTTTACCCACCTGAAACTCAAGACAACAACAGAAGTCTGCTTGTAACTAGGATGCTACTTCCAGAAATAAAACACGATATTTTTCTTATATAACTAGATTTGTATTTATTTATTTTTTTGATGATTATTTGAAATCGATTTCGTCTGCTATTTATAGGGGAAATGAAGCATGAGGTGGACAAGCTACATATAGCCTAGCTTTGGTTATTTACCAGGCTATGTAAATTTTGGAGGAACACGTGTAAATTTTATGTCTATCAACTAAAAAGATAATTATGCATGCATGTCTACGGTGAAATGAGTTGTATGATAACTTTTATCCTATTACAAAAATTCTTGTCCACACATTTGCATGCAAAAGTATAAAATTATCATGCACATTTACTCTTAGCAGATTAGTATAGAACTCTACTAATTGTTTATGAATATAATAATGTATATGTTACTTTTAATTTGATCGATTTGTAGTAAACATACATATATTTGCTAATTTACTAAAAATAGAAGGTTTCAAGTTATTTATGTAGCATGCATGAATAATAGCTAATACTTATATTATAATATTATCTACTAATAACTTTACTTAATATTAAATATATATTAACTTATCTCATTAGTAATAATAAAATAAATAATTTAATATATAACTTTTATAGTCCAAAATTATTAATTACATTATTTCTCTCTTTTCTGTCATATATAAGTTACGTATAAATATTTATACTATTAATATATTTTAAAATGATTTTATTGGAAATATATCAATTTAAGAGCCAATTATGAGAGAATTTATATATAGAATAATTATTTCTTAGAGTTTAATTATTTCTATAATATTATAAAAGGGTTCTAAAACAGTTAAGACAACTAGATAAGTTATAGAGAAAATTTGGGATATTACAGATGAGCACCGAAATGACCTCCACTCGGAAAGCTATGGCTTCCTCCATGTTTCTCACTCAATTAATTTTCTTCACACATTTGCGAATGATGCCATCGGCGCAATGCCGATATAAGTTGGGGTCTTCCCAATAGTAAAATTTTACATCATGCAAAAACTTCTTCCTTTGATAATGAGTAAGATCACCCGGCAATTCACCAATGACTAGATAGTTAACATAATCAGCAAACTAAGGAGTGTAATCTACCAACTTCAACACTTGTTCATCGGGAAAACAATCATTAATACGTACCCGAGAGTCTTCTCCTTCGACCGGGTTCTCAAGATAGGATAGGAGATCGGCAACAACATTTTCATACCTTTTTCTATCTCTTATCTCCAAGTCGAACTCTTGGAGAAGAAACATCCACTGGATGAGACGAGGCTTGGAATCTTTCTTCACAAAGAGATATCTAATGGTGGCGTGATCCATATATACGATGGAATGAGTGCCCACTAGGTAAGATCGGAACTTATCAAAGGCATACACAACCGCAAGAAGCTCTTTCACGATTGTTGTATAGTTCATTTGAGCCGAGTCGAGTGTTTTACTTGCATAGTATATAACCTGAAAGAGTTTTCCCTTTTTTGACCCAGCACGACTCCCACTGCCCAATCACTAGCATCGCACATCAATACAAAGGGCTCATTTCAATCCGGCGAGATCAAAATGGGAGTAGACACTAAAGCTTTCTTCAATTTCTCAAAAAACTCAAGGTATGCATCATTAAAGTCAAATTTAGAATCCTTTTTCAACAAAGAACAAAGAGGCTTGGATACCTTTGAGAAGTCTTTAATGAATCGTCGATAGAATCCCGTATGGGCAAGGAAACTTCGGATTGATTTCACATTGGTTAGTAGAGGAAGCTTTTCAATGGCTACTATCTTGGCTCGATCAACCTCTAATCCATCTCTCGACACCTTGTGTTTCAAGACAATACCCTCTCTCACCATGAAGTGACATTTTTCCCAATTAAGACATAGAGAAGTTTCTTCATATCTTTACAAGACTTGAGAATAGTTTTTCAAACAATCATTAAAGGAGACACCAAAGACCAAAAAATTGTCCATAAAAACCTCCATAATCTTTTCGATGAGTCCGTGGAAAATCGCCATCATGCACCGTTGAAAAGTAGCGGGTGCATTGCAAAGACCGAAAGACATTCGTCGTCATGCAAAGATCCCATAAGGGCAAGTGAAGGCCGTCTTATGTTGATCTTCCAGAGCTATGGCAATTTGATTATAGCCGGAGTAGCCGTCCAAAAAACAATAATATTCATAGCCGGCTAGTCTATCAAGCATTTGATCAATGAAGGGAAGAGGGAAGTGATTTTTCCTTGTGGCCGCATTCAAAGCTCTATAGTCTATGCATACTCTCCACCCCGTTTGCAAGCGTGTGGTAATTTGCTCACCCTTCTCATCCTCCACAACGGTTATACTTCCTTTCTTGGCAACAACTTGAGTCAAGCTCACCCATTCACTATCGGAAATAGCATATATGATCCCGGCATCAAAAAGCTTCAATACATCTTTCCTCACAACCTCTTGCATCACCAGATTCAAACGCTTTTGAGGTTGGACGTTCGGCTTGGCATCATCTTCCAAAAGAATACGATGCATGCAAATAGAAAGGCTAATTCCCTTAATATCGGCAATAAACCACCCAATAGAAGACTTATACTTCCTCAATACCCTCAACAACTTGTCCAATTCCTCATCATTTAGAAACGAAGACATAATAACTGGAAAAGTTTCATTGTTACCCAAGAAGGCATACTTGAGATGATCAGGTAAGGGCTTCAACTCCAAAGTCGGTGGAGAGCTTGGCTTTGGCACTCCTTCCAGCACTCCTCCTTCAATGGGTGTATAAAGATCCAAATACCACAAATTCTCCAAGGGAATGCCTTGGTTTACATCCATATAAGCAATAGACTCCAACAACTCATCACACACCTCATCCAATTCCGAATAAGAATGAATAGAATCCACAATACAATGCTCCAAAGAATCTTGAGAATAAGATGAATAAGAATCAATGAAATTACACTCTTTAACCTCCAACTCATGTGGCTTCTTCATGGCTTCATAGATTGAGATAGTCATCTTCTCATCATTGCAACGGAAGGTTAACTTACCATCTTGAACATCAATCAATGCCCTTCTAGTTGTCAAGAACGGTCGGCCAAGAATAAGTGAAGTATTTTCATCTTCGGGCATGTCAAGTACCACAAAATTTGTAGGAAATATAAACTCCTCCACCTTAATAAGCACATCTTCCACAATTCCTCTAGGATAAGAGATAGAACGATCGGCCATTTGCAAGGCAATAAAAGTAGGCTTCAATTCTCCAATCTCCAACCTCTTAAATACCAAAAGAGGCATGAGGTTAATACTAGCTCCCAAATCACACAAGAATCTTCAAAAGTTTGGCCTCAAATCATGCAAGTAATAACAAAACTCCCGGGGTCTTTTTGCTTCAAAGGTAGCTTCCATTGTAAAACGGCACTACACTCTTCCAATAAGTTGATTGTTTCAAATTTATCAAGCTTCCTCTTCCTTGACACGACTTCCTTAAAGAACTTTGCATAGCCCGACATATCTCTCAAAGCATCAAGTAAAGGTATATTGATTTGGACCTTCTTAAACATTTCAATAAACTTGGCAAGTTTCTCATCACCTCTTGCTTCGGCAAGTCTTTGAGGATAAAGAGCCTTAGCAACCACATCTTTAATTGGCAAATAAGAAGAATGATTGGAAGGAGTGGTTTTAGAAGGTACCTCCTTGGAAACTTGAAGTTTCTCTGATTGAGGAACGGGCTCTTCCACTTCCAATTCTTCATTCACAACTTCATCTTGATCCTCCAACTCTGGATAATTCTTGTATGTAGCTCCACTCCTCAATTGAATAGCATTACATTGATTCTTCCGATTAACCTTCGTGTTGCTTGGAAATTTCCCCGACTTATGTTGAGAAGCCGCTTGATTAGCCATTTGGCTCATTTACCCTTCCAACATCTTCATTTGCTTAGTCAAAGCCGTGACGGTTCCTTCCAAACTTGTGACCTTTTTGCCCTGCTCCACCCATGAAAGCATTTTGATTTTGGAGAAGTTGTTGCATCATTTCTTCCATGGTCGGAGTCGGCTTCTTTGGCTCATTGATCATTCCTTGAGACACCGAGAATTCGGGTGGTGGATGGATAGCACTGTTCGGGTTAGAGTACGATAAATTTGGATTCCTATAATTAGGATTATAGGCTCGATTTCCCGAAGGATAACTCGAACGGTTGTAGTTGCTATAATCCCTTATTCACATAATTAGCTTTCTCGTATTGCATATATTCTTCACCTCCTTGTTGAACCGGTTCAGACCCCATTTTCACATCCATCTTTCCTTTCCTTTCGGCCTCATAGTCTTTCTTGAGCATAGTGAATTGCTCAAGGAGATCATCGTACTTTTCATCGGAAATGGAAGCAACTTTCCTTGAAGAACTCCTCTCTTGTGGCCAATGACAACTATTGACCGACATTTCCTCAAAAATCCGAACCGCTTCCTCATAAGGTCGGTTGATCAAACCACCACGGGCCGTGGCATTCACGACCTCTCGTGTATGGTTGGTGAGCCCTCGATAAAAGTTTAGAATTTGTTGCTCCTTTGAAAACCCATGTTGAGAGCATCTCCTCAACATATCTTTGTATCTCTCCCAAACTTCATAGATTGATTCATCTCCCATTTGAGAGAAATGAGAGATGTCTGATATCAACTTTTGAGCACGAGAGGGAGGAAAGTACTTAGCTAGAAATAACCGACACACTTGCTCCCATGAAGTGATCTCCGAATGGTCTAGGGTCTTGTACCACGCTTTTGCCTTGTCTCTTAAAGAAAATCCAAAGAGCCTCAATCGAATGATATCATTTGAGACCCCTTGTATCTTGAGGGTTTCACACACGTCCAAGAAGACACTAAATTGGGTATTTGCATCCTCGTTGATAGCAAAAGTAGATCAAATCATCGACTCTCTCGGCTAAGACTCAAGACGACAATTCGACTCCCAAAGACATAAAGAATCCAAGCTCCCATGCATGCGTTCATTACTTACTAAGTCTCAAAACCATGCATGTTGTGATAATTTGATTTCCATGAATGCAAAATCCTATCAAGAAATTCCACAAACACTTGGCATGCAAGAAAGATGATCAATAATTCCCACATGAAAACAAGATCCAAATCCACAATTAAATAGATGAAGACAATTAGATTTAGAAAGCTAAGATCAAAACCACCATTAAATCATCTCAAATCCCCACAACCAACAAAAGAAAATTAGTTAGACATAAGAATAGAAATGGCACAAAAAATGATAATTGAATGCATTATTAGAGATACTAAGAACCCAAATGGAGAAATCATCAAATAAATCTTCAAATCCAACCTCTTAATGTAATACAATGATAAAAAGCTAAATCAAACCCTAAAAGGAAACTTTTGGAAGAAGAAACTAAGCTATGGAAGGAGTTATCCCGTTTTTTGGGCTGGTTTCCCCTTTAAATAGGGTACAAGAAGTGTTAAAGCATGTTAAAAACATAAAAAGGGCAAAATCAGAATTTTTGGTGCATAAACCGCCGAATCGGCGGTCTGAGTCTCCAAACCGGCGGTCCGGCTAGCCAAATCGGTGGTCTGGGCCCCAGGCGCCTAGTGGACCGCCGTTGGCTTTATAACATGACTTTCAATCCAGTGAAAATCGGCGGTCTGACCGGCGGTCCAGGGCTAAATTGTCGATTTGGGCAGTCGGACCGCCGATTCTTCATCTTGGGGCGCCGGTTTGTATTTTTTCTCCCTTCCGTCCGGTTTTTCACTTCTTCGTCCCGATTCTTCAATTCCGCTATTCTTTGAACCTTTTATTCCAGCTTAACGAACCTCAATTTACATGCACACATGCACAAACTCCACTAAACGTTATACAAATCCAAAATAACGAAATCAATGCAAAACACATCATATTTAAAGGTTAAAGCTTGGCAAAAAGTGAAGATAAACAAGCTTACTTGCTAATAAAATGAGTGTTTATCACTTGTCATGTTCAAAAGTAGACATAATAGTGACGAAATGTAATGATTGTGTAACATTACATTTCTTAATGACAATGTTTACTTTTTTAACTACAATAATTACTTTAACGGTTCACTAAAAGTAGAACTTGTCATGTTAAAAAGTAGAAATTGTCGTGACGAAATGTAATGATTGTGAAACTTTATGTTTTGTTAATTACAATGTTTAGTTTTTCAACGACAATAATTACTTTAACGTTTGAGCTAGCCGAAAAATTTATATTAGTAATCGGGAAAAAAAATTGGAAATAAAAAAAATCTGGAAATAGTAAAAAACAACTGGAAAATAAAAAAAATGAAAAAAAATAAAATCTTAAAAAGAATTGAAAATTAAACAAAACAACTGGAAAATAAGCTTGTTTTGTTATATTAATTCTTAACACACATACTCATTATTATTATTACCATTCCATATAAATTTAATTTATTTTTTAAAGCATCACTAACTTATAATTTTTCTCATCCAATTATTTAGAGTTCTTTTTAATACTCCCTCCGTCCCTATTTTAAAGCCCTACTTGGTGCTGGACACGGAAACTAAGAAAGCTGATAAAGTTTAAGTGGGTGGAAGAAAAGGGTAGTGTTGATGATATTGAATTAGTTTTGTTAATTTTTGAATTAGGAAGGCTACTTTACATTAAAATAAATAGAGTGGAGCCCATAGCAACTTGGTTTATTAATTTCCAATTAATTTTTGTTCATAAGTATTTTCGACACTTGTTTTTTTACTGTGATTAATTAAATTGATATGCCAACATTAAATCGTGATATAATGAATTAAAGATTTGAAGTCGGTTGCTAAGGAATTAGAGCTAAAGAATTGAATCGTGTTATGGAAATTAAATGTTCGTAAGCAATTAAAGAGAAGAATCGTTGAAGAATAAAACTGAAATCGATTGCAAGGAATAAAACTGAAATCGTGTTAATTTAATAAATAAGCAGAAATCACATTAAAATTATGGAGGCAAATAAATTTCAATTTGGAGCCAAAATCACATTTCGTTCACTAAATAAGCATAGAAAGTATAGTGATGTAATGAAATATTCTGGAGGGAAATTTAAACTACACTAACACCCTATTAGTCC
This sequence comes from Schizonepeta tenuifolia, assembly GCA_029490685.1. Classification (NCBI taxonomy): domain Eukaryota; kingdom Viridiplantae; phylum Streptophyta; class Magnoliopsida; order Lamiales; family Lamiaceae; genus Schizonepeta; species Schizonepeta tenuifolia. Next base: position 74,626,245 of record CM055955.1, on the reverse strand, counting down.
AATAAATATGCATTCAAAGCTCATTCAATTGTTTCTCAACCACAAAAAAGCAGAAAATTCAAGAGAGTAAGAGAATATCAGTTGCTAAATCTAGGAGGAAATTGACTGGAGAAAGCAAATACTTAGTGGTATGGTTACTTCAACATAGCTCAAGTGAGAAGTTCCAACTTGATTTGAAGACAAACTTGATTTGAAGACAATATGGAGGACTCAGCAAGCAGTAACAAGTTAGCAAGCCCTTGGAGTTCCTGTGCGTCTGCAATAAAAAAGAATATGCATCAAATACAAGAATAAAAAACAATTAGATGGTGCAAAGGTGAAGAGTCTGCCCTTGCAGCAAAGAACATCATTGGGGGTGATGACAGGTTAATTGGGAATTTCAAAGTCTGTAATTCACAGGTGGGTGCAAGAGAAGAAGCTTAAACCACACACCAATGCCATCAAACCATATTTAACCCCTGTGAATAAGCCGTGTAGACTTAAGTGGAGTCTCAGCCAGCTTTGTTCAGAACCTGTGGCTGGTGGTTTCAAGTTCCAAACCGTGTTCAACACTATGCACATAGATGAGAAATGGTTCTACTTATCGAAAAATAGTGACATATACTACCTTTTCCCAGGTGAGATTGAACTACATAGGAGCTATAAATCTAAGAGATACATTCCCAAAATTATGTTTAACTATGCAGTATCAAGGCCTATAATAGATGAAGAGGGAAATGTTTTGTTTGATGGAAAGTTGGGAATCTTTCCATTAATAACAGAAGAACCTGCTCAGAGGAATTCAAAGAACAGAGCAAAAGGGACCACGGAAGTAAAACCAATAGCAGCAGTCCCAAAACTAATACAAAGGATAGCCTACTCAACCAAGTAAGTGTTTTTAACTTTTCTTGCTATCATAAACCTTAATTTATGCAGATGATTCTAGTGTTTAAAGCTAAGTGGCCTACCTTTTAAACAAACACATGTTTATCCAACAAGATAATGCCAAACCACACATAAAAACTTGATGTTCCTGATTTTCTAGAAATAGCACAGATTGATAGCTTTCATTTCAATTAATATGTCAACCACCTAACTCTCCAGAAATCAATGGCATCACCAGCCCACCACTCAAACACAACAGAGGCATCACAACAACATATATAATCCTCAGACAATATCAATTCAATTGTCATCACAAAGCATCAATTGTCATTCAAATAACAGAATTTATCATTTCACAGATGCATCATCATGTAAATATGCATTTATCAACAAACAGATCAGGAATCACATTCGGGTCAAGATTAACCAATACATCAGCAATTTCTTATGAATCGCATTCATCAGAAAATTAACCAACAAATCACAACTGGCATCACCAGCCCATCCACTAAAAGGAAATAATTATACAGATTAGAACTCAATCACCTGATTCTAGCGTGTTCTAGAGCTTCTTGGGCCTTCTTTTTTCTGCGAAATTTTAAGACTTCAGTTGCCAGGAAATAGGCATTATCTGTAGGCAGCATGTCCGCGACTATCTGCTCTAAATTCTCACCCGGCGAAGGTGGAGTATCCGGCACCATCATTAGAGAATCAGTAGATGGAGGTTTAGGCACCATCTTCTTCATCTCAGATAGTGGCATCAAATTAGGAAACATAACAGATATGCTAGGAGTCGAAGAAGAGAGATAAATGTCAGAAGCATAGATCCTCATAACAGCAGGTGGAGGAATCTCACAATCGCCAACTCCCATAGATTTCTTAGGCACCAATGAACCAAAATCGGTAGATCTGTCATCGAACATCTCAGATCCAGAGGGTTGAATCGCCCAATCGGTGGCAGTGGTTGAATCAGACATCTCTGCCGACTTGGCCGGCGTCATAAACGAGATAAGAGGAGAAGAATCGAATATGGTTTCAGGAACGATTTTGATGGAACTCAACTCTATTTCGGAGGAACTCATCATCGAAGAGATGAGATTATGAGAAAGATATGAACTCACAGAGAATATCGAAGAGGAGAGATTGGATAAGAGAGATATGAATTCACAGAGAATATCGAAAATGAGAGAGATACAAATTCAAAGAGAATATCGAAGAGGAGAGATTTCAGTAATAACGGCACAAGTTTTATGGTTTTGAAGAGAGAGGAATTCAATTGTAGAGTATCGAACAAGAGAGGATGCCTTTGGGGAGATGAGGAGTTGTTTTGAAGAGAGAGTAATGAATCACATAGTGATTGAGTGGGGTGAGTGCATGGGCTGGTGTTATTTGGGTGGGATTAATGATTTAATTAGGGATTCTAATTAAGTTGAGTTAAAGAGTAGTGGCAAGGGGTAGTAATTAGGGAGAAAAATAAGGGTAAGAGTGTCCAAAAAACAGAGTAGAGCTTTAAATTAGGGACAATTTTTTAAGAGCAAACATGGCTTTAAAACAGGGACGGAGGGAGTATGTTGTAATATGTATACTAAAAATTAACTTACCTCCTAGAGCACCTATAGTGGGGATCGGTAACCGATATCTAAACCGGTGTCGATCCCCCTCGATACTCCCTCGCTCGATATAGGGAGTATCAAGCGCCGGTGTGGGGAAGGGGAAGGTGGTATCGATCTCAACGGTATCGAATATCGACAACGCCTTCGACTTCGGGTTGGCAACGGTTTGGGGACACGTGGCGTGTCCCCATTGGTCCGAGCTATTTTTTTTTTCCTGATTTAAAAAAAAATATTTTATATGCCAAGGGCTTTCTAACAAGATTTCACTATATATACCCCTTCATCCCATTCATTCTCCACACCAAATTCCAATCTTCATCCCATCTCTTTCTTCTTCAATTTCAATCTTCAAATCTAATTTTTTTGTGCAAAAAAAATGAGTGAAAACGAGTTCAATTCGTGGTACCAGCAATGGGTCGATTTAAATACACCGAACCCTCAAACTCCCAATCCATCGAATCCAAACTCCCAATTCCCCCCTTCTTCCGGTTTCACCCAATACTCTCTGGCTGCCGGGTTTGCACCTTTCTCGCAATTACCGGGGTTCTCCCAATTTCCCTCGTTGATGGGGTTCTCGCAGTCTCTGGGGTTCTCCCAATTCCCCCCATCGACTCGGTTCTCGCAGTCTCCGAGGTTCTTACAATTCCCACCGTCTTATGGCTACTCGCAGCCACCGAGGTTCTTTCAATTTCCCCCGACATTCGGCTTCTTCCAATTCTCCACTCCACCCGATGGATATCATGCATTCGATATGACGCCATCGGCTGCTGCTCGAATTAGACATATCAACCTCAACGACGATGTTGAGGTGGAGGACAACCAAGAGGAAGAGGAAGAAGCGTACGAAGATTCCCAACAAGATGAATCGGAGGAATGTGAGCCAACACCACCACCGCCACACCGCAAGGGAAAAGCTCCCACCCCATCAAGCACGGTCACTTCTCCCGCCAAGGGGAAGGGGAAGGGAAAGGGGAAGGGGAAGGCGAGCTGTAAAGGTAAATAGCCCGCCGCATCAAGCACTGGATCGAGGCAACTGCGAGGTGCTAACTACACACCTGAGGATATAGAGTTCCTAGCACGGTGCTACATTGATTTCGGGCTGGACGCGGTGACCAACAACTACCAATCCAATAATTTCTTTTGGGACAAAATAACAGCCCGCTTCAACGAGCACATATACCCTGCCGCGCTGCGCGAGAAACAACCGATGAAGTGCGCGTGGGGTTGCACCAAGAAATAGATACAACGGTTCGCCGGAGTCTACATCAAACTGGAAAATGAACTCGGAAGCTGCCGAAATGACCTCGATCTGTACACAATGACTAAAGATCAATACTCCACCGAGTTTCGAAGCTGCTTTCCCTATAGGGCAGCGTGGAATCTCTTGAAGAATATCCTGAATTTTGCCAACCCGGAAACTCCAACAGCTCCAAAGCGGACGAGGATAATTGAAGCCGGCGACTATACTTCGTCTGCTAGCGGCAACACATCCACGACATCTCCTAGCGATGCAAACACAATGCAACTTTGCCTCGAAGGATTGAAAGCTGTCAAGAAGGGAAAAAAGGGCAAGGCGGCGGCAAAGGAGGCGGCGAGGGCTGGGTTGGCATCCGTAGCCTAAAACTTGACAGCGGAGAGGGCTAAAGCCAGGGAGAAGTGGGCGTACTCAATCTATACCAAGACACATCGAAGTTTACTCCCAATCAGTTGGCGGCGCACCAAAAAGTCTGCGTCAAACTTGCTAAAGAATTTGGGTGGGAGTAGTTGTCTTCTTTTTTTTTTTCTTAATTATTGTAATTTTATTTTCTTAATTATTGTATTTTTATTTTATTAATTAGTGCATGTTTTATTTTTTTAATTTAATAAAATTATCATTTCTTAATTTTTTTAATTTAATTATTAAGTTTTTTTATGTTATTTATTACAAATAAAAAAAAATAACAAAATAAAATCTATTCAATTATTGCCAATGATTATAGATACTAGTATCTAACTCAATACTCATAGTGAAAATTTTTACCAATATCTTACTCAACACCACCAATCATTAAAATTACGCTTTTCAGTAATAGACCCAGTATCTAATTCAATACGTATGGATGCTCTCAATTCATTATCTTCCATTTATGTGGCAGCCATATCATTCTCGGGCTCCACTTGGCATGGCGTGCACACCTGGACGTAATAAATAGCTATGACTTATGAAATTGGATTCAAATGTATAATACGAACATAACGTTTTATATGGATCTTGTTTTCACCAGACGGCCGGTCCCAGACTCTTTCAATTTATCTACTTAAATTTAAATATCTTGTGCACTTCAATGCATGCACAAAAACGTTTGGAACTAATACTTACCACTCTTTCCTCTTCAATTTATATGTATTTCTAAGCTCGAACACGCTTATTAATAAAAAAACATATTTTTATTTAATACAATTTTATTTAATTATAATCTATTTTTAATAGCACAAGCTTTTAATAAGGGTAATTGTTGGGAAGAAAGTTTTAATTGAGTTTTGATTAATTTCAAAATTTCAACTGAACCCCAACCGAGTAGATTTTTTTCTGAGTCTTAGATAGGCTCAACTATTTGAGCAAGTTAAAGTCTTTTAACTTTACAGGTTTCAAATTGAAGGAGAATTTAGAGACTCAGTCGAAGATGTTCAGGCAGAGAACAAGTCAGATTGATTGATCAACTAAATTATCCCGAATGAGAAAAGAAAATAGAAGATGTAGTTGCTCTGAAGAAAATTCAAATTTAGAAGACTTCAAGCTACGTGGACCAATGAGATGCATGCAGAAGACATTCCTCATTTGGCCAACAAAGATTTCAACCCAGACTAAAGCATTGCACATTAGTTTCTTGAAAAAGGTTCACAACGAATTCGACAGATGAAGACGGACTTCAATCAGAAGATTCAAACTGCTTTATTCCAACGACTAGTTTGATCCATCAACCTATAAATCGGGCATTTAAGATCAAGACAGATACAAATAATCAAGCGCATTATCGAAGAATAAGAACACTCTCCAGCAAAGCCTTCTCCACTTCCAGTGTTCACATATTATCTGTCTCTAGACTAGTTACATCTCCCCTCTGTACTAGCTTAGATTAGAGAATTTAGACTTATTGCATGTCTATTTGCTGTGAGGATCTCGAGTCGAGATTCATAGTTGGAAAAACTCATTGACCTTATAGTTTGTATTCTAGGACCACTGATCCCGTAACTCAGTAACTTAGGTTGTGTAGAACTCGTATTCTAGACGTTAGATTTGAATGGAACCCGTAATCTAATCACTAGGTCTTATAGGAATCCGCAATCCCATTGTAGGTCGCTTGGAACCTGCAATCCAAGCATACGTTTTTTCAGTACGCGTATCTGAGAGGTTTGAATCCTAAGGTGAACTGGATTCGTTAGGTGGAATCTAATCCGATGATGTAGGAGCGCGATTATGAACCTCGTTAAATTACTTGTGTCTTTATTTTGTTTAATTTATTAAACTTACCCATACCAACACTTGCATAAAAATTGCAAAAATATTTTGACAACTTGACCTTGCCCATGCACTAATTGAGTTTTCACACAAACGAGTTTAAAGAGAAAACCACCAACTTTTGCACTACACTCGATGCTCAGTCGGCTATCCTCAAGTAAACTACTGTCCAAGTAGTCAGTTGAATACTCGACTGAGTTAACACCTCCAACTGATTTTCACAGTTGAGAGAAAATTTAATAATTTTTTTTTTATAAGTGTATTCCCCCTTCCTCATATACCTAAAACTTGTTTCGGGACACATTAGTAACTTTTGAGTAGAAGAAACAATTCGTTGAGATAAAAGTAGAGGAAACATGAATAGTTATATTGACTATTGAGTAATTAATGAATAATACATTAAATAAGGATAATTTTGTCAAAAAATTATAGAACGTCAATTAAAATAAAAAAGTTTGTACAACTTTAAACGATTAATATAATGACTAGAAAGGGTATCTCATGGATTCATATTAATATGCAAAATCAAATTTTTTTAATAAATTAATCAGGAAACGAAATATAACAAGAAATATAAAATTCATACAAAACGAAAAATCTAGAAGATAAATTATGGTCGAAGATGAAATACTCAAAATGAATGAAGGCAATTCGTATTGAACTTTAGTTTCTACTTAGAATGAGCTATAAGTGAACGTGTAACATGGTGGTTTCGCATGGTGCAATTGGCCGCAATTATGAAGTAATTAATTATTGTTTCAAAAAAGATAGTAATCAAGTATAATAAAAATTAAATCCAATTGTAATTTATTAATTTTCAACTAGAATTAATTAAAAATTATTGATTTTGTTATAAAATAGAAAGAGAGCTAAGGGAAAGACGAGAGAGGAGAGTGTGAGAATTGTGTATATTCTATGAGGACTAAAGCTTTTACTTATAGTAGTACATGGAACATGTTTAGGGTTCGTTGCTTGATCATCAAGCAACTCGTTTCTTGGCAATCAAAGAACTAATTACTTGGCCACCAAGCAACTCACTTGCTTGGTCCTCACTCATCTTAGATAATTACAATGCTCCCCCTGAGTGACTAATCCCTAAAACAAATGTTGCTTCATTAATAACCTTGCTAGAAAAACCCAGTAAGACAAAAACTAGTCGAAGGAAAAAAGAATACAACTGCTCCTCCTGATCTTAAGATCATTATAGATCTTTGAGTTGGCGCATACCAATCGTGTATATCAACTTTTTGAGTGTTGATGTTGGTAATGCCTTCATGAATAAATCCGTCAAATTGTCGCTTGACCGAATTCGTTGAACATTGATATCGCCACTTTTTTAGAGATTTGTCATGGAACTGGAATTAGAAGATTCTACTGCGAAGAAAACAGTGAGTGATGGGGAAAGAGTAGAAGTGTTGAAGAAGATTGAGGAAATTGATTCGGTTTATATGGGAGTTGAGATGCAGAATGGGTCGGAGAATAAGGGAGAAGAGATGAGTTCTGGGCTTGGTGTTGAATTGGGGATCGAAACTGTGAAGAAGGAAGAAAGGGAAATTATTTCTGTCAAAGTTGGTGAAGAAGAGTCAAAGAAGGAGTGCTCCTACTTTCCACGTGGCTAAAGGAAGGATCCAAGGCAGAATTAAAAAGAAACGTGTTTTGAGACTTGTTGTTTAGCTCTCTTACGTTTCTTGCTATTATTTACCTTTATGTTTATATAATTGTTGCTAATTTCCAGTTGTAATAGTATGAAAGGAACCTGTACACATGGGCATTAGTATTTATATGCTTTTCCCATGCAAAGGAAAACCCTAAGAATGAATTATCCTTTCTATCTCCTATCTTGTTTCTCTCTTTCTCTCCTCGCCTCCTTTTCTCCTATCTCATTATCTCACCAAAACTCCAAGATCACTTTTTATCTCATGTTTTACAGTAATTTCACTCTAAAACAGTAATAGAAACTTAGATCTATTACATTTGGTATACCAGAGCACAGGTTTTGCTTTCTTTATAGGAAATTCTGGGCGATATGGCTGAGGCAACAAGGTTTAAGGATCTTCAGGAAGCTCAAAAGAAGTTGGATCAGGTGCTGCAAACTGAATCCATGAATAGAGTAGCAGCTGAAGATAAACTGCAAGAACATATAGCCACTGTAGATCAGAAAATGGATAAGAGAATGTCTGGAATCGAAGCAAAGTATGATCACCTTTCTACCACCTTAAATGATATCAAGCTGCACCTGACTAATCTTTCCAAAAGCAAGGGATCTGGAATATTGGGGTCATCTCCCTTCTCTGCAAGGACAGAAGGTAATCATACAAGATCATCTGCTTTTACTTCCAAGTTTAAATCAGATTATTCATCTCAATCTAAAACTGAAAATTCATTGCATAAGGTTGATTTTCCAAAGTTTAATGGCACAAATCCGAGAGCATGGATGATTAAATGTAACAGTTACTTTAATCTTACTTCTACTTTGAGTGATGAGCATAAGATTCAAATGGCTATTCATAACTTTGAGGGAAAGGCCTTGCAGTGGTTTCAACACTATGGGTATGATAACATGTCTGACATTACTTGGGATCAGTTCTTGCAAGTTGTGTCTGCTAGGTTTGATGATTTAAATGGTGATAAAATTGTGATGGAGTTTAAGGGTTTGAAGCAGGGTGGCAACTATACTGATTATGTGGAGAAGTTTGAGGAAGTTAGGGCATGTCTGTTGCTAAGTAGTAATATGGAATATTCAGAGGAGTACTTCGTAGCAAATTTCATTAGTGGGCTCTCTGAAGAAATGCAGAGTTTTATGTTACTCTTTAAACCAAAATCAGTTTCAGAAGCTATTGAAATTGGACAGAAACAACTGATTACTCTGGAGGCCATAGCTAAAAGAGTAAAGCCCTTACCCAGAAATTTCCAGCAGCAGGGATTAGGCTACAAGAAACCTGAAGCAGCAGCAACAAAGCCATATGTACCTGGAAACAATAACAAAACACCAATTAAGCTTCTCAATTCAGCAGAAATGGCAATCAGAAGGGAGAAGGGCTTGTGCTTTAACTGTGATGAAAAGTTTGTGGTGGGGCACAAATGTAAACACAAGTTGTATTACATGGAAATGACCACTGAGCAGGAGTTGGCATACATGCAGCATTTAGAAGAAAATGTGGAGATGGTGGAGGAAGATAAGGAACCCATGGAGGAGGTACATGTGAATATGCATGCAATGTTAGGCAGTTCAAACTCAAGAACTATGAGGGTTGTTGGTCAAGTGGGAGATAAGCCGATAAGAATCCTATTGGATACTGGGAGCACCCTCAGTTTCCTACAAGAAAAATTTGCACAGGAACTGGGAATTGCTCTAGAAGAGGATGCACCTATCTTAGTCAAGGTAGCTAATGGCCAAAAGTTGGTGAATACAAAAAGGGCTATGGATCTGTCTTGGGAGGTACAAGGACATTCCTTTACATACTCACCAAGAATCCTTGCTAGTGAAGGATATGACTGGCTTGAGTTTTGCTCTCCTATTATCTTAGACTACAAGAAGATGACTTTCACTGTGCACAGTGGTACTAGGAGGATCAAATTGAAAGCAGAGACTGACAGTGTGAGGTTTCAAGAGATAAATGCTCAAGGCTTATTTCACATGATACATTATAATCTGGAAGAGATTGAAGAAATTTACCTGGTTGATGTGCACTCTATTGACAACAGAGAATCTATGAATCCTAATCTGGATTCGTTACTGGAAGAATTCCAAGATGTATTTGAAGAACCACAGGGACTGCCACCTGCACGAGGGATAGAACCTCAGATATTGCTCAAGCCTGGGAGTGTTCCTAAACACCAATACCCATATAGAACTACACACCACAACAAGGATGAAATTGAGAGGATTGTTGCAGAAATGCTTGATACTGGAATTATACAACACAGCAAGAGTCCTTTTGCTTCTCTAGTCATATTGGTCAAGAAAAAAGATGGTACATGGAGAATGTGTGTTGATTACAGATATTTGAACTCATTCACAATTAAGCATGACTATCCTATACCCTTGATTGATGAGTTGTTGGATGAGCTGCATGGGGCTAGGTATTTTTCTAAAATGGATCTAAGATCAGGGTATTTTCAGACCTTGGTTAAAGAGTCAGACACGTACCTCATAGCATTCAGCACCCACCATGGCCATTATGAGTTCTCGGTTATGCCTTTTGGGCTGTGCAATGCACCAGCCACCTTCCAGTCCCTTATGAATCAAGTTTTTCAACCCTTCTTAAGGAAATTTGTTTTAGTTTTCTTTGATGACATATTAGTTTACAGTCAGAGTGAGGAAGAGCATATTAAGCATCTAAGGGAGTTATTGCTCAAACTCAGGGAAAATAATCTTTATGCCAAGAAGAGTAAATGCCAATTTGGAAAAAAGGAGATAGAGTACCTGGGGCATATTATATCAGAGGAAGGTGTGGCAACTGATCCTGAGAAGGTGGCAAGCATGGTGAATTGGCCAACCCCTGCAACAATTAAACAGCTTAGAGGATTTCTGGGGTTAACTGGTTATTACAGAAAATTCATTAAGGATTATGGTTTAATCAATAAACCCCTAACTCATCTATTGAAGAAAGATTGTTTCAAGTGGACTGAGGAATCTGGCTAGACTCAAAACTGCAATGTCTACAGCTCCAGTTTTAGCATTACCGGACTTTACTCAAAAATTTATTTTGGAGACACATGCAAGTGGTACTGGGGTTGGTGCTGTTCTGATTCAAAACAAAAAACCCATAGCCTTTATGAGCAAATCATTGTGTGGCAGTTCAAAAGTGGAAGTCTTACTTGCAGGGGCATAAGTTTATAATAAAAACAGACCAACAAGCTCTAAGGCATTTGTTGGATCAAAAGGTGATGAACCCGGTCCAACAAAAATGGATTACTAAACTCTTGGGGCTAGATTATGAGATTCAGTACAAGAAAGGAGTTGAGAATAAAGTAGCAGATGCTTTGTCAAGGTGTCCAGAGATGAAAGAAGAATGTTGGGCAATCACTACAGTTTCTCCTGTTTGGATGTTGTTTGGATGTTGCAGGTCAAGAAAAGTTATGAAGGAGATGCCTATTTTTCCCAAGTGCTCACTAATAAACTAGTTGACTCTGCAGTATATCCTGAATTCCAGGTGGAAGCTGGAATTATTAAGTTCAAAGGAAGAGTTGCTGTGGGATCTACTAATGGACTGAGGCAGATAATTTTGGAAGAAGTGCATGGAACATCATTTGGAGGGCATTCTGGGATCCATGGTACTTATTCCATACTTAAAGCTTTCTTCTACTGACCTCAAATGAAAAAAGATGTGGAAGCTCTAGTGAAGGAGTGTGATATATGCCAGAGGAACAAAACAGATCACTCACTCTACCCAGGCTTGCTACAACCATTACCCATTCCAGACAAAGTTTGGACTCACATTTCTATGGACTTCATTGAAGAGCTACCTAAATCTGCTGGAAAAGATGTCATTTTGGTTGTGGTTGATAGATTGAGTAAATATGGGCATTTCTTGGCCATGTCTCATCCTTTTACTGCACAAACAGTGGCCAAGATATTCATGGATAATATTTACAAATCGCATGGTCCACCTGTCGGTATTGTTTCTGATAGGGATAAGGTGTTTACTAGTATATTTTGGAGGGAATTTTTCAGACTCATTGACACTAAATTGGAGATGTCAACTGCTTACCACCCACAATCAGATGGGCAGACAGAAAGATTGAATTAATGCTTGGAAGGATATCTACGTTGTCTTACTGGAGCTAATCCCAATCACTGGGTGAAGTGGTTATCCCTTGCAGAATATTGGTACAACACTAACTACCATAGTTCCCTAAAGTGCAATCCCTACCAGGCTTTGTATGGATTGCCACCTCCACACACTGGGATAGGAGCCTATATCAATACTACTCAACAGGAAGTCAAAGAATGGATAGCATAGAGGCAGTCTATCATACATGTGCTTAAAGAAAACCTCAAGCAGACACAGGAAAGAATGAAACTTTATGCAGATTTGAAACGAAGTGAGAGAGCTTTTGAAGTTGGAGAATTTGTATACCTGAAGCTGCAACCATTCCGCCAGAATTCAGTGGCTCTGCGTAAGAATTTGAAATTGGCTGCCAAGTATTTTGGTCCGTATGAAATCCTCGAGAAGATTGGGTCAGTAGCATATAAACTCAAGCTTCCAAATTCATCTAAAATTCATCCCGTGTTTCACGTTTCCTTGTTGAAGAAATGCTTGGGAAAGGAAATCATACCTTCAATGGAGTTACCGGACACCGATGCTGATGGACACTTCAAGGTCACTCCTTTCCAGATCCTGGATAATTGAGTTATTCAACGTGGGAACAGAGAAGTTGAACAGGTGTTAGTTCAGTGGTCAAAGACCGACATAGATCTGAACAGTTGGGAAGATCTCAAAACTCTTCGGAAAAAGTTTTCCGATATAGATTCTCGAGGACGAGAATCTGAAAATGAAGGGGGTATTGTCATGGAACTGGAATTAGAAGATTCTACTGCGAAGAAAACAGTGAGTGGTGGAGAAAGAGTAGGAGAAATGTTGAAGAAGATTGAGGAAATTGATTCGGTTTATATGGGAGTTGAGATGCAGAATGGGTCGGAGAATAAGAGAGAAGAGATGAGTTTTGGGCTTGGTGTTGAATTGAGGATCGAAACTGTGAAGAAGGAAGAAAGGGAAATTATTTCTGTCAAAGTTGGTGAAGAAGAGTCAAAGAAGGAGTGCTCCTACTTTCCACGTGGCTAAAGGAAGGATCCAAGGCAGAATTAAAAAGAAACGTGTTTGAGACTTGTTGTTTAGCTCTGACGTTTCTTGCTATTATTTACCTTTATGTTTATTTAATTGTTGCTAATTTCCAGTTGTAATAGAACGAAAGGAACCTGTACACATGGGTATTAGTATTTATATGCTTTTCCCATGCAAAGGAAAACCCTAAGAATGAATTATCCTTTCTATCTCCCATCTTGTTTCTCTCTTTCTCTCCTCACCTCCTTTTCTCCCATCTAATCTCATTATCTCACCAAAACTTCAAGATCACTTTTTATCTCATTTTTACAGTAATTTCACTCTAAAACAGTAATAGAAACTTAGATCTATTACAAGATTGTGTGTGTAGAACAACTTCGGAGAAATGTATTTCGTCCTATCACCTTTGATATAATCTTCCTTGAGTTGTGCGATGCAAATATAATTATCTTCATACAAAATAGTTTGTTTGGCCTTTGATGAAGCTAACTCGCACAACTCTTAGATATGACTTGTTACATTTCTCAACCAAACACACTCTTGACTTGCTTTGTGGATTGCGCAATGATTTCAGAATGATTTGAAGATGTTGCAGTCAAGGTTTGCTTCACATGTTTTCATGATATAGCAATTCTGTTGGAAAATTTAAGTAAAAATTTTGATTGATTCCAAAACCAACTGACCCCAACCGAGTAGATGTTGCCAGATCCTAAGGTCAGTAGTTAGGCTCGCTGTTTGAACGTTGTTAAGATTTTATCTTTACAGGTCTCCAGCTGAAGACGGCAACAAGGCTTCACTCGGATAGAACATCAGTTATGAGGAACACAACTGAGCATTCATCATATTAAAAAGGGGGAAGTTACGTTCAAGTGTCAGTTCGATAGCTGAGCATACAGATGCAAAAATCGACTAAGTATTCAAAGGAAGAAGTCTCAAGAGATAGAACATCAGTTGTAAGGAAAACAACTGAGCGTTCATCAGATGAGAAGCAGTATGGGGGAAGAGAACATCAGATGAAAGGAAATCATCTAAGCGTTCAAACCCAACTGAGAAGATACAAGGAAGACAACTGAGCGTTCAGCTTCCGAACATCAGTTGTATATTTCAACCCAGAAATTTAACAGCTTGAAGTTGAAGTCAGCTGAGAGTTCAACTGTTAGTAGTCAGTTAGAACATCAGTTGAAGAACAAGTTAGTTGAAGATCGAAAGTCTTAACCGACCACTCCTTGTTGGAAGTCTGTTGTTAAGATTTGAATTTCAAAAAGGAAGTCACGTGAGGGTTTGACCGTTCAGTCATTACCCCATTTGGCCCAACACAAGGCTATCTCAGATGGAAAGCAGAAGAGCACAGATGCCATATCGGGAAAGTCTACAGAGATGAGAGACAAGCCATCGCTTTCAGAGAACAGAGATCAACGGCTCCTCCAACGGCTAGTTGACTCTCTCCGCCTATATATAGAGGCCTTCATTCATTCGAAAAGGATACAAGACACACACGCGAGAAGAAACCAGAGAGCGAAAGAAAGAGCTATATTCTTCACGAGCTGAACTGCATTCAATCTCTTAGAACATCACTTGTTGAGAGTTCTAGAGTTAGTTAGTTTTTGTGTCTTTAGATCGAACCTTGAGAACATCACTTAGTGAGAGTTCGTAGAGTGTTAGATCATAGCTCACTTCGTGTTCGAGCTTTTAGTTGGAACCCCATTTTCTTTCACCTGAAAAGGTTTTAGGATCCTACTCTTCCTGCAACTGAGTAGATAGGTTGTTTAGTACCCGAAAACTAAACTGTAAGGTTGATAAGTATCCGCAAACTTATCCTTAACGGTTGCTCAGCCCGCGTAAGCTGAGTGGTTTGTCCAGAAGAACTTGGACAGAGTTGTGTGGACTCACAACTCCCCGTGGACGTAGGAGGTTTCTCCGAACCACGTAAATTTCTATGTGCTTGAGTTTATTCTTCAGTTATTTCCTACATTTTCAACTGTCCTTCTAACCAGCATACAAACTGATCTTAGCATTCTTAACTGTCTTGGTTCTTGACCAACCGTGCATAAAAGCGTGAGTTAATTTTAACGAGTTAATTTCCACCACATTCCGCACAGCACATCACTTCCAACCGAGTGTTTCTTACTCGGTTGAGATAATTTTTAGGGGGTTGTTTTAAAAAGTTGCATCTGGTGTATTCCCCCCCCCCCCCACATACACCAGAACTCGTTTCGGGACCATCGAATTCCATCGCATGTAAACCGTAGCTAGATTTTTTGAAATGGATCTTTCTTCGTATCAAAAGATCTAACGACCATTGATGATGTTAATGGATGTGCATTATCCATATAAAAGCGTTTTAACACTTTTTTTGTATATGTGGATTGATGAATGAACATTCCTCCACGAATACGTTCAATTTGCAAATCAATACAAAATTTTTCCTTTCCCAAATATTCAGTAGTTTTATTGATCTCTTCAGGAGTCTCAATTAAATTCAAATTATCAACATAAACTACTAGTATTGCAAATCCACTTTCAGTTCTCTTAATGAAAACACAAGGGCAGATATCATCATTCTTGTATTCTTCTTTCAAAAGATACTCGCTCAGTCTATTATACCACAGTCGCCCAAACTGTATCAACCCATAGAACGACTTTTGCAGTTTAATCGAATACATGCTTTTTGGTTTTTGACTTAAATGCTTCAGGCATTTTAAATCCTTCATGAATTTTCATATATATGTCATTATCTAATGACCCATATAGAGATCTAAAAGTAAACGCATCCATTAGTGGAGAGTATGTTTCCTCATAATCAATTCCCGGTCTTTGAGAGAAACCTTGTGCTACGAGCCTTGCTCTATGTCTCGTAACTTTTTTTTTTCTCATTTCTCTTTCTAACAAAGACCCCATCTGTATCCAATTGGGTTTTCAGATGCCGGAGTTAGGACTATAGGTCTAAATACTTTCCACTTATCACATGTATTTAATTCTCTTTCTATAGCTCCTTTCGACATTGGCCAATCATTTCTATATTTACATTCTATGACAAATTGTGGTTCAGGATCGAGATCCTCATTTAAAATTTGATGAGCTATATAAAAGGCGAATGTATCACCTACGATGATATTTTCTCTCTCCAGTATCCGATTAGAAGAAAAATAATTTATTGAGATCTCATGATTTTCAAATACTTGTAATTCTTCAGGAATTACATCACTTTCATTTTATTGATTAGTCATTTGTAATTCTTCAGGAATTACTTTACTTTCATTTGATTGATCAATCATTTTCGTCGTTGTTTGGTTTCCATCTTGCCCCTTTCTTTTTTTAGGCTCATAATCTTTGGAACCAATTGGTCAACCACGTTTTTGACGAATTTTAGACTCATTGCTGCCAAAGCTATTTGTCCTTCAGGGACGTTCAGCTGGAGTATTTGCAACATGTATGTAAGATTGTGTCACTTTTCTTATATCTACAAAATCATCAGGAATTTGATTTGCAATCTTTTGCATATGAATGGTTTTTTCAACTTCTTGTTCACATTGATTACTTCTGAAATCAAAATGTGACAAGTTTTTCTCATTCCAAGATATTTCCCTGTGCTTTTTTGGATGTAGATTTGTTCCACCCAATGATGCAAATGTCATTTCGTCAAAATGACGATTTGCAAATCGTGCAGTAAATAAATCACCCGTCAAAGGTTTAATATACCTTATAATCGAGGGTGAATCAAATTCAACATATATCCCAAGCCATCATTGGGACCCATTTTTATTCATTGTGGGTGTGCAATGGGGACATGAATTGCGCAACCAAAAGTTCGTAAGTGAGAAACATCAGGTTCTCAACCAACAATAATTTGCATCGGGGAGTATTCATAATTAGCCGATGATCTTATTCGAACTAATGTTGAGGCATGTAATATTGCATGACCCCAAACAATAGTTGAGAGTTTTGGTTTCATAAGTAATGATCTAGCAATCGGTTGAAGTCATTTAATACTCTGCTAAGCCATTTTGAGTACGAACATGAGCTACTAAATGTTCAATCTCAATTCCAATAGTCATACAATAATTTTCAAATTCTTGAGACGTGAACTCATTAGCACTATCAAGATGAATTCTCTTGTAGAATTGTCTAGGAATTGAGCTCTTAACTTTATAATTTGGGCAAGTAGTCTAGCAAATGTTGTATTTTCTAATAGAAATTAGTCATACATGTAACCATCTAGAAGAAACATCAATAAATACCATAAAGAAAATATCGAAAAGGATAGAGATAGAGATTCATAAATATCAATCTTATACATGGTGGACGTATAAGTCCATAAATATCTCCTTGAATTCTTTCCAAAAAAGATAGAGATTCAATATTAACATTGGTATATGAAAGTCTAATGACTAACTTCCCTTGCGCACAAGCATCACATGTGAATTCATTTGTTATATGAATCCTTTGATTCTTCATATTGTGCCCATGAGAATTATTAATTATTCGGCGAATCATAGTAACTTCAGGATGTCCAAATCTATCATGCCAAATCATAAAGGTTTTTTTGTCATTAAACTTCAGGTTCATGATATGGTTTGTTTCAATTGCCTTTATAAATGTATAATACATTCCAGAAGGTAGTGTTGATAATTTTTCTTTTGTCTGCTTATAGCCAGACACAAAAGAATTTATGTAAAAGATATTCATTGCTACCTTCTGCAATTGTCTCAATGTGGTATCCATTACAATGGATATCCTCGAAACTTAGTAACTTCTTTTTAGACTTACTACAATACAGAGCATTTTCAATATCTAATTTAGTATCACTTGGCAAAATGATACAAGCTCTTCTGAAGCCTTCAATGATGTTTGATGCACTTGGCTATCGTGTTAACATTATCCTCAGCTAATGTTAGCTTAAGAAAATACTTCTTCTTTTGAAGAATGGCTGTGTGTGATGGCACTATCAGCAAGACAAATATCACAAGGTTCTATTTTTGAATTTTTGAAATGTTTTCAAAAGAAGATCAATTATTTTGAAAGAGATATGAACAATTGGTTTTAGCTGAAAAACAAGTATTTGTAAGTAAATGACTGAAATAAGCAAAATATTTTTATCAACTTAAAATACACGATAAAAGATTAAACAATGTTCATATTATAGTCTTCTATCACACCACCACCAACAAACAGATCCATATTATCTACTTTTGGATCATCAAAGAATTCAGAGACAACTAAGTGAGTAGAATGAACTGAACCGTCAAAGTCAATGACATTGATTTCCTTCTTTTCTTTTTCCTTGATTGAATCTTAATATAGATCCACAAGATGTTTAGTCATTCGATAAGTACGTGCCTAATATATGGTCATGCCACATCTATAACATGCACCATATCCACGTCCTCGTCCACGTTTGTTCCCACGACCTTTTTCATGGGGGTAAGTTGCATTGGCTTCAGCCAATGCAGCAGAACCAGTGGGCTAGAGTTCGTAGTTTTTCATGAGCAATGCATTATTTTGCTCGTCAACCTACAAACAAGATATTAATTTAAAGTATTTTTTTGAAACCACGCTCTCTATGTTGTTGTTGTAACAACACATTAGAAACATGAAAAATGGAGAATATTTTCTCATACATATCAGTATAAGTGATATTTTTTCCACATAGTTTCACTTTAGAAACAATTCTAAATTATTTCGAATTATAAGTACTCACAGACTCAAAGTCTTGTACTTTAAGATGCATACACTCGTAAAGAGCTTTAGCAAGGACGGCCGTCCTTTGATGATCAAACCTTTCTTTCAGGTTTGTCCACAATTCTTTTGGATCTTTGATAGTCAGAATCTCAATCTTTAGGTCATCATGAAGATGATGACGAAGGAAAATTAGTGCAATAGCGCGATCCTATTTGGATGCATTATTTCCTTCTTTTATTGTCTCCCCTAGACCCTTTGAGATTAGGTGCATCAGCATCAAGAGTTCATGACATATAATTCTTGCCCGAGATATCAAGAGCAATAAACTCAAGTTTGGGTATATTTGACATTTGTGCAACTCTACACAAAAGAATTAAAGATAAATATCTTATTCAAATATTTTTTCTTCGGGGCATTTAATATTCTTCAGGAATATCACTTGTGTTATTTTCATAGCATCAATATAAAACTTGAATATAATATTCTTCAGGAATATTACTTGTACTAGTTAAATAACATCAATAAAATTTCAAGATTATTCGTGATTCCGCATGAAATAGCGATTATTTATGAAAGTAACATACTCCCATCGAGAATAAATTTTATATTAGAACGTGATAATGACACATTTTAATGCATTTTTATCACATTAGAAATGCATGTATTGTAGAAATGCAATGCATACATATTCTTATGCATAGACTGCAATAACTTAATGCATTAAAATCATAATGCATAAATTACAGTAACTTAATGCATCATTAAATTTGAGCCATTGATTAATAAAAGATCAAAGGTCCAAATTTATTCTCATTTCTCACCTAAAATAGCATTCTCACCTGCTCTTCTTCCTATATTATATATATATATATGCAGAAATGACATACAATCATACATAAACCAATTACCAATGAACTTTACAAAAAGCCTTGCTTTTATTCAGCTATTAATTTCTCAAAGATTAATCAATATACATTAACAAACATTATTATATTACTTCATTTCAAACTATTAAAAAGAACAATTTCATGTTTCTCGACGAATTACCTATTTATTATTTAATAATTCAATTCCTTTCTAATCTTATTCGGCTTTAATGATTATGAAACTAATTAAGATTTTTAGACTAAAACAATTTCATGTTTTTCGACGAATTACCTATTTATTATTTAATAATGGCAAAAAAGCATGGAAAACCCTGATCTTTTTTCAATTTTCGGTTTTAAACCAAATTTTTTAAATTCGCAAATTAATGTACGACCTTCCAATTTGACGCAATTACCTCCCACGGCCTGTCTCCGGCAGAAATCGATTGCCTACGTGGTAAATTATTTGCTTACGTGGTATTAATTTGCTTACGTGGTATTAATTTGCTTATGTGTTACACGGGGAAAATTGCACCAAAAACCCTGACTTTTTTCCAATTTTCGGTTTTAAACCAAACCTTTTAAAATTCGTAAATTAATGTACAACCTTCCAATTTGATGCAATTATCTCTCGTGCCCGATTTTTCCCCAATTTGCTGCTGACATGGAAGCCAGAATCTTCTTCAACAGACTTCATCTCCATCGGCTTCCTCATCTCCACGGGTTCTTCATCGGCACAATCTGGATCTTGGAATAATCTCGAAGCTCAGTAGATTCGAGCAATAATTTTGTCACAGCCCCAAATCCCGAGGGACGGCAGAAGTCGGGGTGCGACTGAGATTGGATTAAAGAAGCGGGGAAGAAAGGGGATGAATGAATAAACATACATTAAACGACAGAAAACTTCTATGAACCTGACTTCATTAGATAAAGAAAAAGTTGATCTCGAAGGATCACTCGACATAGTTCTCCAAAAGCAAACTAAGTTATAGTACAGAACTTAGGCTACAGAGTTATATACAAGATAATACAAAAAGGTTTAGAGTTTGGCAGCGGAATAAACGTAGAATGTGACTTTGTTCTTCTTTCTTATCACTATCCTACTCAACCATCACCGCTTCCGTCGCTCAACCTGCACATTTAGAAAACATATGCAGGGCTAAGTACATAAAGCACTTAGTGGGCACTTTGCCGAAAATATATAATAAGTATTGATAAATCAGGCATTCTTATCTCCGTAGCACATCGGGGTTTTCTTTTAAAATGCCCGTGTCTA
Source organism: Schizonepeta tenuifolia (assembly GCA_029490685.1). Taxonomy (NCBI): domain Eukaryota; kingdom Viridiplantae; phylum Streptophyta; class Magnoliopsida; order Lamiales; family Lamiaceae; genus Schizonepeta; species Schizonepeta tenuifolia. Next base: position 74,605,660 of record CM055955.1, on the reverse strand, counting down.
CTAAAACATTTTCTTATCATTTTCACAATTTAGCTTGGCCAAGCATTTTTCTGACGGATGTTACGTTCAATCTTGCCCAATAAAAATCACCGTGGCTGGTTACCCCTCAACAGGATACCACATACACCACAGGCTACTGTGTACACTAACTTTGAAAAGCAAGTCGGCTAACTCAAAGTCCGATCGTTTTAGTTAACAAGTCGGTTAACTAATAAATTCTGGATAAAGGTCGGCTAACTCAGAAGGGTACAAGAGAACTCACATAAAACATAAAACAGTTTACGCCTGATAATCACTTTGGATAAACACAGTTATCAAAGCTATAAATATCACTTTCGATTTGTGGAAAAACCCACATTTTGTTTGATATATATAAAAGTCCACCTTAAAGATTACAGAACTATTAAACGAGCTTCCGTTCTTCAATCTTCCGTCCTATCCTTGTGCTGACTTCCTCCTTCATCGTATATAATCATACTTGATAAGTCGTCGATACGATAAATGGAAATGGAAATCGAAAACGAAATCGAATTAGTCTTTTAAGCTTTTTAGGCATTTGCACGCTAAACTAGATTCTTTTAGTTAAACGGGAACGAGATACGAACATATCTCGTTTAGCACTCAATCGGTTCTGCACTTGACACTTAGGTCAGTAGAAAGAAAGTAGTCGATGACTTTAAACGACTTAAAAGATCGAAAGAGTTCAAGTTGAGAATAATTCAACTTAAGAATCTAAGTTTTTGAAATTTACTGCACATATCAGTAAGTCTGTACAGAACAGGGGATTTCGAAACAGGAGACGTGCCCTGTACCAAAAGAAAGCCACGGATGTCTAGTTTACTCTCCAATTTATGGATCTCAATTCCGATAAATGAGCTAAAAGATATGACAGTTTCTGTGAAGGGTCGCAAAACTGTCCACGGCTAACCCTAATGTTCTTTAACTCGATGTACGACTTCCTAGGCTCGACTTGTGTTATTCCACCTTATTTTCTACGAAATTACTGACCCAAGGCAGTCAACACGTATCCTCATACGAGATGAGCTCCTTTTCATTTCTCGATCACAAACACGACGATTAATTCTTCGTCTATCAAACTACACAATTACTATACCAATCAACTTCAATTCAATTTCTACTTCTCGTTTCTATTTCTCGTTCACAACTATAACTCATCATCTCATAACTCGGATGAACATATCGTCAACTACAAACTCATTCATTTAACAATAACGATCATTAATATCCAATTACTTTCCTTATTCGTCTTTTCTAACGATACTTAGGTTCGATTCTTCGCCTCTTGTGAAATTTCCGACGTTATTAAAATCCGTTCTAACTTTCCAATTATGATCATCATCTATCACGATTCCTAAATACGTAATTCACATCTTCATATCATTATCTAATTTCGACTTATCGTTGATCGTTCGTCTCTTACTATAAATTTTACGTTCTCCATTTTCGTTCAAATTTTACAACAACGATTATCGTCTAACGAGCATTACTAACATGCAAATCATATTATCAAAACGTTAACGAGCTTCAACTTATCGACACGTCTTCGTCTCTTACGTTTTTCGTTTTATTTTTAGAAAAATCCCAATTAAATATATAATTATCCTCATACATCGTATATCTCATTTCCATTAATCAATCGAGCATATCATAACGTTTACTATGCTAACTCATGCATTCTTTGTCTCTTAGGTTTCGAATTTTATTTTTAGAAAAATCTAAATTAATTCATAGAGTCAATTAGCAACACGTAGAACACTAATCTATCAATCAAACATCAAAGAAATCGAACTACGATCAAACCCCTAAAATTATCAAAATTTCGGTAATGACCTAAGGGATGGGGGAGTGATTTTCTTCATGATTCGATCTGTAGAACTCGATTCTAAGCATACTAGAACATGATTCGATTAAAAGACAACATGATATTCCATCTCCTATCTTTCGAAAAAAATGAAAATGATGGAAACAAGCTTTTGTTCGGATCAAAACGTAGGAGATGTTCATACCTTGCGTAATATGGACTCAGATATGGAAATGATCAGGAGACGGAGGACTTGTGTTTTTGAGAAAGCTTGAAGGATGAAGCTTTAATGGAGGTTTGGAAGAGAAAAAATGAGAGAGAGAGATGGAAGGGGGGGCGGCAATGGTATGAAGGAGAAGTAGGATGACAAGGCTTAATACTTTACATAAAGGTGGTAAATATCTAACAAAGAAAGTGGTGAGTCGTTAGGGCGCGTTTGGTTGCGAAAATATTGACGGAAATATCTCGTTTCCGGCTTTAAATGACGATTAAAAAGTCAAGAAATGATTTCTTAGTTAGTTACGAATTCGACGAAATGTAATTCGTCCGTTAGATTGGAAATAATTTACGTACTCGGAAAACCTAATTCGTTTTTTAAAATCCGAGAAAAAGTCGGGACATCACAGTCCAAATTTTGCCCGGAAAAGTCATAAAAATTAACTTTCTCCGGTGAACTCGTATCGAAGAAAAAGTGAATGTAAAGTTCGACGGTTTTTTATTCTGAGTTTTCGGACGAAAAATCTATCGGACGCGAAAACCCTAATACAGTAGTCGTTCGTCCGACTTCTGAAAATTATTTTCTGAAACGGATTTCACCGTAAATCTTAGAATTTAATTTCATGATCTTAGTCGTGCAAAGCCATAATTATTATTAACTTTCATTTTTAAAGACAATAGAATTTTTCTGGGGTATTACAAATTTAAGCCAAATCATCGAACAAAAACAGAGCAAAGTAGATTCGATTCTATTTGTAATAGAGTATTAGGAAATTAGGGATTCAGAGCGTTGTGTCATTTTGGGTCTACTTTTTCACCTCATATATAATTAAAAGAACGACGTCGTTTAGGACAGGAGTAAAACGACATCGTTTTGTGCTCATTCACCAATTGATATCATATATGCATAATTATTTAATACACAAGCAAATTAATACTACGTAAGGAAATAATTTACCACATAGGCAATCGATTTCTGCCGGAAACAAGCCGTGGAAGGTAATTGCATCAAATTGGAAGGTCGTACATTAATTTGCGAATGTTGAAAAGGTTTGGTTTAAAACCGGAAATTGGAAAAAGGTCAAGGTTTTTGGTGCATTTTTCACTCATTTTATATTTGCCTAATGCGACGTCGTTTGTTGAGCCGGAGAGTTTTGCTACGTAGAAAATTCCGGCTTCCATGTCTGCAGCAAATTGGTGGAAAATTGGATATGGGAGGTAATTGCATCAAATTGGAAAGTCATACATTAATTTGCGAATTTTAAAAGGTTTGGTTTAAAACCGGAAATTGAAAAAAGGTCAGGGTTTTCCATACTTTTTTGCCTTTAATAATTCAATTCCTTTCCAATCTTATTCAGCTTTAATGATTATGGAAGTAATTAAGATTTTTAGACTAAAAATAAATCCGTACCTTGTTGGAAAGACACAATTCTTCCCTATGACATACTTTCAATTTAATTTAATTGGTTAGAGACTCGTTGCTAGAGAGTCGTGCTTCAACGATCGAAGGGGAGGATCGAGAGAGGTAGAGCTTCGAGAGAGAGAGAGAGAGAGGGAGATAGCGAGAGAGAGAGAGAGAGAGAGAGAGAGAGAGAGAGAGAGAGAGAGAGTAGAGTGTGAAAATTGTGTATATTCCATATGAGGACTAAAGCCTCTATTTATAGTAGTACATAAAACATGTTTAGGATGGGCGTTGCTTGATCATCAAGCAACTTGTTTCTTGGCCATCAAGCAACCCACTTGCTTGGCCGTCACTCATCATAGATATTTACAACAGAATTAATAATAAAAAAATGATTGACTCACCGCACAGGTGTCCATTCTTTAAAGTTGGCATAATTTATACTTTGTACTATAACACCAGAGTATTTAACAAATGCGATATGAGTTGAACCCTTAGTCATACCACGCGTCATCTCCGTAAAGCAACTAGTAAGTAGTCCGTCGAGACTCAACGAGAAATAATTTTATATTTTCAATATATATATATATATATATATATATATATATATATATATATATCTTTAAAAATAGTTTTTTTTTGGGTAAATAATATTATATTTCACCAAAGTAAGTAAGGAAATAATAACAAACATCTTGCAAACGATAAAATAACTAAACAACAAACCACATCATTATAATTTCAAACAAATTTGTCTTTCTCTCTTAGCACTTTTCCCTCACTCTATCTCTCGAAATCCTCTCCAAAGACGGACTGATATTTAAAAATAGTTGTATATCTTACTTACAAGCTATTATGTTGTTTGTGTTAATTGTAAATCAAACTTAAGAAATTAATTTTATTTCACATTTTTAAATTTATAATCATGAATGACAATAACCATATACTCATTCATTATGAATTTTTCAAATCTAAATTTGTTTAAAATTTTTCTACATGTTTGATGAACCCAGAATTTGTGTTCATTTTATGTGTTTTTTTGTCGTGTCTTTTGTGTCTTTAGAAACTTATGTGTGCCTAAGAGGAAACAAGTAGAAGAAAGTGGGTGCAGGGCAAGACACGTAGCATTGTGGGCATAATTCAGGGGAAACCTGCTGAAAAGGCCTTAGGCAACAATACGATACAAATGGGCAAAGGACTGAAGCTTGCAGCTTGGGCAACAAAACATCTATGTGGGGTGAAGCTCTGAAGTGAAGTAGTACCCCCGACCCCCCATATCTTCATGCCAAGCAGAAAGTACCTGGACTAGCGCGGATCGTGGGCAAGACAAGCACTAACATGATCAAGACAGGATGGAAGAAGCCGAGGGCAACAGACGTTACTTTCTCTTCGAGGAAAAAGATAAGGATGGAAACATTCCATGCTTATCTTGAAGAGTCCGATCATAGCCGAATCTGCCTAAGAGAAGGAAAGAAGATCTAGTCCTTGCCAAACATGGAAAGAAGGTCGAACAAGGGAAGGAGTCCTACCCATGAAGGAGACCGACTTTAACCCAAATTCATAGTTGTAAATATGGCTGACTCCATTCTGTAAAGTACTTTTTTATCATCACGTTTTACTTTGAGAGAGTTGTGAGGAGCAAACAAGCCCTACGGACAACACTTATTATTTTCTGCTTTAGTTTTTGCTGGTTGTTTTGGCCAAGACGTCTACTGTACTGCTGGATTACAACTCTTATTTCAGTTTTATTCCAAGTATGTTTTCTTTTATACATTTTGTGTTGATCTTCACTTTTGATATGTCTAGCTAAATTGCTAAGCTTGGATTGGGTAAGATGATTTGAGCAAAAGTCGAAACACTCGAGCGGTCTAAGTTAGGCCTTGATAGTTGCATGTTTATATTCCCTAAATACTAGGGTTGTTGAGCAATGCTATTATTGAACTTGGGTAGTTAATAGGCCATTAATTATTTGGGCAAGATAAAGGTACCAATAGAAATCAAGATAACGCATCAAGAGTCTTATGTGCCTAAAAAGTATAACGAGTATTGCAGAGCAGTCGATGTGTTGAGCATCTTTTGACTGTTTTGGTAGTGGACGTGGTAAATCTCTTTTCTTAGCTCTTGAAGGATGACCTTTCATTTAGGGTTTTACGAACGTAATTTCATTCCTATGCTTTCACAATTCTTCGTAGTTTTGCACTGACGACAGCTATATCGTATGTCGTTCCTTGACACGAAGAGAAGGGGGTTAGGGAAGAGCTCTTCCTTGCTAATAGTTGCATCGTCTATTTCGTTATATTGCAGCATCGGTTGATAATTGTCGATCGATGCTATCACCGTTGGTGTATCTCTGAGTTGGTTTATTCATTTTCTTTTACGAGTAGAGATTTAAGGCAAAACACGGTTTTAGCGGATCTCAAGTTTCGAAAATATTCTTCAATCACATCTCTTTAAGCGTGGTGCATCGGGCGTCGGTGCAGTTTGAAGCCCTAAAAATTTTCTTCGAGCTTCTCATTACATTGTCGGAACATCGTCCGGAGAAATAAATGTAACTTAATTGATATAGTCTTAGTTTCTCACATGCAGCGTTATATTCAAGAGAACATAATACTTGAGATTGAAAAAGGTCCTCATGTGTATGACGATTACTAGCTTGGTTTTGCAATAGCGTAAAATCTTGTTTGTGTTGGGCAATTGTAAATGACAACATATAGAAAGAATCTCATATAAGGAGAATTTTTTAGATCAAATTTCAGAAAGAGTCTAAACGTTCCTAATGCTACTTGGGCAAGATAATTACTGAAGAGTCTTCGTGGATGTTTTGATCAAGTAAGGGGTTTGGCCTAGAGAGTCTCTGGCATAATCTATTTTAAAGAGACAAATAAGGGATAGAGTACTTTTGACCGTGACTTCGTGACCTTAGAGCTAGAGTTAATCTATTCTGCAACCAAATGATATTTGCGTGTGATTAAAATCTTTTCACCGATGACCGTGTGAGTGTTTATGTTCAATGAGTCAAGTCCAGGTTAGTTTTATTACAGATCAAGTTTCTGTTTAGTTTTCAGTTGTAGTTTACAGCACTTGTTGACCAAGACAAGTACAATACCGACCAAGAAAATTCTTAGCGACACCGATTACGAAGAGGAGAAAGCTATAATCAATTCCTTTGGGTCCGACCCTTGATGTTGGCTACTACCTACTGTGGGCAAAGGAGATTTATAAATATATTTGTGGGAAGCTAAACGACGGCTTCGTCAATATTCTCGTCCTAATTTTGATTAAAATAGTGACTTTATTGTATATACTCATCGCAAACATGTTGGGTAAGTTTGAACACTACAAAGTTAATATTTTCTAAAATTAGTAAAACAATCTTCTCTTAATGTCTAATGAATAGTCTCATTGGTTTATGCTTAATTGATGTCACTAATCTTAGCCAAAAGACTAAAAAAGATATATTTATATTTTCAAGATTTATTTTTTCTTTTTTAACTATCTAATCATACATTACATTTAATGTGATATGTGTAATATTTTCTAGCACACCCTAATCAAAGATTTGAGAAAAATGTGAATGAAAGATATCCATGTAGATATGTTGATTAAATATATTTATTTAGTTTTTGTAGGGATTTTCAATTGCAGAATTTCTATTGATCTCTTAAATGCTAATTTTTTTTTTTTTGAAATTTAATTATTGAAGCTACTTATAGATTAACATAAATAAATAATTTATTTTTTCATAACTATTAAACATATAATTAAGAATTAAAATGGATTATATAATTTGTATTAAAAGTTGAATATATATACCTATTACAAATTGAAATATAGTATAAAATATTAATATTGAATATTATAAATTAATAATACAAAAAGCTTTAAAGAAGTGTGAAGAATAGAGATAAAGAAGATGATAATAATAATAATAATAATAATAATAATAATAATAATAATAATAATAATAATAGATATACATGTGAGGCATAAGAAATTATTATATGAATATAATAAGTAATATATGTTATGATTTAATAATATAAAAAATACAAAAATAAAGGAAAACCAAAATAGGGCACTGAGAAAGAGTACCGCTTATTTTCCTATTATTAATTGATAGGAGATGTCACATGAAGAAGCTGAAGGGTTGTATACAAAAGCAAGACTTTTTTGCTTATATACAATTGTTATTTATTTCACTATAATTTTTCTATTTGAAATGTTTATTATTGCAAATTAATTATGTGTCCAATAATCTCAATATTATAGATTATATAGTATGTTGTAGATCACAGAAGATTATATAATCGGCATCTTATGATGTATAAACTAATATTCACAATCGAGACAACTTGGACGAGTTGTTGGTTTAGATTGTAGCATAATAGTATTAAATATTTTATCTTGACTATTTATTTATGCTAGTACGGTAATCGTATTGAAAGAATCACAGTGAGATTAATTCATTATTCTGACTTATTAAGAATTAAAGATCTCGGTGACTTAAATAGTCTTAACCTTAATTGGGCTTATCAGTATGAATAAGTGTCTGACAATTGCTTTGATCTATTATAAATGAGAACTTAATAGTTGTTCGATTATTCCGTATTTTGGGCAATGTCAGTTCTTATTTGATATTGATAAAGCTGTACTAAGGATCTGTGTCATATGAATAATGGGATGATGATATCTTCTCGAGAAACTTAATAAGTTTGTTACACTAAACCCTGCAAGTGGAATTAGTTCAAATATAATAATAAGTTTAAGTGGTAGCACTCGAGATAATTATTTATAAGTAAATAATTAATTGATTAATTAAATGTTGTCAAAAGTATTTTAAATAATTAATGGATATTCGATAATCTTAAACATGGAGATTAATTAAGTCTAATACTAGCACTGACTCAACTAAATAAATAAGAGGGTAAGTCAGTATTAATTCTTTAGTGGAATGAATTAATATTTATATCCGATTTATATTTTGGACTGAATTAATTAAGTCGATTATTATCAGGCCAATTTTATTTAAGCTAATAGATCCCTGAACTGGCTCAATGGCTTGTGTCTCTAGTAGGCTAGGCGCCTACTCTCCTACGGCCCGTTAGGGTTGTCTAGGTTCGATGAATATGATCAGTTATTCATCTATAAATACAAGACTCATAAGACTCATTACTTACTTGCATTCAAACCAATAAAACCCTAAAGAGAGAGAGAGAGAGAGAGAGAGAGAGAGAGAGAGAGAGAGAGAGTGGGCGCCAGTTCAATAGTAAGAGAGAGAGTTCGTAGTTCGATCACATCCATCGACGAGCTCCAGCTGGGAACAATTTGGAAGGTCATTATGGAGTCGTTGTTCATCAAATTTGTAGGTATTTCGAATTAACATCCTACGATTGTAATTAAATATGTAGGATCATGCTAAGTGTGGATTTTGTGTGTGTTCGTTAGATATCCATAATAGATCCATGGGTGAAAATAAATCAGTCTTCAATAATCGGTTCTAACAGTTGGTAGCAGTGCCCTGGTCTGTGAATTATGGCTCTGTCGGATTAACACAGCAATAAATCCATATAAAATAGAATAAAATCTGATTTTATTTACGTTTATATGCATGTATGTTCTTTATTATTCATTGTCTCGTCGTGGATTCGTTATATTTCTGTTGGTTTGCCGTTTTTAGCCATTTTTACCACGAGAAAATCCGTGGTTAGATTAGGATTTATGCTGTAAATAATTATTTTAATTTGTAATTGTTGTACGAGTCGAGAAATGGAGGAACTTGTCGGAGAATTTAAATCGGCGGCGGCGTAGGGCGGTGAACGGCGACATGTTGTTTTCACGTGCTAGTTTTCCCCCGTGCATGGCGAGGACGAGCTGAAATCTTACTCATTGGAGCTTCTGCTCTGATGTTTATGGTGCCCATCTCAACCTATGCACGAACGGAAGAAAAGCGTGACGGCAAGGCACCACAAAATCGCGACAGCGCGTGTGACTCGTTGCAACGGTGGATCTGCCATGGCTGCAGGTCTACTGGTTTGCCGTGCTCGGTGGGACGCGAAGGGTTTAGCCCTTGTGTTCGGATGATCGAGCAGTGGGAGCTTGAGGCGATTTGATCACCAATCTCCCAAGCGATCGTCGACGACTTCATCTTTTCTGGCGACGGCAAGTGAACAGCAGTAGCTAACAGCTACCAGCAGCAGCAGTGGCACGTTTCCAGGCAAGAAAGATGGTGAGGAACAGCAAAGCAGTGTGACGGCGGCGATGGTTTTCATGAGGAGGAAGTACAGCCGTGCGATCCATCGCAGCGCCGCCGCAGCTCAATGCTACGTGAATCGAGGCAGTAGCCTTGTCCCCAGGCGATGCCTGCTGGTCGTGCTGCAGTGGTGGCAGCCGGCTGGTGGAGGTGTTTGTGGTGGTGGGGGAGAGCTGACCTCGTGGTCGTGATTCCGGCGAGAAAGGGGGTTGCCGGCGGTGGGTTTCTTCACAAACAAAACCCTAGGTTGAAAACCTAGGGTTTCGGACGTGCAAGCAGCTATAAGATAAGTTTCTTTGTGGGTTGGATTCGTGATAGGAAGACGAGATTTTTTTTTATTCTCGTTTCTTTTCGGGGCGATTCTTCGAAGCGACATATTAGGAAATTTCTTGAAGACGAAGACTTGTTGTAATAGATTAGATTTGTTTCCTAGTTTAATTTGTAATAATTTAGGCAGGTACAAAATATCCACGACGAGACGATAATTTATTTGTTTTATCGTAAATTGCATGTCGTGGGATTTAATCACCATTAAGGTGTTATTATTATTTCTAAAAGCATGTTATAATTTGAAATTATTTGTGTTTAGAAATTGCATGCTAGGAATTTATCGTATTTTTCTAAGCATGTTATGAATTCAAGCGAGCATGATTTATTATGTGAGTTCTAGAAAAGGCATGTTTAGTGATTCCATGTTTTACATGATTTGCATGCGAAAGCCTTTTGAATTAAAAATGACTAAGCATGATAAAATTGATTTTAATAATCAAATTAGACCTCCACAATTGATTTTAGACAAATTAAGTTGTTAGGCTTGTATAATCGTCCACACGATTGTGGCTTGCACGTGTTCTATTAACTTATAGATTTTATCGAGTAAAACTTCTAAAAGTATTTTAGACTCGTGAATAGTGGGAGTTTTGTGTGTAAACGTCCACACTATCGTGGCTTGCCATATTCATTCTCATAGATTATTCTAGGAGAGATTAGAATAAGATAATTAATGAAGTTGTTTACAAGGTGATGTCGTTCTAGTAATTGCATTAATATGTGGAATAATTTTGGATTAGTTAAATTGTGGTCTGTGCTTAGATATTGTCTCGAATACAACTCCCCATCAGAGTCCCTTTTCAAGATAATATGGTCTAATAAGGTTCATTTATTGATTTTATTTGTCATAAAGTTAACTTGGCATAAGATAAAATTAAAAACTAGGTATTTGGTTGAATGGTACGCACATAAACGTCCACACTATCGTGGCTTGCGCGTAAATCACTTGAGCTAATGAAGGTTTCATTTAATATTGTTTTATCAAAAAGGTTACAATATAAATGTTACGAACATTTTATGCAATAATTATGACTTATGTGCGTTTTGAATGTTTAAATTTTTCAGATATGATTGTTACTCCGTTGTTGAATGTGCTTACTGCTAAGCCGCTTACAAGATCAATTTTTTTGGAATGGAAGCACAATTTGGAATATGTCCTAGATGTCGAAGAGTACCACTTTGTACTCACTACTCCTGCGCCTGCAGCTCTCACTGCAGACTCCACCGATGCTCAGAATGAGGAGTCTAAGAGGAGGCATAAGGCCAATTGTATGGAGAAAGCCTACATGATGACCACTATGACCTCTGGGTTATGGCAGCAGCATCAGTCTTTGGACACGGCTGCTGCAATCATGACTAACCTCGAGGAGTTGTTCGGTGAGAGTGACTGTTCCACCCGATTCGACATCATGAGGTAAATCATGAGCTCGAAGATGACGGAGAGCACGTCTCTGTGAGACCATGTGCTCAGAATGATCAATCATTTCAATGAGCTGGACATGCTCGGTGGAGGTATCATGGATGAAGCTAAGGTTGATATGATACTCCACATTCTTCCCAAGTCCTATGAGAACCTCCGCGTCAATGCAATAATGAGCAAGAAAGTGTTCGCTCTCAATGAACTGCTCAATGAACTTGTTGCTACGGAAGAGGTTATGGGAAAGAGTCTGCAAGGTCTTGCCTCTTCTTCAAAGAGTTTCCATATTTCACCGAAAGGTGGAAAGAAGTGGAAGGGCCCAGCAAAATGCAAGAAGGGCAAAGGAAGTAGTGGGAGTAAGAAGCTAGGCCCTACCGGCGGCATTAAGAAGCCAAAGGAGAAAGGGTGGAAAGTGCTTCAAGTGCAAGAAATCTGGACATTGGAAGGCTAACTGCCCCTTTTTGAAGAAGGCTCAAGGTATGACTTTAGTTGTTGTTAACGAAATATGTTTAAGTTCAAGTTCTATCCACAAGTGGGTAGTAGATACTAGCGCAACTGACCATATTTGTTATTCCTTGCAGGGGTTCCTGCGGACAAGGAAGGTGAGTAGAGGGGAGTTGAGAGCGTCGCTATGAGAACGGAAGCGCGATCAGACATTGCAGCCATATGCGATGTTCATTTATCTTTTGAGAATTCAATTTTAGTTTTGAGAGATGTTTTATATGTGCCAGACTTTCGTCAAAACTTGATTTCTATGGTTAAGTTGTGGAAAGACGGATATTCTATTCTTTTTTAGAGTCATGAGACTTTTATGATAGATGATAAGATTATTGGTTAAGCACATGTTGTTGATTCTCTTTATACTATTTACTGTTCACATGCTATGAGTTCTTCAAATAATGCTTTAATTATTAACCAAAAGAAGAGATCGAATTCTTCTCAAGAGAATCAAACTCTTCTTTAGCACCTAAGATTGGGTCACATCAGTCTAAGGAGGATCCAAAGATTGGTATCAGATGGGTCTTGGGTTCTTTCCAAGTCGAGTCCATCCCAATCTGCGAATCCTGCATAGAGGGAAAGATGACGACTTGGCCTTTCAAGGCCAAGGGGTATAGAGCCAAAGAAGTGTTGGAATTGATTTATTCAGACTTGTGTGGACCTATGTCTGCTCAAGCTCGTGGAGGTTATAAGTACTTTGTCACTTTCATTGACGATTACTCAAGATATGGGTACATCTACCTGTTGCGCTACAAGTCCGAGTGCTTTGAAAAGTTCAAACTATTCAAAGAAGAAGTAGAGAAGCGACATGGAAAGAGTATAAAGTCGTTGCAATCTGACTGCAGCGGTGAATCAACGAGTTTAAGAAATACTTCTTGGAAAGTGGGATTACATCCCAATTGACTACACCTGGAACACCCCAACAGAATGGTGTGTCAGAGAGAAAAAATCGAACACTTCTAGAGATGGTTCGATCTATGATGAGTTATGCATCTCTACCTATTTCGTTTTGAGGATATGCTTTGGAAACAACAACTCACATGCTAAACTTGGTTCCCTCAAAGTCAGTGCCTAAGACCCCGTCCGAGCTGTGGTCCGGGCGCAAGCCTAGTCTTAGCCACATTTGGATTTGGGGTAGCCCGACACATGTTTTAAATAAAGAGGCTGACAAGTTGAGTCCGAGAACCAAGGTGATGTTGTTTGTAGGCTATCCTAGAGGAACAAAAGGTGGCTATTTCTACTATCCTAATGATCAAAAAGTTGTTATAAGCACTAATGCGAGATTCTTGGAAGAGGACTATGTGGTTGGCCATAGGAAGAGAAGCGACATCATACTTCAAGAAGTTAGAGGAGAGGAGGTGATTAGTACACCAGTTGTGCAAGATAAGCAATCATCGGAACCTGCACAAACCATTAATACTGAATCTGCTATAGAGTTTCGTCGTAGTAGAAGGGTAACTCAAGGAAAGTTTCCTAGTCGATACACTCTACTTAATGAATCCAAGGATTCATTGGAATTAGCGGTGATCGAAGAAGATTCCTGGACTTACTCTGAAGCGTTAGTAGATCCTGATACTCTTGAGTGGGCGTCATGTATGATTTCCGAGTGAGAGTCCATTACTGCCATGGATGTATACGAGAAATGCAAGCTTCCTGAGGGCTATGAAGTCATAGGATGCAAGTGGGTATACAAGAGAAAGAGAGGACTGGATGGAAAGATTATGGCCTTTAAGGCAAGACTAGTGGCGAAAGGTTTCATCCAAAGAGAGGGAATCGATTACGATGAGACATTTTCACTAGTAGCCATGCTTAAATCTATCCGAACTCTTATGGCAATGGTTGCTCACATAAATCTCGAGGTCTGACAAATGGATGTCAAAACCGCATTTCTAAACGGGTATCTTGAAAAAGATAGGGACATCTATATGCTGCAGCCGGAAGGGTTCATAAAGAAAGGTGAAGAGCATCTTGTGTGGAAGCTAAAGAAGTCCATTTATGGACTTAAGCAGGCTTCACGTTCCTGGAACAAATGTTTCAATGATGTTGTTCAAGGCTATAGCTTTGAACAATATGCAAATGAAAGTTGTGTTTATAGGGTATGTATTGATGGGAGTCTAGTGTTTCTAGTGCTTTATGTCGATAATATTTTGCTCATTAGTGATAATGTGAATGTACTATCAAAGATTAAGGCATGGTTATCCCAACAGTTTCAAATGAAGGATTTAGGAGAGGTAGCGTATATTCTCGGGATTAAGGTCGGTCATGATCGATTTAAGAGAATGTTGAGTTTGTCTCAAATAGCCTACATTGATACTGTGTTATCGCATTTCAGCATGCAGAATGCTAAGAAAAGTTTCTTACCTTTCAGACATGACATTCCTCTATCTAAGGCAATGTGTCCTACATCACCTAAGGAGATCATGAAGACGATTCCTTATGCTTCGGTTGTGGAAGTCTCATGTATGCAATGTAGAGTACTAGGCCTGACATCTGCTATGCCGTAGGCATGGTGTCTAGATATCAGGCTAATCCTAGTCAGGATCATTGGATTGCTAGAAAGCACATACTCAAGTACCTTAAACGGACTAGAGAGTATGGGCTGGTATATCAATCTTATGATCTGGTTTCAGTAGGTTACGTAGATGCTGATTATCAAGTTGATAAGGATCAACGATATTCTATGTCTGGCTATGTATTTAAGCTAGGAGGTGGAGCCATTGTGTGGAGAAGTGTGAAGCAGAAATGCATTGCATTATCTACTATGGAAGCCGAATATGTGACGGCCTGTGAGGCTGATAAGGAGGTTGTTTGGCTTAGGAACTTCTTGGCAGAGCTTGATGTGATTCCTAGTTTGCCGAGAGGTATCACGATTTATTGTGATAACGAGGCTACAATTGCAAATTGCAAGGAGTCTAGATTTCATCAGACAACTAAGCATATTGATGCAAGATATCCCTACATTCAGAAGCTTGTCCAAGACAGCGAAGTGGATGTGCACAAGGTGGCAGGAGTTGATAATCTGGTTGATCCATTTACAAAGAGTCTGTCGGCTGCTGTCTTTAACAGACATGTTGAAGGCATGGGGCTGCATTTTCTACCACAGCAAATCAAACTTTGAGTATAAGTAGGAGAAGTTGTACTAGATTGCTAGATGAATATTAGTCTCATTGTATACTAAAAGTTTGCTTTAGTATAAGTGGGAGAATTGAAGGGTTGTATACGAAAGCAAGATTTTTTTGCTTATATACAATTGTTATTTATTTCACTATAATTTTTCTATCTGAAATGTTTATTATTGCATATTAATTATCTATCCAATTATCTCAATATTATAGATTATATAGTGTGTTGTAGATCACAGAAGTTATATAATCGGCATCTTATGAGATATAAACTAATATTCACAATCGAGACAACTTGGACGAGTTGTTGGTTAGATTGTTGCATAATAGTATTAAATAGTTTATCTTGACTATTTATTTATGCTAGTACGATAATCGTATTGAAAGGATCACAGTGAGATTAATTCTTTGTTCTAACTTAGTAAGAATTAAAGATCTCGGTGACTTAAAAAGTCTTAACCTTAATTGTGCTTATCAGTATGAATAAGTGTCTGACTATTGCTTTGATCTATCATAAATGAGAAATTAATAGTTGTTCAAATATTTCGTATTTTGGGCAATAACAGTTCTTATTTGATATTGATAAAGCTCTAATAAGGATCCGTGTCCTATGAATAATGGGATGATGATATCTTCTCGAGGAACTTAATAAGTTTATTATACTAAACACTGCAGGTGGAATTAGTTCCAGTATAATAATAAGTTTAAGTGGTAGCACTCGAGATAATTATTTATTAATAATTAATTAATTGATTAATTAAATGCTATCAGAAGTATTTTAATTAATTAATGGATATTTGATAATCTTAAACACGGAGATTAATTAAGTCTAATACTAGCCCCGACTCAACTAAATAAATAAGAGAGTAAGTCAATATTAATTCATTAGTGGAATGAATTAATATTTATATCCGATTTATATTCTGGGCTGAATTAGTTAAGTCGGATATTATCAGGCCAATCTTATTTAAGTTAGTAGATCCCTGAATTGGCCCAATGGCATGTGTCTCTAGTGGGCTAGGTGCCTACTCTCCTACGGCCCGTTAGGGTTGTCTAGGTTCGATGAATATGAGCAGTTATTTATATATAAATACAAGGCTCATAAGACTCATTACTTACTTGCATTTAAAGTTATAAAACCCTAGAGAGAGAGAGTGAGAGAGAGAGAGAGTGGGCATCGGTTCATAGTAAGAGAGAGAGTTCGTAGTTCGATCCCATCCATCAACGAGCTCTAGTCGGGAACAGTTTGGAAGGTCACTCTGGAGTCGTTGTGCATCAAATTTGTAGGTATTTCGAATAAACATCCTACGATTGTAATTAAATACGTAGGAGCATGCTAGGTGTGGATTTTGTATGTGTTCGTTAGATATCCATAATTGATCAATGGATGAAAACGAATCGGTTTTCAATAATCGGTTCTAACAGAAGCAATAGAGGATCCGCTTTGATTAACCTTGTAGAAGTATTATTTAAGGTGAACGAATGTATTTAAATGAAAGGGAAAATTGCACCAAAAACCCTGACCTTTTTTCCAATTTTCGGTTTTAAACCAAACCTTTTAAAATTAGCAAATTAATGTATGACCTTCCAATTTGATGCAATTACCTCCCGTGCCCGATTTTTCCCCAATTTGCTGCTGACATGGAAGCCAGAATTTTCTATGTGGCAAAACTTTCCGGCTCGACAAACGACGTCGTACTAGGAAAATATAAAACGAGGGAAAAATGCACTAAAAACCCTAACCTTTTTCTAATTTCCGGTTCTAAACCAAGCCTTTTTAAAATTCGCAAATTAATGTACGACTTTCCAATTTGATGCAATTACCTTCCACGTCTTGTCTTCGGCAGAAATCGATTGCCTACGTGATAAATTATTTCCTTACGTGGTATTAATTTGCTTATGTGTTAAATAATTATGCATATGTGATATTAATTGGTGAATGGGCATAAATGACGTCGATTTACTCCTGTCTTAAACGACGTCGTTCCTTTAATCATATATGAGGTGAAAAAGCAGACCCAAAACGACACACCACTTTGAATCAATAACCCTAATTTCCTAATACTCTATTACAGACAGAATCGAATCTACTTTGCTCTGTTTTTGTTCGATGATTTGGCTTAAATTATTGCTCGAATCTACTGATAGAGAATAGGTTATTGTACATCTTTAGTCTTGGTGCGCTTTATCATTGCTCAATTAGTGGAGCTGTGATCTCGATAGTGATGAATCAGAAACAATGGGGGGTAGGTAGCCGATGCTGAGCTTCGGGATTATTCCAAGATCCAGATTGTGCCGATGAAGAACCCATGGAGATGAGGAAGCCGATGGAGAAGAATTATGAAGATGAAGTCTGTTGAAGAAGATTCCGGCTTCCATGTCAGCAGCAAATTGGGGGAAAATCGGGCACGGGAGGTAATTGCATCAAAGTGAAAGGTTGTACATTAATTTACGAATTTTTAAAGGTTTGGTTTAAAACCGAAAATTGAAAAAAGGTCAGGGTTTTTGGTGCAATTTTTCCCGTGTAACACGTAAGTAAATTAATACCACATAAGTAAATTAATACCACGTAAGGAAATAATTTACCACGTAGGCAATCGATTTCTGTCGGAGACAGGTCGTGGGAGGTAATTGTATCAAATTGGAAGGTCGTACATTAATTGCAAATTTTAAAAGGTTTGGTTAAATCGGAAATTGAAAAAAAGTCAGGATTTTTGGTGCAATTTTCCCTAAATGAAATAACCGAGATATATTGGAGTCCATTCGTCATTAATATAGCATCCAATTTACAACGAGGGGAAGTGGTTATGAATGCATTAATACTTCATCCATTCAAAATAAGCTATCTAAGAGAATTAATACTTTTTCTCCAATTATTATTTTATGTCAGTTTGTATTCTATAAAAGCCAATGCAGGTGCGCAGTTTAGATATCATTAATCTCGAATTGGTCCTACTGATCTGAAATGGCCAAACAATTCTCAACTCTGTCTCTCTTTCTTATTTGCCTCTTGGCTTTTCGTAAGTTTGTTTTACATTCATCATTTCTGGAACTAAAAAAGTTTGTTTTCTAACTGTCGACAGATTAAATTTTATAATTAAGATTAATTTAGTCGTGTTGGGTAATAATTGGTGCAGAGGAGGTGATGGTGCCGGGTGAAGCAACAATATGCTCGGCGCCGAGCAGGTTGTTTAGGGGAATGTGCTTCAGCAGAAGCAACTGCTCTGCAATTTGTGAGAAAGAAGGATTCTTATATGGACTCTGCAAAGGCCTCAAATGTGTCTGCTTCAAAGATTGCAATACTGCTGGCGGCAGCGGAGGTGGAGGTGATGGAGGTCAGGGCCCGCCGGAGCAAGGCGGAGGTGATGGAGGTCAGGGCCCGCCGGAGCAAGGCGGTGGTGATGGTGACCAACCTCCTCCTCTCTAAACAGACTTGATCCACTCTTAATTACTTTTGCATGCACTTGAACTTCTGATCAACATTGCGGACTATCTATAAAATGTATGTGGCACATGTTTAAATTGATACATATATACCTACATAAATAAAATCATATATTTGTGGTACTAAGCTTTTACTTTGATATAAATTTAATTTTGTTGCAGCTTTGCTGATAATGTTTATACACATCGATCGAATAGAGATAATTTGATGAAACTCAAACGTATGGTATGAACCTATAATATACTCCCATGAACTAAGGGTAATGGCTAAAAGATCCATGAATTTTGCTCAAATTTTAATTTTTCACGCGAACTTTCAATTTGGCGGAGTTATAGCGGCTATATACATAATATCATAAATTGTTCTTTTCAGAAATCTGGAAGTTTTCTTTTCATTTGGATTGGACGATTGTATCTCTGGAGTTTGTGCGTGTTTTCTTTTATTGGGTTGAATAATTTATGTAACTAGTAGAATATTAAATTAGGGATTGTGGGTTAGGATAGTACATTTATTAATATTTTAATTAATACTTCCTCTGGTGTCAAATATAAGAAGTTTTGAGATTTTGCACTATAATTAAGAAATACTAATTGACACAAACTTTAACAACTCATTATTCTTATTCTCTAAATTTTAATGCAAGAAATTTATTTGGTCAATTGTATTGTTGTCTTTTGAGTTCTTTTTGCAATTCATGATAATGCCATAGAGTAATATATTGTCCAAGTTAATGAAAGAAACTCAACAAACTAGTTGAAAAACGAGCACATCATTAATAATGTGTTGAAAAGTAAATAAATTGATGGAAGGGAGAGAGAAAACACTCTGAATAATTGAAAACGTCTTATAAAAAAAACAAATAAAAAGGGTCAAAACTTCTTATATATGAAACCGGAGGGAGTACTTTTTAGGGATATAGTTATTTTATGGCCTGAACTTTTACCCTTTAGTTACTTTATAGCATGACCTTTTAAAAATTACAAAAATGGTCTGACCTTTAGCAATTATGCCCATTTATGGCATGTGAGCAGAAAAGCTGTGATCGAATTCTATGTCACGTTACCGAATTCATGCGTCAGTCAAAAAAAGTATAGGAAAAGGGGTGATGACGAGGTTAAAAATCATTGTGCGAAAATGTTACATATGAATCCGACAATGTGACGTAGAATCCAGTCACCGCTTTTCTGCTCCCGTGCCATAAATGGGCATAAGGGCTAAAGGTTAGGCTATTTTTGTAATTTTTAAAATGTCGCTATAAAGTTACTAAAGAGTAAAAGATGAGATCATAAAGTAACTATATCCCTACTTTTTAATGTGGCTATGAAGAGAAAAAAGGGGACTATATTTAAAATTTAGAAAGAAAAAAATGTGGAGATGCACCTATTTATTTGAGGCTTGGACTTGGAGTATGTTTCTTTTGGATATAGCCAAGGGTCCAAATATGAATAAAATGAAAAATAGAATAAAATGACCTAATTCTGATGCTGATTAAAGATCATAAATTCTTAAGATCCTACAAGACGTTGTGAAGCAAGCCGGTGTGAATTTTTGTGGTAGTATTTATCGTATGGATAATTGCCTGTAAATTCTTAAAAAAAATTCAAATTCTGAAATTGTATCTGAGTTTTTTTTTTTCCTCAACAAACATAACTTTTAGTTTTCTTCTGATTTTGCTCCCGTCATCGATTTTACCCAACTTAAATCTGACGTAACCTCCAGAAATCATACTCTAGACGCCAAAACTCACAATACAATGTTGTTTTGAATGATAAACTTAAAAATAAAAATAAAAAAGATATTATTATTACTTCCACTCTAGTCAGTTTTCTCTTCTCCTCTCCTACCCCTCTTCTCCCATCTCTGCAGCCGTTGCACCACCGCGATTCAGAACGACGGTGGAAATATCTCTTGTAATCACCACCACCACCCGCCGCCGCCACCACATCTCTCCCATAATCACCAACATCCACCTCCACAACCGGCCCCTCCTACAAGATTCAGCCCCTCTATTTCAAGACATGGTTAATAGGCAATTAATCTAAGCTCTCTACATTTCAGTACACATAAAAATTGAAATAGGAAAACTATATGTACTCTGCTAGCAAGGGCGAGGGTGGCAGAAAAGACTCTGTACAGACTTTATAAACTAAATATATTTTATTAAATTAACTGCGTAAATTGTAATTCTGTACTTTATTTATCATGCAATTCCACCAAAAAGAAAAGCATAAAAAATTATAAATCAAAGATATCTATTATTTTATTATATAAACGAAAACGACTCTACGTAAAAAAAAATCCTATGTGGCACCTTTCATATTCCTTTATTCTTATTTATCTAAATTCTCAAATTTTCTGAATTTAAAATCAATATTTATCATATTTATTATATTCTATATATTATATATGACATGGAAATAAAATCTTAACAAGATCAAACTATTATTTGTCATTATATATATATTGATGGTCCTTATACGAGTTCTGGTGTATGGGGGGAATACACCAGATAAAGCTTTTTAAAACAACTCTTGAAAAATCAACAACCAAGTAATAAGACTCAGCTGGATTCACAACCGAGTAAGCAAGCTCAGTTGGAAGAGTGGTGCTGTGCGGAATGTGGTGGAAAATAACAACTCGTATAAATATAACTCACGCTTTTATGCAAGGTTGGTCAATAACCAAGTCAGTTGATATGGAAAGATGCAGTTTGTATGCTGGTTAGTTAGTCAGTAGAATAAGTAATAAATAACTGAATAATAAACACAAACACACAAGGATTTACGTGGTTCGGAGATAACTCCTACGTCCACGGGGAGTTGTGAGTCCACACAACTCAGTCCAAGTTCTTCTGGACAAAAACCACAAAGCTTACGCGGGCTTTGCAACCGTTGAGATAAGTTTACGGGTACTTATCAACCATACAGATAAGTTTACGGGTACTTATCAACCTGTCTACTCAATTCCGGGAAGAGTAGGGTCCTAACAATCCTTTTGAGAGGATGTGTGAAAGGTGGGTTTCCAACTAATAGCTCGAACAAAAAGTGAGCTAGGATTTAACACTCTACGAACTCTCAACTAGTGATGTTCTCAAGGTTGGATCGAAAAACACAAAGACAGAATCTAACACTCTAGAACTCTCAACTAATGATGTTCTTAGAGGATAACAGCAGTTGTGTAGTTTTTCGTTCTTTATCTAGTTCTTTTATCTCTTCTCGCACTTGTCTGTCTCGTAAGTCTTGGTGAATGAATGAAGGCCTCTATTTATAGGCGGAGAGAATTAACTAGCCGTTGGAGGAGCCGTTGATCTCTGTTCTTTAAAAACGATGGTTTGTCTCTCATCTCTACAGACTTTCCGGATTTGACAACTGAGTATTTCTGCTTTCCATCTGATACAGCCTTGTGTTGGGCCAAATGAGGTAATGACAGAGAGTCAAACCTTCACGTGACTTCCTTATTTGAAATTCAAATCTTAACCTTTGACCTCCAACATTTGATAGTCGGTTGAGTCGTTTGATCTTCATCTAATTGGTCTTCAGCTGATATTCTATCTGAATGCTTCTGTCTGAGTAGGAACAGTTGAACTCTCAGCTGACTTTGAACTTCAAGCACTCTCAGCTGACTTTGAACTTCAAGCTGTTAATCTAACTGATTGAGTCCTACAACTGATGTTCCATCTTGAACGCTCAGTTGTCTTTCTTGTATCTGACTCTGATCAGTTGGCTTCGAACGCTTAGTTGTCTTTCTTATAACTGATGTTCTCTTGCATCTTCCCCCTTTGAATGCTTAGCTATTGTTCTGAATCTTGAACGCTAAGGTGTTTTTCTTACACCTGATGTTCTATCCGAGTGAAGCCTTGTCGCCGTCTTCAGCTGGAGTCCTGTAAAGATAAAATCTTAACAATGCTCAAACAGCGAGCCTAACTACTAACATTAGGATATGGCAACATCTACTAGGTTGGGGTCAGTTGGTTTTGGAATCAATCAAAACTCTAATAAATTTCCAAACATATATATATATATATATATATATATATATATGTTAAATATCGAATGAAAATCTTCACAAAATATGATTTGGAAATTTTTTAACGATTTTTTCTTACATTTCAAACAATCATGTAAATAATAATATAATTAATCATCTAAACTTCGGATTAAATCATTATCATTATATATAATGTTGGGATCAGTACTTGTATCACATTGTTGTGCAATTTAAATATTTTTATTTATTTTAATCTAATTCAAAAATCGATGTAAGACAATCTGTTTTAGACTATTTGCAGTGGTAGTGTCTCTATGGGGTGTGATGGAGATAGAGACAATCAGCTGCTGTAGAACTGTCTCTATGGGGTGTCTCCATCTAATTAGTTTATTAATTTTAATATTAATTTTTCATTAATTTTAATAATAAATTCAAAAATTTTATTAATTAAAATACAAATAAAAAATATATTAATTCGAAAATAAAAATTATTGTTTTTATTAAGAAACATATTAAAAAAGAAAACTAAGAAATGAAGAAAAAGGAAAGAAAAAAACATGATGAAGAAGAAAAATCAAAAACCAAAAAAATAAAAAATGAAAGGAAAAAAAAACTGAAAAATTAAGAAAAAAAATAGAAGAAGAAAAGGATCGAGACTGTTTAGATAGGTTGATAAGTACCCGAAAACTAATCTGCAAGGTTGATAAGTACCAGTAAACTTATCTCAACGGTTGCAAAGCCCGCGTAAGCTTTGTGGTTTGTCCACAAGAACTTGGACTGAGTTGTGTGGACTCACAACTCCCCGTGGACGTAGGAGTTCTCTCCGAATCACGTTAAATCTTTGTGTGTTGTGTTTATTTTCAGTTATCTTATTGCATATTCAACTGACTATCTAACCTGCATACAAACTGCTTTATTCATCAACTGTTTTGGTTATTGACCAACCGTGCATAAAAGCGTGAGTATATTTTATACGAGTTAATTTTCACCACATTCCGCACAGCACATCACTTCCAACCGAGTGTTTCTTACTCGGTTGTGATTCCAACTGAGCTTCTTTACTCGGTTGAGTTATTTTTAGAGGGTTGTTTTAAAAAGTCTTATCTGGTGTATTCTCCCCCCCCATACACCAGAACTCGTATTTGGACCATCAATCTTAATCTTATCATGTAACATATTTAGCATCACCTTGATCCTGTAAAAAAATATTAAAAAAAGTGAAAAAAAATCTCTAAATCAATATGGGATAAATAAATATTTGATGTCAAAAAAATCTACGACAATTCTCAACGAAATCAACGCGAGACAATATCTATAAGAATATTTTTTTCTTTAAAAATAATAAAATAATTAATAAACAATATCTTTCGTATGTTATTTTATACTATTAAATTTTATTTATTTTATTAAATAATAATTTCCGATCAATTTTCGACGGGCTATACACTAGTTCTACTAAATAATACTTTGTTCTCCCCTATAATGCGTGGTGTGGATGTGTAGTATTAGTTTTAAAAATTATTCGGTAGATATATTTTGAGCTGAGAAAATCACCTACCTATTCATCCATATTGGAGATACACCCAAAAAGGTCAAAAGACCACGTATACAGGGAACACGGAAGAAGGTTTTTTTTTTTTTTTTTAATTGTAATTATATTTAAATATAAAAAAAAAAAAAAAAAAAAAAAAAAAAAAGTTTCAACAATTTAACTTGAAAATAACTTGGGCCTATTTGGGGACAATTGAAGATATTTGCTTATTTGGGCCAGCACAAGTGAAAATAACTTTCAAACTCCAGCAAAATGAAAATTGTTAGTAGGGCTTTTCAAAACAAAAACAAAAATTGTTAATGGGTTCGAACCCGTTACCGGGCTAAAAGAGGAACTAGCTCTACCAACTAAGTTGAGAACAAATAATTATAAATGATACAGGTTTTTAAATATGTTGATCTCTAAGAAAGACAAAAATACAAAACTCTATAAACTAACTTAAGTTAATGTGTGGAAATACCATAATTTTTTTTTTAAAAAAAACTGAATTTTTGTAAGATATAATACACTAGTAGTTTGTTTGAAGGAAAAATCTCGTGCTCGGTCTCATTGAAGCTTATCCCCTTCTTTCCCCTTCCTTATCTCCCATCCCTAGTCATTTCAAGATATGTCTTTGTTCTAGAATCTGGGGCGTGACAAAATGGTTTTGGGGCATGACATTTTTCTTAGTGAGGCATTAGGATGACAAGTACAGCACGGATGACGTACACAGTCGACGTATATAGTTAGATGTAGTTGATTGATTTATATGTATACCGTATACAATTTACTACAACAAAACTATAATTAGCTAATATAGATGGTTGAATTATACATTGTACAGCTGAGAATGCAAGAAATTTTCATTTTTTTATTATTATTTTTAATTACAACAAGATATATATATATATATATATATTGAAAAGATCATATGAGAATAAATATTATCCTAAAAAATGAGAATAGATCTCCACCATAGATCTATGGGTGATGGAGGGTCAAGATTTGACCTAGTCAAAGTGGGTCAAACTCGGGTCAACCCGTTGACTTTTTTTTCGATATTTTTTTTTAAACGGTTACCCAAGATGCACAACTTCACATATTCGGATGCACCACTCTATATAACTAGATGCACCACTAAGTGCATTTAGATGCACAAGATTTTCAGTTTTTTTTTTTTCAATTTTTTAAGGGGTCACCCAAGATGCACCACTTCACATATTTTGATGCACCACTTCACATATTCGGATGCACCACTTCACATATTCGAATGCACCACTAAGTGCATTTAGATGCACCAGATTTGTAAAATCTGTAAAAAAAATGAAAAAAAAAAAAACTGAAAAAAAAAATCGGATGCACCACATGTAACCAGATGCACCACACAGTGTAACTAGATGCACCACATAGTGTAACTAGATGCACAACGTTTTACGGAGAAAAAAAAACGAAAACAAAACTAGTGCATCTTGTTGATTATATCTAGTGCACAACATTTTACAGATATTTTTTCCCGGCTCCGCCTTCGCTCCGATTACTAATATAAGGATAATTGTCGGGCAATAATTTGGACTTTTTCAGCTCGCTCCGAGGCCTTCGGCTCCCCTTACTCGAATCTTGACCAAAGAGGAAGCGGCAAACTAAAAAACGAAGAAGCAAACAAAAAAACGGGGGAAAATAAATCTGAAAATTTTTAAAAATATATATAAAAAAAAAAGAAATAAAAAACGTGAAAATCTAGTGCATCTCAATGCACTAAGTGGTGCATCTTGTTATATAGTGTGGTACATCTAAATATGTGAAATGGTGCATATGAGCTGACCTTAAAAAAAATTCTAAAAAAAAAAGTGAAAAGCTAGTGCATCTCAATGCACTTAGTGGTGCATCTAGTTATGTACAGTGGTGCATCCGAATATGTGAAGTGGTGCATATGAGTTCACCCTTTAAAAAAAAACCGAAAATAAATAAATAAATAAGCCAACGGGTTAACCCGAGTTTGACCCGATTTGACCAGGCCAAATCTTGACCCTTCATCACCCATAAATCTATGGTGGAGATCTATTCTCATTTTTTAGGATAATATTTATTCGCATATGATATATATATATCATATTAAATAACTCACTACAAGATCAAAGTTGATACCTCTAAATCACATAAATGTGTGACTACTGTATAATCACGTAAGGTGAGTCTACTATACCATCATATAAGGTCAGAAATCTACACTGTATTTAGGCGGGATTGAACTGAACCCGAGACTTTTTGCTAGTTTTATTTACAATAATTCTATTCGGACATACTATGTCTGGACATACGTGCTTGAAATAGGAAAAACATTGTCCGATTGCCTTCAAAATTTCTTTTTTACTCAGACCCCATTCCGAAATATCGATCTCACGTACATCTCCTCCCAAATTTTACTCTCATCCACACCCAAGTCCTAAACTTGTGAATTTAAATTATGATGAAACTTTATAATTAAAATTTAAAAAGTGTATGTTTATTAATAACCAAACTGTCGAAACTATAAAATTAAATTATTAGTTAAAATTTTCCGTCAAATCCGTATTTTTACCATCGTATGTGTGGACATAATATGTCCAAATAACACTACCTTTTTATTTATTATTTGCGGGCACTCCATCGATACTTCGAACTTTATACCTCAATCCATGTCTCATATTCAATACTCGAAAATAGTTATATACGACATCTTTGATCTTTCCCTATCAATATTATGTTTTTATTTTATTATTATTCCCTCCTTCCCTAAAATTTGTCTATTTAAAAATTAAATTACTATATATAATTTTCATATTTTGAAATCAGTTCTGTAATAAAGAGTTATGCTGAATATCCCATTTTGTTATTGTCCAAAAATATAAATTTTCTAATTCTTTGATTTTCCATACAATAGTCATGATTTTTTTAATATATGAAGTTTGAGGATAGTAAAATGGTAGAGTATATAATATACGAATCTAAAAATTACAATTGATACAAGACATTCTCTGATTCTGTGAACAGTATAAAGCAAATAAGATTTGACGTAAATAGAACATGATTGAAGTATCTCCTGGCAACGTCTCCTCACCGTACAAAAATCGGAAAGAAAAATAATTGTGAAATATCGTGAAGGGAATCTAGTCATATTTTTAATTGTGAAATATCGTGAAGGGAATCTAATTGTACTTCAACTAGCTGGGGTTTTAAATGCGGTGCGAAAATTTGGTGGAATTTGTGTTAACTCGTTTAAATGAAAATTCAAGTGAAGGTCAAGTTCACAAAACTTTTGTGCGAATTGAAATATGCTTGTTTATTAGTTTTCAATTAAAGATAAAAAATACTCCCTCCGACCTATTGATATTTTCATGTTACTATTCGGTACAGAGATTAAGAATAAAGGTAAAAAGAAAGAAAGTGGGTAGATGTCATCACTTTCGAAGGATTTTAAAGGGTTAAAACTTTCATTATTTGGAAGATGACAATATGAGTGAGACACCTAAATAAGGAAAGAATGACAATATGAGTGGGTCGGAGGGAGTAACTTAAAGAAAATAAACATAATACAACTTTTACGTGGTTCGGAAACAAGCTCCTACGTCCACGACCAGCTTTCCTGCTGGTAATTCACTATGTCATTTACGCGCCCTACAAAAGCGTTACCATTTAGTTTGCGGGTACCAAAAAACCTGATACAGTTGTTTTCGGGTACAACAAGACCTAATTCTTCTGTTTGCGAGTACAAACAAACCTATAACCTTTTAAATTTGGTAAGGGTATGGAAAGGGTTAGGAATTTTTCCAACTATGATAATCAACTTACAACAAGTGTTGATTCTTACTTCTAAAGCTACAATCTAGAAAGAGTGATTAGAGTTATGAATCGAGTGACTGAAATTCTAGGGCTCAATCGAAAAAAAGAAATTCTAGGAGAGCTAAGAAATCTAGGAGAGCACAAGGAAAGGGAAGAAATCCGACAGTTGAATACTTCGATCTTTTTAGTGTTGTATACTCGCAATCTTTCTTAGTGAATCAGTAGCGTTCATAAATCAGTCTTCTTCACATTGAGAGTGAGCCATTATTTATAGGCGGAGATGTCGAACTTGCCGTTGGAAAGAGCCGTTTGACCTCTGCCTGACTCTTCTCACATGTCTGCAAATTTTCCTAAAATGGCAATTGTGAAGCTTGCTTTCGGAGTGCACATCTTCCGTGTCAGCCCAAATTAGGAAATAACAGTCTGTCAAGCCTTTCATGTGGCCTTGTGCTTTTGACTTTACATTCTTATCCAAGTCTTTGCTTCGATCTTTTTCTCACTTATGACTGCCACAATTGTGAGCACAGTTGATGAGCCAACTGTGTTAATCAATTTTCGGAGTTAACTCTGAGTTCAACTGTATTGATCAGTGATCTTCATCTTCATACTTCCTCTCAGTTCGAGTCTTCTAAAGATATAAAATCTTTATGCTCAAATAGTGAGCATGGCTAAAAAACTCTAAGGCACATCTACTCACTTGGGGTCAGGTATTAATCAAAATTTTACTAAATTTTCCAACACACACACACACACACAACACACACACACACACACACACACATATATATATATATATGTATGTATGTATGTATGTCCTGTTAAAGTAGATTTAAGTTGATTTAATATACTTATCTAAGGTTTTATGTGACAATGACTTAATATTTTATCTTGTAACCACATGGTCCACACAACCTTTAACGTTTTGTGTATTTAATTGCTCGTCTACATGATAACACTCTTATTGAACCCATAATCTTTTCAACTTGTCGAGCAAGATTAAAGCTTCTTCACATGAAACTTTTTATTATCACCTAAAATACATGCATATTCGATATTATTTTTGTTACAATTATTATAGGTACACATGTATTTGGTAATTATAGTAGTTATATATTTCTCATGCACTTTAAAATTAAGAAAAAAAAATTATCTTACGCCTCTACTAAATAACCTCCATTTAGGAATAATTTTTTGTAGTCCCAAAGATATAATTAATAAAGGTTTTATTGTATATACTTTGGCGGGGTGCAAGAGAGTTAACAAGAGGAGATTTTGAAGGCTTTAGGAATGACAAATAGAGAGTTACCTTTCAGATATCTTGGCGTTTCCCTTTCCACCAAAAAAAACTCTCTATTTTGCAATATCAACCTCTTATCTAGAGAATTGTTGCTCGCATTGATTGTTGGTCTTCAAAACTACTCTCATATACTGGTAGGTTGCAGTTAATCAAGGCTGTCCTTTTTGGAATGAAAAAATATTGGTGTCAAGTTTTCCTCATTCCACAGTTTATCAAGGTTATTCAGGTAGAGCTAATATTTCTAGAAGAGCTATTGTGGCATGGGTGTAGACGCATAAAAAAATAAGCAAATATTAATTTTATATTTTATTTATATTTTAGGATTTTTATTAAAGATAAATCCTAAATTAAATAAATATAAATTGATATTTAAAAGATGGAGATTCTCGACGAATCAGAAATTGACACGTGTCATTTCTTGGTCATTAAGTCAAAGATTTGATGGAGATAACTACCAAAATTGAGGAGCCAATACAATTGTGCCACCTCAGCCCTAAAGCCCGTCTTGGAGTCCAAAAGCCCACCAAGTCCACTACATTTTCACCTATAAATAGGGGTGATTGGAGAGGTCAAAGGACACCACGAATCATATTGAAGAGCTCAAGAGTTGTAGGAAAATTCTCTACAACATTCAAGGCGTTCTTCGCGGCATTCAAGGCGTTCTTCGTGGAGTTCAAGGAGTTCTTCACCAAAAGCGTCCCAAATCTAGCGTTTGATCCAGAAACAAGGCGTCGGCCCTCCGGATTAACGTTATCAAGTCAAGTATCAAAACCGATCAAGATCAAGGAGGCTAAATCTCCAAGGATCCCGGAAGTTGCTTGAAGATCGTTCAAGAACAAGTGGAAGAGACGAATCAGAGGATAAAAGCTAGAGATCGAACCCGCATTTTACTTCAAATCTTCAAATACTTATTTGTACACGATTTATTGTGTTTGTTATAAATACATAAAATTTGTGTTTACAAATTTTGGCACGCCCGGTGGGACATCTCTACCTCTCATCTCAACTCTTCCCAAAATCTTGAAGAATGTCTCCGAAAGCTAAGGATGTTGGTGACTCTACTTCAAAGAAGCCTTTGGAAGGTGCTAACGACTTCACTTCAAAGAGCCTTGTCGAAGGTGGCGGCATGATGACGCGGAGGAAAGCTAAGATGTTGCAAGAAGCTGCGGAAGCTGCTAAAGCTGCCAAGTCAACTTTCACCATGGAGAAGGAGCCATACGTCAAAGAAGATAGCAATGATGCAAGTAATGGTTTCGAATCCTCCAAAGACAGTTCGGCGAAGAATTACTCATTTGAGGTGTCTGTTATGACAACCGGTGCTACGGGTTTAGAGGAGCAAATGGCAAGTCTAATGGCGATGATGGAAGCTATGGACAAGCGTATGATCAAACAAGATGCTATGATCCTAAAGCTTGCAAAAGGAAAACGAATACTTAAGCATGATGATGAAGATGAAGAGAAAGATGAGAAAGATGAAGACGAGGACGACGATGATGATGATGATGCATCCAAAAGACGTGAAGAGAAGCAGTCGGATGGTAAAGAGTCTAAATTCGCTTCAGGCAATCTCATCTCAATCGAACAAGTCAAGCAGCTCATTGAAGGAACCATAAAAGATAAATTCGATGGGAGTTCCAAGTCTTCATTGGTTTACTCTAAACCATATACTCAAAGAATTGATAACTTAATGATGCCCCTCGGCTATCAGCCTCCCAAATTTCAGCAGTTCGATGGAAAGGGTAATCCGAAGCAGCACATAGCTCACTTCATCGAAACTTGCAATAATGCCGGCACCTTTGGAGATCATTTGGTGAAGCAGTTTGTTCGCTCACTTAAAAGGAATGCTTTCGATTGGTACACGGATTTAGAGCCAAACTCAATCGACCATTGGGAGCAGCTTGAGCATGAGTTTCTCAATCGATTTTATAGCATTAGAAGGACGGTCAGCATGGTGGAGCTCACAAGTTCCCGACAGTTCAAAGATGAGCCAGTAATTGACTACATCAATAGATGGAGGAACCTTTGCCTTAACTGCAAAGATCGATTGTCCGAGTCATCTGCCATCGAAATGTGTATTCAAGGGATGTATTGGGGCCTGCAATATATTCTGCGTGGAATTCAACCCAAGACGTTCGAGGAGTTGGCCACAAGAGCACATGATATGGAGTTGAGCATGGCATCAAATGGAGTTGGAGGACCACCTGTTCAAGAACCCCGTCGATTTAAAGAGAAGCAGGAATTCAAGAAAGGAGGAAATTCTTTTGACAAAGTTCCAAAGAAAGAATCAATGGCGGTGAAAGTAACTCCTGTTAAGTTTGCAAGGAAAGAAGTCAGTAAAGAGGATAAGCCGAATGCTTTTCAAGACATGGGACAAAGGAGGACGACTCTAAAAGAGCAGCAACAAAAGAAGTATCCTTTCTTAGATTCGGATGTCTCTGGCATATTTGATGACTTAATCAAGGAGGGACTTGTTGAACTGCCTGAAATGAAGCGACCGAATGAAGCGGGGCAG
The DNA here is from genome assembly GCA_029490685.1 of Schizonepeta tenuifolia. NCBI lineage: Eukaryota > Viridiplantae > Streptophyta > Magnoliopsida > Lamiales > Lamiaceae > Schizonepeta > Schizonepeta tenuifolia. The sequence goes on along the minus strand of CM055955.1, from coordinate 74,574,012 downwards.
ACTAATGATCCAAAATATTGCAAGTACCATCGATTAGTGGGTCATCCCATACATGATTGCTTCATCTTCAAGGACAAGGTTATGCAACTAGCTAGACAAGGAAAAATAACGCTCGAAGAAGACAATGTCGAGGCAAACCTCATCACTGTCGAAAGCATAGAAGAAGATAACGAAGCTTTTTGCAGAGTAGTGAATCAAGAGAATGAAGATGCATTGATGGTGGCATTTTTCAATGAAGATTTACAGCTTGGATCCGAGCCTCATAATCGACCTCTGTTCGTGAGTTGTTATACCAACGAGCAAAGGGTGAATAGAGTACTCATAGATGGAGGATCTGCGGTAAACATATTGCTGTTAAGAACTTTGAAAGAGTTAGGAATCCAAGTTGAGGAGCTCGCAAGCAGTCGGTTGCTAATTCATGGCTTCAATTATGAAGGACAAAGAGCTCTTGGGACAATAAGGTTGGACTTACTGATTGATGATATGAGATCAACCACGTTATTCCAAGTAATTGATGCAAAGACCTCGTACAACATGCTTCTTGGTAGACCATGGTTGCATGAATATGGTGTCATCCCCTCGACATGGCATCAATGCTTCAAATATCACCAAGATGGTGCGGTAAAGACAGTTGTTGGTGATCATATTCCCTTTTCGGAAACCGAATCATACTTCGCCGAGGCGAAGTACTACATGGTAAGGCCGAAAACTCCAAAAGAAGCACAAGTTCAATGCCAAGAGGGAGTTGAAAGGAGCAAGAAGGAGGATAAGCCTTTAGACGGGCTCACTATGCCTTTAACAAAGATTGATGCTACGAAACCCGCTCAACAATAATTTGGAGGATTTGTTCGGCCAAAACAAGGTAGTGCTACGGAGCATGGCGAACTTACAAGCCCTGAAGTTGCTAAGTGCTTTGGACCAAAGGCACATGAACTGCTTGTGAAAGCTGGATACGATCCCAAGGAGAATTCGAAGGTTACGGGCCAGCACGAGCCTGAACAAAAGGCAGGCATGAATGCATCAAAGAAAGAGGGCCCTGTAGTCCAAGGTACTAAAGCAGGCTTGGGATTCATCACACGAGGTCCAGTTCGTATTGCCATCAAAAGGGCAACTACAAATTATGTCTTTGAAGGAGAAATATCATCTGAATTGGATGCTCCTAAAAAGAAGAAAGTTGAAAGAGTGTCGGCCTTCAAGAGGATAGGAAAAGGATGGGTGAAACGAGTCTCTGTTTTCAAGAGGCTTGGTAAAGATAAAGGGGTCGAGCAAAGAACGACTCGAAAGTTGAGGAGTATTGTTCCATCTCGGATGAAGAGAAGTACTATATTGACTGTGTCATGTGGAAAGATGTTGAAAGCCAAGATGAAGACGGTCATTCATACGCAAGTCCCTAGAAAGGATGAAGATGAAGAAGATAGAGAAAGTGTGGCATCATGTAACTACGCCATGGAAGGTACTCAAAATCAAATCGCTCAGGATAAGCTACGTCGAGATATCGCCCGAGTGGCGTCATTAGAGCAAGTGACATAAGAATAATAAGAGAAAGACAAAGAGATGGAACGATGAGATTGCGCATAGACTTCCAAAGTCCTGTGCAGAGGAGTGAAGAACCTGTTGAGGAGGTCGCTTTGTCACATCATATTACTCTTTGTGAAGAAGAGAGTGTTGAAGAAGAAGATGCGGATATAGCACCCCCACAGTTTGAAGAAGGAGTCAAGTCCACCGTCGATGAATTAAAAGAGGTCAACTTGGGTACTATTGATGATCCACGACCCACCTACATCAGCGCTTCATTAATGCCGGATGAGGAGCATGCATATGTTGAGCTCTTGAAGGAGTTTAGGGACATATTCGCTTGGACATACAAGGAGATGCCTGGTTTGGATCCAAAGATAGCTGTTAATCACTTAGCTGTTAAAAAGGGGGCAAAGCCTGTCAAGCAATCTCAACGTCGATTTTGACCGGAGTTGATCCCGTTGATCGAAGCCGAAATTAACAAGCTCATCGAAGTCGGATTCATTAGAGAGGTGAAGTATCCAACATGGATCTCTAGCATTGTACCGGTAAGGAAGAAAAATGGACAAATCCGTGTTTGTGTTGACTTTAGAGATCTGAATGAAGCATGTCCTAAAGATGATTTTCCACTCCCTATCACTGAGTTGATGATTGATGCTACCACCGGACATGAAGCTTTATCTTTTATGGATGGATCTTCCGGTTATAATCAAATTCGCATGTCGCCAGCCGATGAGGAGATGACAGCGTTTCGTACTCCGAAGGGAATATTCTGTTATGTTGTCATGCCGTTTGGATTGAAGAATGCGGGCGCCACATACCAAAGGGCCATGCAAAGGATATTTGATGACATGCTCCATAAAAACATTGAGTGTTATGTGGACGATGTGGTTGTGAAATCAAAGGCAAGAAGTGATCATCTCCAAGACTTGAGGATGGTCTTTGAACGATTGAGGAAGTTTGGGCTAAGGATGAACCCGTTGAAGTGTGCATTTGGAGTGAAGTCTGGAAAATTCCTTGGTTTTATTGTCCGCCATCGAGGTATAGAGATCGAGCAAGCTAAGATCGACGCGATCATGAAGATGCCGGAGCCTCGAAATATACATGAGTTAAAAAGCTTGCAAGGGAAGTTGGCATATTTAAGAAGGTTTATCTCAAATCTTGCCGGACGGTGTCAACCTTTCAGTCGGCTCATGAAGAAAGGTATACCATCCGAGTGGGATCAATCATGCCAAAATGCCTTTAAGAGCATCAAGGATTATTTGATGAAACCTCCTATTCTAGCTGCACCGGTTGCGGGCCGTCCGTTGATTTTGTATCTCGCTGCTCAAGAGCGCTCTATGGGGGCATTACTTGCACAAGTTAATGAAGATGGGAAAGAGAATGCATTGTACTACCTGAGTAGGACAATGACGCCAAATGAGCTCAATTATTCGCCAGTCGAGAAATTATGCTTAGCCTTGATATTCTCGATTCAAAAGCTGAAACACTATTTCCAAGCTCACACGATGCGCTTGATTTCTAAGGCAAATCCGTTAAAATATGTCATGTCCAAACCAGTTCTGTCGGATAGGCTTGCACGTTGGTACCTGCAGTTACAACAATTCGAAATCGTTTATGTTCCCCAAAAGGCAGTTAAAGGGCAAGTACTAGCGGATTTCTTGGCTGATCATCCACTACCGGCCGAGTGAGAGTTAACTGATAATCTCCCTGATGAAGACGTGTTGTTGATTGATGTTTGCCCTCCTTGGATTATATATTTCGATGGGGCATCTCATAGAGAGGGAGCCGGAGCCGGAGTTGTATTTGTTACACCCGAAAAGGAAGTGTTGCCCTATAACTTTGACTGAAAATTGCTCCAATAATGTAGCGGAGTATCAAGCATTGATCCTTGGTTTAGAGATGGCTGTGGACGTAAAGAGGTTGCATATGAAGGTGTATGGAGATTCCAGGTTAGTGGTAAACCAAATACTTGGACTGTATGAAGTAAAAAAGCCAGAGTTGCTGCCATACGTCAAGTACGCTCGACGCATCATCGCATGGCTTGGAGATGTGGAACTTGGGCATGTTCCAAGAAGTGAAAATAAGCAAGCTGACGCATTGGCTAAACTCGCTTCTACAATAGCTATGTCCGAGGAAAAGATTTCTGTACCAATTTGCCAAAATTGGGTTGTTCCACCTATTTTTGAGGATGAAAAGGAAGATTGTGAAGATGACGAAAGTCATGTCGTAGAAGTCTTCGAGATAGAAGAAGAGGATTGGCGCCAAGTATTTGTTGACTACTTAAAGTATGAGAAGTTGCCAAGTGATCCACATAGAAGAATAGATATTCGTCGTCGTGCTGCTCGCTTCATATACTTCAAAGGCACGCTCTATAGGTGCTCGTTTGATGGAATTTTCTTGAGGTGTTTGGGAAATGAAGAAGCTGCAAAAGCCATGAAAGAGGCACATTCTGGGATCTGCGGTGCTCATCAATCCGGTCCGAAGTTGCACTTTCGAATCAAGAGGATGGGCTACTATTGGCCAACCATGGTGAACGACTGCATGGAATATGCTCGAAGGTGTAAGCCCTTTCAGTTTCATGCAAATCTAATTCATCAACCACCCGAGCCGCTGCACCCCATGGTCGCGTCTTGGCCTTTTGATGCTTGGGGCATGGATGTCGTTGGACCTTTGACGAAATCATCAAAGGGGCATTTATACATCTTGGCTGCAACGGATTACTTCTCCAAGTGGGCCGAAGCAATCCCTTTGAAAGAAGTGAAGAAGGAGAATGTTGCTGATTTCATTAAAGGTCATATCATCTATTGTCATGGGATCCCTCGATACATAATCACCGATAATGGGAAGAATTTTAGTAATTCCTTCATTGACTAGTTATGTGAGAAGTTTGGGTTTAAGCAGAGGAAGTCATCCATGTACAATGCGCCGGCTAATGGATTGGCCGAGGCTTTTAATAAGACTTTGTGCAATTTGTTGAAGAAGGTTGTTGCAAAGACGAAGCGCGATTGGCATGAGAAAATTGGAGAAGCACTGTGGGCTTATAGAACGACGTATAGAACTCCGACACAAGCAACCCCGTATTCCTTGGTGTATGGTGTAGAAGCAGTGAATCCTCTCGAGCAACAAATTCCATCGCTAAGGATTGCTATCCAAGAGGGCTTAACTGAAGAAGAGAATGCTCGCCTACGGCTTGAGGAGTTGGAAGCCTTGGATGAAAAACGGTTGGAGGCTCAGCAAAGATTGGAATGCTATCAAGCTCGCCTCTCAAAGTCTTTCAATAAGAATGTGCGGTTGCGTTCGTTTCAAGTTGGAGACTTAGTGCTAGCTGTGAGGAGGCCAATTATCACCACTCATCGTGTTGGAAACAAATTCTTCTCTAGATGGGACGTGCCTTATGTCGTCACCGAAGTTTACACCAACGGCGCATACAAGCTGATAGATGAAGAACGTGTGAGAGTTGGTCCGATTAATGGAAAGTTCTTAAAGCTCTACTATCCTTGAAGATGGGAGTGCTACCTGTGCAGAAATAAAAAAAATAAAAAAAAAACAAAAAAAAAACAAAAAAAAAACAAAAAAAAACAAAAAAAAAAATCGAAAAGGAGAAAAGCCAAGAAAGAGAAAGAAGTCCGCTCCATGACGCACGAACTTAAACTGCATGTTACTCCTGGCCCGCATGAGTATAAACTGTGTAAAGACACCCACCAATGAAAGTGTACGTGGTTAAACTGCTAACTTCTCCACCAAGAGTTAAGTTAATGTGGCTAAACTTAATTACCCCACCAAAAGGTAAAGTTATGTGGTTAAACTGTTATTTACTCCACTTTGTCTATATAGTGGTTAAATAAATAGTCACTCCACTTAATTACTGAAGTTAGTTTTACTTCTTGAACTACGTTTTGACTTGATCCTTTTTATATAAAGAGGTACGTAGGCAGCTTGGATAGATTCTAAGTTCAGTCATGCTTTTAAGTCAATCATGCCTTGTGTCTTCCTTTAAATTGGATGAATACAAGTAATTGAAATTCAAAATTGAAGCAAGTATTTAAGATAAAAAGACGACATCCATGAATGACAAGAAGCAAGAGGAAAAAAAAAAAACAAATACTTCATTGCATAAAAGTGTTCATCAAAAGTGCAACAAAAAGAGAAAAGAAGTAAAACAAAGTACGAAACAAAAAGGAAAAACTATGTCTAAGCAAAGGGCTTTTGGTCCTTCAATGATTGTTGAGCGGCCTCCAAAAGTTTCTTCTAATCCTTCAAGTTCTTCAACACTTCATCATTCACTAAAGGTGCATCCATAAGTTTGTCAAGTTCTTCTTTGAATCCAAGCACTTTGTTTTGGGTAATTTGGAGTGTTCCTTGGAGTTGCTTCATCTTCAATAATAGCTTAGCAACCTCTTCCTTCATGGAGTCGACTTGAGCAGCTTGTTTCTTTGCCTCTTCACTTGCATCACAAAACTTCTTTTCAACTTCTTTCAAGTGCTGTGTAGCACATCCTTCAAAGTCATGAGAGGTCGATCGGGCTTTGTCATAGTCACCAGCCCTATCAAAAAGTGTGTTCAAGCTGTCTTCAAGATGAGATATATATCAAAGTCATAAGAATACTGTTGCATGTATGACATTCCCTTGCGAATTTCATCTTCTATGGAGGACAAGTCATCAATCGAAGTTCTCGCTATCTTGGCTTGAAGATCACCCCAAAACTCTTGCAAAAGTTTCTTACATCGGTCGGCAAAGAGAGCGGTACTATTGAACTCGGACTTAGCTCCGACTGGTGGTGTTTGTTTTGCTACCGCTTGTCTATTGGAATGGTGTGTCCCAAGTGACCGACTTGACCCACAAGATTGATGGCAGCTTTGAGAGTCTTCAAGATCATCGATGCCAAGGATTTTCTCTAACTACAAAACAGATAAAACAAAAGTTTGTTAGAATTAACTACTTCCATGAAAAGGATGAAAGTAAAAATGGAGAAGTGAAACCTCAAGAGTAGCCTTGCGTTTACGATCGACACTATCTTCACAAGAAGCTTCCTTAGGTGGACTAACATGACTTTGCTGACGAGGATTTGCATTGTTGCTAAGAGAACCATCCAAGTGATTTGATGATGATTTTCGCTTTCCATTAGAAGATTCTTCCAAAGATGCTTTTCTTTTTCTTGAATCTTTCAACGGAATTGAAGTCGTTTTCTCCTCGCTCACTTGTAACACAACTTGTGCATCTTTTCCACATTCTTTGGAAGCATCATGTTCTTGAAATTGGGCCGAGGTCTTGAATTTCTTCTCAACAAACTCTCCATACACTTCGAGCCACCAATTCTTGTATCCAGGCGAAGTGAACTTCTTAGGATTTTGAAGCGAGCTCGGGATCATGGCCCTAGCTTGGGAGTCTTCAAGCACACAAGCCCGCCAAAATTGAATGCCATCATCTAAGTTAGCTCTACGAATATCTTTCTTGAGGATGCCGGGAGGAAGCTGATAATATCCAAACTGACGGCCAAAACGATGCGGACTATAAGGCTCAACAATAAATTCTTCACCAAGTCGCCAAGTCAAGTAGTTGGAGCGGATGGCCATAAAGAAGCGACGATCGACTTCGTTTACTTTCTTGTCATCTTTGTATGGAGTAACTTCTTTGTTCTCGATCATGGTGGAGTTCCAAGCAATTTGATCATACTTGTAGATCCGCTTTCGTGCATCTTCCATATTGTAGTTCCTTGCCCCTCCTTCGCCCGAGAATTGAACCATTCGAGGCGCACGCACCTTATCATCAAGAGGGAAGTGAGTCTTGAAGTAAAACGCCAACCAACCATATACGAAGTGAATGGGAAAGACTGCATCGATTTTAGTAAGGTCATGAAGTTTTGAGATCTTGTTAAGACCCCTATAGATGCTCGTTAAGACAGGGACAGCTAGTGAAATCTTGTTCCTATTCGCCATGATGCTCGCCATCTTGAAAGTACTCGGCCGAATTACGTTTGCATCATCTTCGGGAAGAGCGAAAGTACTCAACCAACAAGCAAGGTAGGCCGCCAAATAAGCTTCCTCCATTTGGTGTTCTCTAGCACCTACGTCCATGAATGGGGCCTTGTGAATAGAAGTCCACGCCGCATGCCCTTCAAGCTTCCCATTTGGATTGTGAGTTACCTTAGGACGCGTCTTCCCCTTGGACTCTTTTCGGGTTGGAGGCCTTGGATGTCTGAAGCTGTCCTTGAACCAAAATCTGATCCATTCATCAACAGAAACTGAAGTGGTGGGAGCTCTTGCCTTCTTCCGAAGTATGTGGTAGCCATGAAGCAAGTGCTTACAACTCGGACGTATAGCAGATTCTCTCTCGAACATCTCCTCCGCGGATGGAACCACCTCGTCATAAAGCATGCCGTCTATAGAAAGTCCGGACAAGTAATGCAGATCCCAAAGTGAAATTGAAAGCTCCCGGGTCGAAGTGAGTAAGGTGTTGGTGGACGGGCACCAGGACTCGCAAAAGGCTTTAATAACTTCCACATTGCGATCATAAGTTAAGAGGGAGGCATAAACAGCATCGTAGAGTCCGCTCGCTCGAAGGTCATCTTTGCAGCGGCAAAGTACGTCTTCCGTCCACTCCCAAAAGCCTTTTATGAAGTGTGCTTCTCCAGGAAACTCCGTGCGCTCTCCCCATGCAGCCTTTTCGGCTATCAAGGGTCCGGTGTGCTCTCCCCATGCAGCCTTTTCGGCTATCAAGGGTCCGGTGTGCTCTCCCCATGCAGCCGTTTCGGCCATCAAGGGTCCCGTGCGCTCTCCACATGCAGCCTTTTTGGCCATCATGCGTCTTCCCAAGGTCGATAGTGGTTCCGAGTTGCCCACAGAATGGTGATGAGTGGAGCAAAGAGAGTAAACAATAGATAGAGATCTTCCCACTTCGTGGCTTTGGCACCATCCGTTGGTATGGAGCGAAGTTGAATATTTCGGCCATTGATCATGGGTGCTAGATTTATGCGTCCTCAAACGCGTTGCCTTCTCCAAGTGTTGACGTTTGTCATCCAAAGTGAGTAAATAAGTCCTTTTGTTCTCGGTGATATCCTTGAAGTAAACCATGATGATCTGCACAAAACAACAACATAAGAAGAGAGAAGATAGATAATCAAACAGCTGGTGTGCACAAATATATGCAAAAAAAAGAAAAAAATTCATTCAGGAATTTTGTCAAACATATGATGTACAAATAGTCTACAAAGAAAACGAAGGGATGGAATGCAAACGAGATTAAGGAATTCGCCTTATGGTCTTTAGACTTCTTCGTGCTGTTGTTTTCATGCAAAAGTCACACAAAAAGAGTCACTTCAAAATTTCGAAAACAAGGAAACAAAGAAGAAAATGTGTTTTGACTCTTCATCAAACAGTACGTAGAAGGACATAATTTGATGAACTTGAAGGATGAAACTTACCAAAAGATTTAAATCAACACAGCAGGAGATGAAGCACGAGCTCTTTACTTCTAGTATCTCCCTGCGAAATAAGAAGAAATAAGTATGAGTTGTTGCAGAATCTATTATTATGAATTAAAGGTGAATTAAAGGAGCAGAGGAAGATAAACGGAGTATTATCTAATACCATGCAGGCAAGAATAAAATACATGGCAAGAATTTGTACCTGCAAATCAAGATTTCAAGACGAGTCCAGGACTGGTGTTGAAGATCCTTGACTATGCTGCAGAAATTTTGAGTAGAGAAAGAGAGAGATGTGATTTTGTGGGAAGAAAGATGTAGTAGAAGGATGTATTTATAGAGTTGGTTTGAGGTTGAGATGCACGAATCCTAGAAGGAAAGAAATTCTTTTCCAAGTAGGATTCTGTTCAAGACAAAACGTGTGATCAAAGGAATATAAAAAAAAAAAACTTCCGAAACACAAATAAATTGTAGCCATGGCAAGGAAAAAAAGACTCATATGTTGTGGTAATTCTAGAAGAAATCGAAACTTGCCACTCAAGGAAGGAGAATGACATCTAATAAGGAATTGCTTTGTCCATTGGGGTCAAATGAGATTTTGCTTAATGATTTGTTAATTGGACCAATAAACTGAGAATGATATTTTTGGTAGGATGAGCCTGTACGTGTTTTATTGAGCAAAATGGGCAAGAAGAAATAAGAAATTAATAAATTATTTCTTATGTTAATGATGTTGTCAATTAATTTGGGCTATTTGAAATAAAAATTGTGAAATTCAAATCTCAAATTCAAGAACTCCTAAATACGAGTATAAACTATTTATAATTTCAAATCTCAAGTCGAAGAACTCCTAAATACGAGTATAAACTATTTATAATTTCAAATCTCAAGTCGAAGAACTCCTAAATACGAGTCTAAACTATTTACAAATTCAAATTTTAAATTGAAAAACTCTATGAGACGAGTATAAATTTTCATCCTTCAAAGTTCAAAAACTCCTTGATACGAGTTTAAACTATCTAATAAATTTCAAAAGTCTTGAGACTTATTCGTTTTCAAGACAAATTGATTGTCCACAAACAAGTCTCAAGGGGACATTTGTAGACGCATAAAAAAATAAGCAAATATTAATTTTATATTTTATTTATATTTTAGGATTTTTATTAAAGATAAATCCTAAATTAAATAAATATAAATTGATATTTAAAAGATGGAGATTCTCGACGAATCAGAAATTGACACGTGTCATTTCTTGGTCATTAAGTCAAAGATTTGATGGAGATAACTACCAAAATTGAGGAGCCAATACAATTGTGCCACCTCAGCCCTAAAGCCCGTCTTGGAGTCCAAAAGCCCACCAAGTCCACTACATTTTCACCTATAAATAGGGGTGATTGGAGAGGTCAAAGGACACCACAAATCATATTGAAGAGCTCAAGAGTTGTAGGAAAATTCTCTACAACATTCAAGGCGTTCTTCGCGGCATTCAAGGCGTTCTTCGTGGAGTTCAAGAAGTTCTTCACCAAAAGCGTCCCAAATCTAGCGTTTGATCCAGAAACAAGGCGTCGGCCCTCCGGATTAACGTTATCAAGTCAAGTATCAAACCGATCAAGATCAAGGAGGCTAAATCTCTAAGGATCCCGGAAGTTTCTTGAAGATCGTTCAAGAACAAGTGGAAGCGACGAATCAGAGGATAAAAGCTAGAGATCAAACCCGCATTTTACTTCAAATCTTCAAATACTTATTTGTACACGATTTATTGTGTTTGTTATAAATACATAAAATTTGTGTTTACAATGGGAATATCTACGTTTATCAAAGAATGCAGAGGGATGGAACATAGTGGATATGAAGAAATGGAACAAATCTGCTTTGTGCAAATTATTTAGAAATTTGGCTATGGATTCCGTAGGTGCATGGCTATTATGTTAAGGATCAAAAACATCATCACCATGAGAATACCAGCCCAAGCATCGTGGGTGATTCGGAAAGTTATAGGAGCTCAAGAGTATTTGTCACAATTTGCTAGGGGCAATGCCATGCTAAGAAAACCAGCTTTCTCCATCAAAAAAGTGTATTTGGGCTTGAGAGGGACTGTAAAAATTCTAGAGAAGGTTAATTGGTGCAAGGTTATCACTAGCAATGTAACTCCTTCCAAAACAATATTTATCTTATGGTTAGATTTGCTAAGGAGGCTTGCTACATGTGATAATCTGATAAAAATTAAGATTGTTGTTGAACCGAGAAGCTATGTGATCATGAAGATGAGAACTTGGATCATCTATTTTTTCAATGTGAGTTCTCTTTTCAAGTTTGGCAAACACTGAAAGTGTGATGTAGTATTCATAGCAATTCCGGTAATTGGACATCGGAGAAGGAGTTTTTAATATCATTTTGTGGATCCAATTCAAGGAAGCAAAAAGTATAAAAATTGGCTATATCTATAGTTATGGGTGAATAAATGGGTACCGATGGTCCCGGTAACGAGTAACTGGTGTATGGGGAAGGAGGAATACACTAATAGAGAGTTTACCAAAAAATTGATTTTCAACTCTTGGTGAACTTTTCAGTTCAGCAAGCTCGACAACTGTAATGTTTGGAGCGCTTCACCCAATCAGGATCAAAGCTGACTGAAGTTTTAACCAGAGTTTCTAACTTTGCGGAAGTTGGTAGATTTTAGACTCATTACAAAACTAAAAACCTTTTGGGAAGGTCAAGTTCCGTAAACCATTTTAGTGCAGAATGAAAGTTTGTTTTCGTGTAGAGGTTAGTTGGTTAGTAAACTGAATACTCCCTCCGTCCACGAAATGGTTGTCACATTATGGACTACACGGGTTTTAAGAAAATGGTAAGTAATAGTGGATAACAGTGGGTATTGTTGTTAGTGGAATAAGGGTCCCACAATAGATGTGAATGAAGGAATGAGAAATATAAGGTTAAATATAATGTATTATGTGGGCCCTAATACTATAAATGGAAATGGCAACCATTTTGTGGACAGACTTAAATAGCAAAAGTGACAACCATTTCGTGGACGGAGAGAGTATAAAATACTGAAAAGTAAACGACACAGTATTTTAACGTGGTTCGGAGATTGACCTCCTACATCCTCAACTTCCTTTTTGGGAAAGTAATCCACTAGATAAGCTTACGCGTGCTTATCAAATGTTCCACTTGGTTTACGGGTACCAAGCAACCTAACCAGTTTGATTACGGGTTCGAACCAAACCTTACAACACTTTTACGGGCAAGTGTACAACCTATAATTCTTTTGTGAGCAAGAACAAAGCCTGGGTCTTAGATTGCGGGTTCTAAGGGATCTAGTTTCTTTGATTACGGGTTCAAAGAAAGACCTGGGATTTAGAGGTTTGGGGTTTCCAACTATGAAGCCTTCTAAATTGCGAGTAGTGAAGACTTTTTCCTAAGGCTTAGAGACTCAATCTGCAAGAGAAAGTCTGCTTAGAATCTAAGCAAGAACCTATTACAAATCTAGACTCGATCAAAGAATGGGCTTTTTTGAGAGACTAGATGGGAAGAATAGGAGGATGACTTTACACTCTACTACTACTGGTTCTTCAGCTCGGCGGTTCTTGCAGGAGAGAGAATCTACTTCTACTTCTTTGCATGGTTCCTCTCTTGTCTGCTCTCTCTCTTCCTTTCTTGAAATGGAGAGGTAAACTAGCTATTAGAAGTAGCCGTTTAACCTCTGCCAAAGGTATAACACTCCATCTACTCTTCTGCAACTTTTCCTAAAATGGTAACTGCGACCCGTACTTTATGCACGTCCTCTTGGTCAGTTCATTTATGGAAAGTTTCCTGGTTGACTTGAGCTTCTCAGTAGATTTGAATTTCGAACTTCAACTCATCTACTTTCTCTGTCTTCAAGGTCATCTCTTCTTGACTTTGCGACGTCAGACTTTATCATACCTTCTCGACGTGCTTGAGCTGCATGAATCAACTGTGGAGTCAACTGAGCTTCATTTCAACTAGCCAGCTTGCCTCTTCAATCCGACTGACTTCTTCTGCTTGAAACATGTAATGATGAAAATCCCTCAGCTCAAATAGTGAGCTCTATCTAAGTTCAGACTGATGGCTTTATCTATTTAGTTGAGGTCAGTTGGGTTTTGGGATGAATCAAAACCTTTATTAATTTTCCCAACAGGTACCCATGGATACTCATACTCGCATTTGCGGGTACCGTACCAAAATAAGCAAAAAATGCATACCCATACCCTTTCCATTTTAGCCAAACGGGTACCAAATACCCAGTCGGGTATACCCGACTCGGGTATAGGGTACCAGGTGTACCCGTTTAGAAAAGAAAAAAAGAGACAAAAATATGATGTTTTTCTAGGGCTGCAAATTCGGATCCCGGGTACCGAGTATACCCAGACCCGACCCAGAACCCAGGCGGGTATAGGGTACCCGGATACCGGGAAATTAATGGGCCGGATCGAAACCCGGGTGTGATATCAACAACAAGCTGGGTACCGGGTAAACCCAGCCTCGATACCCGAAACCCGTTAAATACTCGGGTCTAATAGTATTATTTAAATTTTACACAACCTGAACCAAATTTCATGCAACAAAACCCTATTTTCTCAGTTTGCTCCACCGACTCCCTCTCTCTCACTTCTTCGCGTCTTCACCGATTCTACCTCGTCAAATCGTCGACTCTGATAAATTTGCTGCCAGCCACGCCCAGGCTTTTGATGCCACCTCGTCCTACTTGTCGCGGCAAGCCTGCCATTCTACCATCTCTGGTGCGTCGCAGGTCGTTCTGCTTAATTAGGTCAACAGTCAATATCATAACACAATTTAATTTACTTAATTGTTTTATGTTTATGATTATTAAGGCTTGCAATTGATTTAGATGTTAGGGTTTGAAATTAATTCATTGCAAGCATTCCTTATGTGGGGATACTCCAACTCGTTGGAACTCTACATATTTGATGCTCGAGGTAGCCCACCCGTATGAAGAGGCATTCAAGATGTTCGGGAGTATGTCATATGAATATATAGATAACTTGAATTCCAAGAAGTACAATGATGTTCCTCTTGGACCTCCAAATGAAGTAGATTGGTTTAATGTTCACAAGATGAGTGAATACCTTAAGAAGTTCTTTGAGCTGACTCTCATTGTCTCTGGGACTACATATGCCACATCACATTTGCTATTTGTAGAGATGTGTGATATATTTGATCTCATTTCTTCAATGGAGAGCAATGGTGATCCTAAAGTAGGAAAAAATGGCCAAAAGAATGAGGTTGAAGATCAGAAAATATCGGTGTGAACAAGAAGAGTTGAATCCCAAAATGAATAGAATACTCTACATTGCGGCTTCGTTGGATCTTCGAAAAAAGTTGAAGCATGTGGATAAATGCTTCAAAGGCGTGTACGGAGTCAAACGGGCAGCCACCTTGATAACTGAGGCGAGAGAGTCGGTGCAGGAGATGTTTGCTTTTTATAAGAACGAAAATGACGCAAGGAATCTGACTACAACTCGTATTGTATGTAATGTAGTTCGTAGGCAGGGGCGCTCCAATTGTCAAGGTGCTCTCAGCTTACATAACATCGCTGCTAGTGACGATGAAGATGAGTTCAGTGAGCTCACTCTCTATCTCTCAGAAAAACCAGAAAAGGTGTCGAAGGAGGAGGAGACCGACAAATATAATATCTTGGGCTGGTGGAGAATAAGTGCCCCACACTTTCCAATTCTATCTAATATGGCAAAGGATATATTGGCGATCCCCATATCTAGTGTTGCTTCCAAGTGTCCATTTAGCACGGGAGGCCGTGTGCTATGTACATATAGAAGCTCATTAGTGCCTAAGATTGGTTGAGACTTTGATTTGTTTAGAGGATTGGTTAAAATCAAGAAATATTTAGAAGCAAGATGAAGAGAGGGTACCGGAGGAAGAACTCAAAAAAGAATTTGCTAGAGGTTGGTACACTATGTATTTAACTTTGTTGTTACAAATTGTATTAATCTTATCTTATTTTTGTGTGATTAGGAACTAATTTAAATTCTTGTTTCTTATGTATATTTAGTGGTAAACACGTTTGCGATGAGGGGAATGACTGAAAGTACTGTGGTGCCGGGAGACGAGTCAAAGTGGCAGTGGAAGTGTGGGACTTTGAGAGGAGTTGTGGTGCAGACGTGTTGTCACAGTCATTCTACTTTAAAGTTTCTCTTTAACTTTATTTGCTAGACATCCTAGATTGGACTTTGTTACTTGAATTGGATTTTGGATTTAAGGTTTTAGACTTTTAGCTATGACTATTGTTTATGAATTTGATGTTTATTTTTTAGTTGGAATGATTCTAAATATTTGATTGGTGATTTGAGGCTGAGATGATTAAATGATGATTTGTCAATTTTCATTGTGAAAATAGATGAAAAATTGAAGGGAAAAGCAGGTGGAAATCTTCCAAAAAATACAGGTGTTATTTTATTTTTGTAAAAATGGGTATTAATGGGTACTCGGATTTGGTACTGGGTATACCCGACTCGGGTATAGAGTACTCGGAAAGCTAGCCTGGGCCAGGATCGGGTCGACTATTAGAGAGAAATCCGAGTACGGGCACCCGACTTTTTCGTGTTGGGTACCTGATCCGGCCCAAATCTGCAACCCTATGTTTTTCCACCCGCTCGATTTTTCAATAATTTTCAACGACCAAATTAATAACCAACTATGTAGCAGCAACTAGACGACAACAACAAATCAATACTAAATGTAGTTTAAATAATTAAGTTCAACAAACAAAGTAGAAAGTTGAGATGGAGATGATAACTAGGTGGCAACCAACATTTAAGTTCAAAAATAATTAACATAAAAGCAAAGTCCAAAATAAAATATAGTAAATTATATAATAAATAATTTTTATTTGTTGACCGGGTACCCAATATCCTAACAGGTGTACTCATTAGGGTATTTTTTAAATAACTATCCATCCAATACCCGTAAATCACAGGTATTGGATACTCAATACCCGGTCAAGTACGGGCAGGGTATATATGGGTAACCCGAAAATCCGTTTTCCATACTTTTACCTCTATCTATAGTGCTATATCAGCTATGGAGGGAAGGAAACCTTCGAAGGTTTCAAGAGACATCTTCTAGTGTAGCTCATGTGATTAGACAATGTCAACTAATGATGGTAGTTAGTAGTAGAAGGGATTCGAGGCTGTCTCAATTCTTTCTCTCGAGGATAGTTGACTTGTGGTTTATGCGTTACATGGTTTGTAAGTTGGTGATCCTCACAACTCTTATTTGGTAAAATAAAATATATTTATTAAAAAAAAGGGGTTGTTCGAGAATATTATTCATCCTACCCGGGGAGAATGAACAACCATAATAAACGTATGAAAAATAGGACAAAAGGGTGAAAATATATGGCGAAGAGATGAAAAAATATGTTTTTTACATTTTTTATAATCAAATTAAATGCACCCTGAATCAATTATGGATTCGTGTGCATTGCTAATTAAAGTGGAGAGATGAGATCTATTAATAAAGTCATATATTGAAGAGAATTAGTCAAATATAGTCACTCTTGAAAAGAAAAGTGCTAATATAACAACGTTTTTAAAAACGATCAAATATGGCCACGCATACACGATTTGCATACACGACCATCATACACGATCATGTATATTGGTCGTGTATGCTGGTCGTGTATGCTGATATGGTCGTGTATGCTAGTCGTGTATTCAGGTAGTGTATGTTGATATAGTCGTGTATGCTAGTCGTGTGTGCATTATTGTGTATATTGCTATGGTCGTATATGCTAGTCGTGTATGCATGGTCAGCATACACGACCAGTTTAGGTCGTGTATGCTGGTCGTGTATGCTAGTCATGTATGCATGGTCATATTTGATCATTTTAAAAAAAGTGGCTATATTAGCACTTTTCTTTTTAAAGGTGGCTATATTTGAACTTCTCCCCTATATTGAATTGGTAATAGAATGTGATTGACCTTCAAATAATTAGAACAAGAGTTTAGAACTTATGTTACGGTACGGATAGAATATGTGTATTTTCTCCATGTCAATAAAAAAATTTAAAATTCACTCCACAGAGCTCCTTTTTCCGATTATGAAAAAAAGGATATCATAATTGAATAAGTCGATAAATTCATTCATGGAATAAATTATATGGAGTGAACTACTAGAAAGACAATTCTAGATAAGAAAACAGTAATGTTGTCTATCAACTTAATTTACAATAAAAAAAGGGCTAATTTTGATACTTTTGGATCAAATTACCCTTACTTTTAGTTTACACTCTCTCATATCTGGTTTATTCTTTATTAGTGAGGTAAGATTTTTGAATTTCGTACAACCCTCAGGCACCACCACCACTGCAGCGACGGGATACGATGATTGAAATTTCGTACCACCGTCTGCCACTTATTCCGTCGTCGTCGCTGCTGTCACCATCACCACTGTGGCGGCGAGGTACGATTTATGGAATTTCGTAGCATCGTACCACCCTCCGCTACCCATTCTGCAACCGCCACTGATACGATCCTCGCCAGAGTTGCAGACGCCGACGTGAATAGTATACACCCAAGACCAAATCTGAACCGAACCGGATAAATATGGTGTATCCCAAAACCTCTGTATCAGTTTCTCACAAGTGAATTAGCCGAATTAATCCCTAAAATCCAACGATAGTTTAACACAGCAACTCGGGGACGATGGTATCCCAAAACCTCTGTATCTGTTTCTCACAAGTGAATTAGGCGATTGAATTCCTAAAACCCAACGATAGGACGATACAGCAACTCGGGGACGATGAATGACACACGAACGAGGGATGGTTGACTCGCCGATACGTCGATATGAACATCACGGTGGCATGCCGCCAATCCGCTAGTTCGGTGAACGAACTGAAGGAGATAAACTCACAAAATATTATTCATCAAATCGTTATTTAATCCATGCCCTACTAGACCTATTTATAGGGGTGGAATACAATAGAGTCCTAATCTAATAAGAAAACAAATCCTTGAACAATAAGGAAACAAATACTAAACTAATAAGGAAACAAATCCTTGAACAATAAGGAAACAAATTCTAAACTATTAAGGAAACAAATCCTTAACCTAATAAAATATAAAACTACCAAAATAACTAAAATAAAGCCTTATTTTTGGCCTACAATAAATAAAAATGAAAATTAAATTAAAATAAAATAAATCTACAGATCTTCAATCTTGGATTGCAACATTCCCTTCTTCTTGAAAGGGATTTGTCCTCAAATCCAAAGCTTCAAACCTGCATTAAAAAAAAACAACTTCTTTTTTTTTCTTTTCTTTTTTTTTCCCCTTTTTTTCCTCTTTTTTGATAAGACAAAAATAAATAAATGATAGAGGTTCAGATCAGGCTCTGATACCAAATGATACGATCCTCGCCGGAGTTGCAGACGCCGACGTGAATAGTATACACCCAAGACCAAATCTGAACTGAACCGGATAAATATGGAGTATTCCAAAACCTCTGTATCAGTTTCTCACAAGTGAATTAGCCGAATTAATCCCTAAAACCCAACGATAGGACGACACAGCAACTCGGGGACGATGGTATCCCAAAACCTCTGTATCTGTTTCTCACAAGTGAATTAGGCGATTGAATCCCTAAAACCCAACGATAGGACGATACAGCATCTCGGGGACGATGAATGACACACGAACGAGGGATGGTTGACTCGCCGATACGTCGATATGAACATCACGGTGGCATGCCGCCAATCCGCTAGTTCGGTGAACAAACTGAAGGAGATAAACTCACAAAATATTATTCATCAAATCGTTATTTAATCCATGCCCTACTAGACCTATTTATAGGGGTGGAATACAATAGAGTCCTAATCTAATAAGGAAACAAATCCTTGAACAATAAGGAAACAAATACTAAACTAATAAGGAAACAAATCCTTGAACAATAAGGAAACAAATTCTAAACTATTAAGGAAACAAATCCTTAACCTAATAAAATATAAAACTACCAAAATAACTAAAATAAAGCTTTATTTTTGGCCTACAATAAATAAAAACGAAAATTAAATTAAAATAAAATAAATCTACAGATCTTCAATCTTGGATTGCAACAGCCACCACCCACCACGGAGGCGAGGTACTATTTATGGAATTTTGTAGCATCGTACCACAGTTCGCCACCCATTCCGTTGTCGCCGTCGCCACCACCCCACCACCACCGGCGACGGCGACGAGATACAATTTATGGATTTTGTAGTATCGTACTACCGTCTGCCACCATGGTGGCAAGGTACGATTTATGGAATTTCTTAGCATCATACTACCGTCCGCTACTCATTCAGCCACCGCCGCCACCATCACCGTGGCGGCGAGCTACGATTTATGGAGTTTCGTAGCATCATAACACCGTCGGTTACCCATTCGGCAGTCACCGCCACCACTACCGCGGCAATAAGGTACGATTTATGAATTTTGTAGCATCGTACCACCGTCGGACACTGATGAACCCATATTTGTGTTCATTTTTCGTATCTTTTTGTTGTTTCTTTGGTTTCTTTTCGAGTCTTTAAGTGTCTGGGAGGACACAAGTAGGAGAAAGTTGGTGCAGGGCAGAACAGGTGCGATTGTAGGCGTAATCTGGCGGAAAACTGTTTTTCTGGCATTAGGCAACGATACAATGTAATATGGGCATAGGGCTGAAGTCTGTAGCTGGGAATGAAGAGACATATCTTGAGCAAGCTACAGGTGAAGGAGTACCTCCCTATAATCTTATGGCTAAAGCAGCAAAGTACCCAGATTTGTGCGTGTTGAGGGCAAGAGATATACAGACATGACCAAGGTAGAAGGAATTTATGTAGTGGGCAGCAGACGTTTCGTGATCTCCAAGGAAGAAGATGGGGAATGAAACTTTCATCCTTATCAAGAAGAGACTGGTCAAAGCCAAATTCAGCATGGAGAAGGAAAGAAATCCAATGTCGAGCTAAAGAGGGAAACAAGGCCTAAGAAGAAAGGAGTCCAGCCCATGAAGGGAACCGTCTTACCTCTCTTCGGTGCCTATATATATGGCTGGATGTCCTTTGTAAAATCATCATCTATCAACACTAGTACACTTTTAATTTTCTTGAGAGTTTGGAGAGGAGAAAAACAAGTCCTACAGACAAAGTTTAAATTCTGTTTTTAGTTTATTGTGTTCTGGCCAAGATATGTTTTACTTTGCTGATTGGTAATATAGTTCCTATTTTAATTTTAATCATGTTTACCTTTATTTCTTATGTTTTGCTTTCATATAATATATGTCTAGCTAATTTCTTAAAGTTTGATTGGACAAGATGATGTGAATATTGGTACTTTGATTACTCCTGAGGCCTAAGTGTTTAAATTAAATCATGTTCTTTTATTCCCGAAATACTTAGGGCTTAATATTAGATTTAGAAAAGATAACTAATTGTTTGATCACCAATAAGTTAAGGAGTCTAGATCACTAATAGAGTCTAGGTCAACACGAGAGTGTCTCTTGTGCTCGAATAGATATTAAGTATTGGAGAGCAGCCGGTGTCTTGGGCACCTCTTGGCTGATTTGGATCTAAAAAAAATTAATGCCTCTTGGGCAATACATTTGTTGAAGGGTCTTCGTGGGTGTGTTGATCAAGAGAGGAGTTTTGTTTAGAGTGTCTCTGGCATACTCGAATTTAAAAGGATAGATATAATAGTAAAGTATTCTTTTTTCGTGACTTCGTGACAATAGGGTATGAATTAATTTGCTCTTTAAACTTAATAGTAAAGGTATGTGATTGAATATGATTGTGCCATGATCGAGTAAAGTATTAATATTCATTAATTCAAAGTCCAGTCCAAGTCTCTTTTATTATTGATCAAATCTACTTTCAGTTTCAGTTACAATTTTCAGTGCTTATTGACCAAGACAAGTGAGTGTAGACCAAAACCCTTTTAGTGACACCAGTACACGGAAGAGAGACTACACCAATTCCCTTGGGTACGACCCTGCTTACCCGCTAGCTATTGCATACTGTGGGCATAGGAGATTACAAATTTATTTGTGCAGAAGTACAAATGACAACTTCATCAGTCACCCATTCCGCCACCACCGCGGTGACGAGGTACGATTTATGGAATTTCATATCATCGTACCACCGTTCGCAACCCGTTCCGTCACTGCGGCCACCACCACTGCGGCTGCGAGGTGTGATTTATGAAATTTTGTAGCATCATACCACCGTCTGTCACCTATTCCGCCACTGCCACCACGGCGATGAGATACGATTTATGAAATTTTGTAGCATCGTACCACCACCCGCCACCCATTTCGCCACCTCCACCACCACCACTATGGCGACGAGATACGATTTATGGAATTTCGTAGAATCGTACCACCATCCTCCACCTATTTTGCCACCGCCACCACCACCATTGTGGTGGCGAGATACGATTTATGAAATTTCATAGCATCGTACCACTGTCTGCCACCCATTTCGCCACCTTCGCCACTACTACCGTGGCTCCCAAGTACTACTTTTATAATTTGGTAGCATCGTACCAACGTCTGGCACCAATTCTGCCACTGCCACCACCACAAATTCTCAAACATTCCGACATTTGAAATAAGAAAGCACAAAACGCTCAGTACGATTTTTTAAATTCACATCAATTGTAGCAATTTCAACAAGGTACCGAGTATGAACTAATGAAATCGTAATGACATTTGCAATTTCACCAATGGATGCTAGTACGATTTCATCAATTTCGTACTGGCGTACCAATAAAGTGTGGCGGCGTGAGTACGAATTTATGAAATTGCTTCGACGTAGAAGCACACAAAATATAAAACTGTATCAGAGTATAAGGAAGGAAATGGAAAAAATACAAAAATACAATCAAATCGAGAAAATAAATCAAATTGAGCCGAAAATCTCAACCATTATTCATTTGAAACATGAAAGTACAAGTTGTTCAGTATGATTATACCAATTCATAGCAATTGTTCATGTAACTCCAAATTATTTACAAGCAATAATTGTTCATTCATTAATCCATAAGCTTTAATCCAACTCAATCTCTACAGTAAGCGTATGACATCATGACCGAATTGACCCAAAATCTTACACATGATCACCTATGATGTCCATTGTACCTTCAAAATAAGAAGCAACAAAAATTAGAATATGGTACTAATATAAATCATTCGTATCAACATATCCGGTATGACTTATAACAATACACTAATTGTATAAACCATACCAATATATGAGAGTACCAAAAAATGATAATATCGTATCAATCTCGAGTACGAGTTAAACAAAATTGTAGCCACAAGTACGATATTCAGAATATCGTAACATCGTACACACATGAAATCCTAAAAACACAAACAAATCGTAATATCGTATCAATTTTAAGCAAAAATATGTGCACGAATTTGTCAAATCGTACCAAATATGTAAAGATAATTCCCAAAATAGCTACAAAACATGCATATTTAGTAAGTCTTGAGTACGAGTTTACAAAAGCATAGTGTTACAGCTCGACTTCTAATGTATTAAAACGACTATAATGCAAGGGGCAGTGAGGTGGAACAACTGGCTTTTACTCAAGAAACATGCTCGATAATTGAAGAATAACATCAACAACCAAAACGTGCTCACAATAATGAGGGCTATTACTCAATGTTTTCTGAGAAATGAACGTTTGTCAAGATTTTGGATATCGATCCAATCAAGGGATTATGTTTGGTTATTAATAAGTGTTGCATTCGAAATCTTTTAACTTTTAATTGTCAACTGGTGGTGAAGCAAATATGATGAATCGTAAGTTAATCCTCAAATGTTTTGAAAGAATTCAGAAAGGATTTAAGATATTGTTTGAGCTCACGGGCTCTTCATCTTAAGGACCAAGCATGCAAGGCGAGGATATTTCAAAATAATGATGTTGCAGCGGAATATAAACATCAACTTAAAATCCTAAGGTTACATGTATGAAGACACATAACCTCAAGTTTAAACTTCGAATTAGGGTTACATTGACGACGAGCCACCCAAGCACACCGCATTCTCGTCATCCGAACTAACCTGCACATTTTAGAAATAACATGCAGGGCTGAGTACTTCGTACTCAGTGAACACATGCCAAAATAATTTTTAAAACTCGCTCTATAGAGCTTATATAATTGAACTTGCCTCTTCTGCTGCATCACAAGTGTTAGATTATTTAAAAGAATTTACAACTTGTGGCAGCTAAAAACTCTCAAAAATCCTCAAATTTTCGGCACTAGAATCAAACAAGAATCAATGAACTTACTAACTCTTGAAAGATTGATCGATCAATCAAAGGGGCTTCAATCCGTGCAACTCGAAGCTTTAAACACTTCTAGAATCGAACTCCTTCCATGGCACAAAGCTTCTGATTTTTAACAAGAAAATAAATGGATGAATCTTGATCTTAAATCGATCACCATGACGAGGTGATTGCAAATACCTTATTAGTTTAGTCGGTGGATGATCGGAGACTAAATTATTGCCATTTTTGGAGCTTGAAGGTTGTTCTTCAATGGAGGTTAGTGTGTGTGTGTGTCTATCCGAGAGAGAGATGAGAGGGAGAGAGAGATTGGTGGGTAAGAGAGTGTAGAGAGAGAATTGGAGAGAGATGATTAAAAGAGAGAGAGAGAGAGTGAGAGAGAGCGTGAGAGAGAGTAGAGAGAAACGAGAGTGAATTAGGAATTACAATAGAATTTAGTTGCATCCGGTAGTAAAAAAACGCGATATAATTTTCTCCGGAAGAAAAAGTTATCCGGTGCAATTTAACCATAATTTCTCATTAAACTCTCATACGATTTAAAACTCACAACGACTCTTTCTCGACATCGGAATTCTCTCTACTTCTTCTCTAACTTCACGAAATAAATCAAGGATTCTAGGAAACCAATTTTCGGATCAAAATTCCGAATAACGAACAAAACGTAAAAAGTTATTATTCATATTCGCTCTTCAAAGAAATAAAATTCAACTCGATTCAAACAAACTCAGAAAATTCTCAAACATGCACCAATGGTCTTATAATAAGTTCTAGATTCAAAAGACACTAATTTGACGAAATTCGAAAATAGTTGATGAATAGTGAATTCTCGTCGTCGGTTACTATTCACTAAAAAATAATTTTTCTCAGAATTTTCCGAAATTCGAACTCAAACTCAAACTCACATAATCATGCTCAATCAATACATCACACATTCAATTCGGATAACCGAAACAAGAAAAATCACGTAAAGACACTCAAGGGCATTTTGATAATTTCGCAATAAATTTTCTTTTCTTTGGAAATTTTTTTTCACACAAGGGCACACAATTAAGCACATAAACTCAATTAAGATGAACTTAAAGACTTATGAAAGATCGGGGTATTACAAAGCCCACCTGGAAAGTGGCTTAACTCGATTATTCTTTTCTGCTCGCTGACCTACTTTTCCACTCCACTCGCGCCTTCAAAATAATATTATATAAGGACGAGTTTTACGTATTTGGGAAACAGTGAAATCTTAAACCGTTAGACGGACTTCTACTCGACTCGGGTTTCTAAATTCTCGATTTGATTCCTTAAACTCTCGATTCTTAATTTCTACCCATGTACTATACTAATCAAACTCATCGGCATATATTTTCGTCACTTATACATATTATCGAACATTCAAACATTTATTCAAATATTGAGAATTTACTATTCTTTAAATTCGTATATTCTCAATTTTTCTTCTTCAAATAATTTGCAATAAATACTTGATTTAAATCGTTCACATATTTCACATTCAAATCATGACTGAACTATCACACTGTCACATCAAGTATTTACAGACAATTATCTCTGATATATCATACTGCTCGTTTTTCAACTTAAATAATATTTCTCGATTTTCATAAAACTCAACTTTATTTTCCTTAGAAAAATTCATGGAATTCAAATTAAATTCTGTTTCTTATTCCGACTTTTCATATAAAATTTCTCGAGAACCTATTTGGCACGTTTCTCGAGAAAATAGTTTAACTTGGTCGGAAAATTCTTATCTTCTTATATTTTACTTAAAATAATTTTCATTGAACGATTTTTCGTTCAGTTTCAATCTTCGATTTGTAATCGAGAAAAACTCGTTTTCTTATTCTCTTTAATTTCGGCACTTACCATTTTCCATCCTTTAGGATTCGTTTTTGCTTGATTCAAGTTATTACTCGTTATTTATTTATTTTAGCTCGTATACTCTTTAGTTTATTTATTTTCACTTAAATTCTCGTAAGTCAACTTTTAATTAGAAATTTATTGACTTTTTCATAACTTTCTCATACGAACTCTAAATTTAGCGATTCAAGTGGCTAACATACTTATTTTCTCTCAATTTCATATTACTAACATCAGTTACATCTTTTACTCAACAAATTCTCACCAATTTCTTCTTGAAATTTTCTGCACTAATGAAATTCTTTATACTTGTTCTTTTTCAATAATTTTAAGTTCTATTATGCTCAAAATTACTCTAATTGATAACTTATAACATCAATGGACCTACATAAACTCAAAATCAAAAGTTCCCAATTTTATTTTCTTATATACTTCGAATTTTTGGAAATTATATAAATTCTTACTCAAATTTATTAATTCAAAGTTCTATTGAACTTAGAAAAATTCTAATTGCTCGTTTCATCCATCAATTTCATCTTTTAGCCTCAACGACTAAAAATCATAATTTATGCCTCATTTCTTTCTACTAATTTAGGGGTTTCTTTATAGAATTTCATTTCTCTCTTTTTAATGCATCTCTATACCTTAAATAATTTTAATTTCATTATTCTTGAATTAATTCATCTTACTAAGCTCAAAACATCAAAACTCTTTTTTTTAGCCTCAAATGTTTCGATCAATTTGGGGTTTTCACCTTGGATGATTAAACTCTTGATTTTAATATATGGTTCTACTCTCAATAATTTGAATTTTATTACTTCTCATTTAATTTCTCATTGTGCGTAGGAACTTAAAAAACACAATTTCTTCTACTTATTATGGTTCGAATTTTTCATACTTTGAGCTTAAGATTTTATTTCTTCAATTCCTCTTAATCTTATACTCATTTCATCTCTAATTTCATTTTTATATCATCCATTCTTTGAAAAATTTATAGGAATTAAAATTCCCAATTTCTCATATATATATCTTGCGAAAACTATAAATATAATTATATAGACTCATTTTTTTTTTTCTTTTGGTGATAATTTTATCCATAGATATTTTTGGATTTATTTCTAAACCACCAACTCATCAAATACATCATAAAAACAATAAATTACACACACACACACACACACACACACACACACACACACACACATATATATACACGATTTCATACATATACTCATCAAATAATTTCAAGCTTCAATTTAATTCATAGAATCATGCTTCTTAACCCTTGAATTGATAAAATTCATCTTCAATTTAAGCATAAAATATACTCCCTCCATCCACGAAATGGTTGCCACTTATGCTATTCTATTTAAGTTTGTCCACAAAATGGTTGTCACTTTTGCTACTCCACTCACATTTATTATGGGACCCTTACTCCACTCACAACAATACTCACAATAATTCATTAATACCTACCATTTTTTTAAAACCCGTGTCGTCCACAATGTGGCAAACATTTCGTGGACGGCAGAAGTATATATCAAGAATTTTATTTTTCACTATTCATCATCTTCTCCAACTTAACTTTTCTAAATAACATGCTTATTTCTTTATTTTAATCACTCAAGCATACTTATATATCATCATGTACTTTATATCAAGCATCAAACTCAAGAAATCATTCAAAACACAAAAATTCACTCTTAAGGCATAAATCTTTGATTTCTTCATATTTTCATGCATATATATATTTATTTTCCTCATTTAATCATCTTAGCATGCTTAAAAATATTTCTAAAACACATAGAAATCATCATACTCAAGATAGAAGTCATGGCACAAATTTTCCTATCCCCTCCCCCTTATCTCACGGCACACACACACATGCATATACTCCATGGATTTCTTTTCTTATTTCCTTGCATGGAGAGCTTACTTATTAAGGATTCATGCTTAAAAACACAAGGATCAATTTATCTACACTCAAAATTTTCGAATTTCTAAGGATGAATAAGCATGGAGTTCTTAGGCAAAAAGGTTGGAAATCTTACTAACTCTTCCTCGATCGATAATCACCACTTCATTCCTCGCAACTCTAGCTTCCTTTCTTTAATTTCCTTGAAGAAAACTTGAAGGTTTAAAACAAAAAAAAGGCACGGCTGCCATGGAAGTGAAGAAGGAGAAAATATGAATTTCTTACTTGTTCTTCAAGCTTATGGTGTTCCTCACTTGATTTCTAACACCTAAGTCTCCTTTCCTTGAGATTTAATGGAAGAAAATGGAGAGCTTATGGTGAAGGAGAGCTCTCGGCAGCCATGGATGAAGGAGGAAGATGAACAAACTTTGTTCTTGCTTCGAGTCGTGAAGAAGTAGGAATTATATCTTGGACTCTTGGATTTCTAGCTTCATTTCTTGAATTTGATCGGAAAAAATGGAGCTATGGAGGAGTTTTGGTGTTGCTTCCATGGAGGAAATGGAAAGAATGGTGATGGTGATGATGGTGATGACCGCACGGAGAGGGATGGAATGAGAGAGAAACTTGCGTGAGGATTAAGAGAGAAAGAGAGAGTGTACACCACTTGCTCAAGGTGAGAGTGGAATAATAAGGAGAAGAGGGAGTGATATGTCAGCTGCTAATGGGTGGGAGAAATCTGATTTTTATCAGATAAAAATCCCAATTAAAACGATTTTATTGGATACAAGATATCCCTCTTTAACGTTAAACTTTAATCTCTCTTTTCGGTACTCTCTCGACTTCGGATTTCACTCTAATTCGCACCATTACTCACAAAATTATTTATAGGTTGTAAAACACCCAACTTCCATATATAAATTCTAAATAACGAAGAAAGTCGGAAATCTCTACTATGCGTATTCGTCTCCGATTATAATATGGCTCAAAACTTGATTTGCAGATCTCGGATTTCTCTCTAACTTGCCTCATTAGTCTTAGAATAATTTTTTAGATTCGGAAACACCTAAGTTTCATAGGCAATTTTCGAATAACGAAAAAGTCGTAAAAAGTCGCGACGAGTTACTATTCACATTTGTTACGTCTTAAAAAATTAAATTCAAACTCAACTCAAATGATCTCGGAAAATTCTCAAACTCGTATCATTGTTCTTACAATAAATTCTAGATTTCAATGACACTGATTAAACTAAATTCGGGGTTTGTTGACCGACAGTTGACTATTCCGGTCAAAGTTACTATTCATCATTAAGTCAACTATCTCAAAATTATCCGAAACTCGAACTTATACTAAATCTCGCATTTTTAAACTCATATAAATCTTCACATATTTGTTTCGAGTTATCGAAACGAGAAAATTACAATTTTGCCGTTTAGGAGCATTTTGGTAATTTCACGAGAAACATTTATTCTCGGAAATTTTTACACACATAATCACATATAATAACACTTCAAAAGTACTTAAGCACGTATAATCACATTTAAGAAAATTAATTAGGGTTATAAAGATTCGGGGTATTACACATAGCTACAGAAGTACGATATTCCAAACATTGTAACATCGTACACACATGAAATCCTAAAAATACAAACAAATTCTAATATCGTTATTAGTTTTAAGCAAAAACAAATGCACGAATTAATCAAATCGTACCAAACATGTAACGATATTCCCCCAAAATAGCTACAAAACATACATGAATTGGACAGTCTCGAGAATGAATTTAACAAAATCGTAGCCAGAGAAGTACAATATTCCGAATATCCTAACATCTTACACACATGAAATCCCAAAAATACAAACAAATCTTATATCATATCAATTTAAACAAAACACATGCACAAATTTTATCAAACCGTGGAAATATGTAATGATATTCCCCAAAATAGCTACAAAACATGCATGAATTGGTTATTCTCGAATACGAATTCAACAAAATCGTAGCCATGAAAGTACAATATTCTGAATATCGTACATCGTACAAACATGAAATTTCAGAAACACAAACAAATCATAATATCATATCAATTTTAAGCAAAAACACGTGCACTAATTTGTCAAATCGTACCAAATATGTAACAATATTCTCCAAAATTGCTACAAGTCATGCATGAATTGGTCAGTTTCGAGTACATGTTTAACTAAATCGTAGTCACAAAAGTACGATATTACGAATATCTACACAAATGCAATCCCAAAATACAAAAATCGTAATATCTTAGCATCTGCAAATCATACGCCTGCGGGAAAACCTCTAATTTTCTAGATCTACATGCAATTCGAGTAAAAATATCGAAAACAATAAAAAAAAAAGTCGAAAATCAACGAAAATTAATAGGGATAACAACGTATTAGAGGAGAAATTACCAGATCTGGAGATTCATGGTGGACGATAAATTGCTACGGATGTACGAATTCAACGAAAATCGTAGTATCAGTAAATCATACAGTTGGGAGAATTACTCAAATCAGCCATAAATCAACTAAAAAACACGACAAATGACCTAGAAAATCTGCCATAAAATACTCAAATCACCAGAATTCAACACAAATACAAGAAAAATAATATGAAAACCCCAAAACATCAAAAAACAAACACGAAAAAAAGCCTTAAAACAACAATTTTTTTTAAAAAGGCAACAAAAGTGCAAACAATCCCTAAATCACTCAAATTCAACATGAATATCAAGAATTACAATGAGAAATTACCTGAATCTATGGATCTATTTGTAGATCTAACAAATGAGAAGAATGAGAAAAAAATATGAGAGAGACGACAACAGATTTGTGACGGTGCTTGGACGGAGAAGACGACTGGACGAGGCAACGATGGAGAAAGAATGGATCGGGATGACGGAGAGGAGAGGAGAGGAGATGAGCAGAGAAGATTTCTGTTCCGACTTCTGAGAGAGAATACGTAGAGAGAGAAAGAGAGAGAGAGAGTTTGAAAATGACTTTGTAGGAATATGGAAAAAAGAAAAAGAAGAGAGAAAAAAATTAATGGGTTTATTAAAAGTAAGGATATTTTAGTTTCAACATCTTAAAATTGACTTCTTTTATTATAAATTAAGTTGTTGGACAAAATTATTGTTTTTTCATCAAGTGTGCCTTTTTTATTAATAACCTCAATTATATTATGATACATTATTCTTGTTGTCTTCATGATACCATCGAACTCAAATACTAAAAATAGATAATTATAGATTAAATTGTTGTACACCTTCACTTTAACGTTTTCATGATACCATCAAACTTAAGTACCGCATGCAATTCTTTTATTGAAAACTAGCAAATTAATCTGTACGAGATAATATGACTCTTATTACATTACATTATATATTATAAAAGCAAAAACTCGGTACAATGATTGTACCGCATGCAATTGGATTTTTTTGACCCGGATCTGACTTCCCATTCATTAGCGCTTTTATTGCATTTTTTCTTTCATTTCATTTTTAATTTCGTTTCTTTTGTCTTCCTTTCTATTAATTATTGTCCTTTCTATTTCTTAATTTTTTTTCTTTTAAGTCATAATTAATTTTTCTTAATTTGATAACTATTTTTATTTTCAATTAAAATTTGTAAATTCGTAATTAGGATTTATTAATCCACCTTCTTTTTTTTATCCTTCTCCTTTTCTTAATTTTTCTCAATTAAAATTTATTTTGCTTTTTAATTATTTTACTTTATTTCGTCGCATTTGTTGTGGGTCAACATTGCTCGTGAGCAAAAGTAGCATTTGTTGTTCGTAAGAGAGACATTTATTGTAATTAAAAGTAGCATTGCTCGTGAGTAAAAGTAGCATTTATCCCCTTAAGATTTATTATTTTTCAATTAGGGTTTATTTTTTTTATTGAAAATTAGCGATTGCAGAAATAAACATTTGTTGTGGTAGAAAATATAAATAATTCAAAGTAATGCTTGTCGTGATGAAAAATAGTTATTGATATAAAAAAAAGGTAATGTTTCACAATCATTACTTTTCTTAACGACAATATTTAATTCTATTCACGATAACTTGTACTTTTAGTAAGTGAGAGGATTTTAAAAGTAGCATATTTTTTTATAATTTTTTTAAATTTTAGCACTCCTTATAAATCCTTTAAATTTTAACATTTTTTGACATTTTTGCCCTTCCACCACCTCCACTATCTTTCTGGTAACAAAAAAAATTTTGTGACTGAATAATAAATCAAAACATCACACCACCACTTTTCCGCCGCCGCCGCCGTGCCACCGCCACTGTCATCGGCGGTGAGTGACCAAAAATTTGTGGCTCAACAAAAAAATAATAAAAAACCACCACCACTTTCCACCGCCGCCACTGTCGCCGGCAGTCACGGTTTTTTCACTTCTATCTTTCAAAAAATTTGTGAAGTCACAAAAAAAAATGTAAAAATTTGTGAAGTCACCAAACAAATGGAAAAAAATTTGTGAAGTCACCAAAAGAAATGAAAAAGTTTGGGAAGTCATAAAAAAAATGAAAAAATGGAAAAATTTGTCAAGTAACCAAAAAAATGGAAAAAATTCGTGAAGTCACAAAAAAATCAATATTCCAGATCTGCTTTTTTTTAGCGAATTTCGGCCATCTGGTTTTTCGCGAATTCCGGCCACAATACTTTGAATCGAGGGTTGGGACCAAAACCATTGGCTTCGCCTCATCGTTTTGTGCATGTAGGTGGCGGCGGCGAGGGCCAAAGCATCGGAAAGTCATCTTAGGGAGAAGAGGAGAGAGAGAGAGAGAGAGAGAGAGAGAGAGAGAGTGGGGAATGGACGGAGGTCGGCATCTCGTCCGCCCTTTTCTCCGACTCCACCTACTCGCGGCCGCTCGATCTGTTCTCCGCCGCCTCCGCCTTGAGGTCGGCCAACCAATTAGACGGTCTCAGCCCGCTTTACCCGCTCCGACCCACCGCCAACAAAATCATCTCCCCATTTCCCCCTCCGCCGCCTCCTCTGCACAATGCCACCATGATCGACGACTTAGTTCCGCCTCTCCGCCGCCTCCTCTGCCATAATTTGAATGTTGCAGAAAAAGGAATGAGAAGAGAGAGAGAAAAGAGGAAGGGAAGAGAGAGAAAAGAAGAAGATGGGATAAGATGAGAAATAGAAAATTAAAGTAAGGGTAAAAAAGAGAGGAAGTGCTAAATTTTTAAAGAATTATAAAGGGTGCTAAAATTTAAAAAAACTATCAAAAAAGTGCTAGTTTTGGTGATTTTTTCTTTTAGTAATTCAATTAAATAATTATTATTGATAATAAAAGTAATTATTGATATGAAGAAAGGTAATGTTTCACAATCATTATTTTTGTTTACGACAACGTGTACTTTTAGTTATTTGGTAAAGTAATTATTGTCATAATTAAAAGTAACCATTGATATGAATAAACTGAATGTTTCAAAATATTACTTTTCCTAAAAATAATGTTTGTTTTATTTACAACAATTTGTACTTTTAGTAATTCGTTCAAGTAATTATTGTTGCTAATAAAAGTAATAATTGATATGAAGAAAGGTAACCTATTAAAAATATTACTTTTCTTTACGACAATATTTATTTTGTTTACGACAACTTGTACTTTTAGTGATTTGTTCAAGTAATTATTATCTTAATTAAAAGTAATTATTTATATGAAGAAAGGTAATGTTTCAAACAAAATGAATCATGTTTTTTTTTCATTTTTTTAAAATTAAAAAATTAAAATAAAATTAAATACTAATTGTAGATTAACAGATATTATTAGAATAAATAATTTATAAACAAAAAAAAAAGAAATAAAGCAAACAGACATAGTTATTAGAACACTTCAAAACGTCTCAATAAAATGTAAAAAAGAAGTAAAAATTACGTCCAACATGTATTGTACCCAGGATGTTGTCGCTACATCTATATCTTATGGGCAACCGTCCTACCACTGGGCTATAGCTTCAAATTTTCTATGTTACTTAATACATGAATATATATCCTCCGACACTGCTTTTTTTTTTTTCAACTTCAAATTTATGGGCAACCGTGCTACCATTTGACTCGATTGTATCACATACAACTGATGTATCCAAATGTGCGTCATTATAAAATAACTTTAGATATAAAGATATTCTTATCTTATATTCCATATATTAAATTGTTAATTATCCTTAAAAAATGAAATAAGTAAGGATATTTCAGGTATCATCAAATTTTGTAAATCAAACTTTTATAAATTTCTAAAATACAGATAATATATAATACTTTTCACTTCACAAAAAATGTGATCCGATTTTCTTTTTGTACCGTCCACAATAAATATGGTCTAGACTTACATATCGACCCTCAGGAAAATCAAATTTTATATTTATAGTAAGTATAAATTGATTTATCTACTATCCACACTTACAATATCGACCCCTTCAAACAAAAAAGAATTGCATGTTGATTAATTAAGTCACGGTGAACTAATGATATATATATATAGAGAGAGGAAATGCACCCATATGTCATTAGCTGAAATGTAATATCAAAAAAGGTCATTAGTTCAAATTTTATCAATTTTTGTCATATGTTTACTTTTTTGACATTTATACCCTTATATTTTATACCTTATTCCATCCTACTACACTCTCTCTCCTACTTTTTAACTTTATTTTTCTCTCTCTTCTTCCCTCAGCTCACGTCTTTCTCTCTCTCATTTTTTTTTTTCTGTTTTCTTCTTTCTCACGTTAATCTCTCTACTGATTTCTCCATTGTTGATCCCTCTCCGTCGTCGTGGTCGCATCACCATCGCCGTCACCGCTACTTCATCGTCATTGCGCCGTCATCCCGGTCGACGTCATCATCGACGTCTTGTTCGTCGTCGCCATGTCTTGTTCGTCGTTGCCGTGTTTTCTGCTTTTATGGTCGCGATTAGCTTCGTCGTCGCCATCGTTTATATGTTTTTGCTGTGATTTTTGCAGCAATTTGATTGTGATTTGTGGAGAATTTTTTGTTTATTCTGCAATTTTGTTTGCGATTTTTGTTGTGTTTTTTGCTTTAATTTTTGTTTAGAAAGTGTTACAGTGGTTCAATTGTAATTTTCCGGCTATTTTTTGTTGTGGCGTCAAAGCTGTGGAGGTAAATTTCCGGCAACTGAATTTTCTGGTTCTGGGTTGGTACGTTTTCTTAATTGCGTACTGGTGCGTACCAAGCTTACCTGGTACGCAGTACGTATTGGTGCGTACCTTAATTTATTTTATTGGTATGTAGTACGTATATATCATTACGTACCAAGTGTACTTGATACGCAATATGTAGTTTGGAATGCGTACCAAGTTTACTGGGTACGCAGTACGTATTTATTAATGCGTACCAAATTTACTCGGTGCAGGTAAGGCCATCTTCTTTAGTGGTTGCGCATGGAGGATACTGGAAAGAGAACATTTATGAGGATGGTAGGAAAGAGTATATTCCTATACCGCCTAGTGGTGTAAGCTTTGAATCTTTATTAGCAAAGCTTGAAGTTCGAATGAAGTAGGATAAGAGTATGTATATGTTTGATATAGATGGTTTAGTCCAGTCTCCTAGTGGTGAAACTATGAGAATGAAGATTACAGATGATTTCGAGTTGTCCTATTTGATGGATGTGTTAGAGTTTCTTACTGTATATGTGGCAGTTTCTCCCACGATTGATGAATCTAATAATAGTAGGAGTCCTTTAATTGATGATGGTGTGCGGAATGAAGATCAGAACAATTTTGATGTTGCTTATGATGAGTTGGGTTTAGATGGAATTGGTGAGAATGATGACCATGATGTTGGTAATAGCAATGTGGATGGTAATAGCAATGTGGGTAATGAAAGTAGTGTAGGACAATGTTTGTAGGTTATTCCCGGTGCAGCCCAGCAAGCAACTCTTCCGTCGGATGAAGTAGTTGCACCGGTTGTGTGTGTGGATAAGCTTATTCAGGGTGGCACTTTTGTCGGAAAGAAGAAAATGAAGTCAGCTCTTGGTTTATATCACATGAAAAAGCATCTCAAGTGTAAAACGATTCGATCAAACAAGGTGTACTACCATGTGAGATGCAAACTGGTAGAACGATGTGAGTTTGAGATTCGAGCAAGTGCAGCATCTAATTTGTGGCGTATCAATCTCTTCACTCGTCACTCTTGTGTGGATGATTTGAGATATCACCCTGATCCTAAGGTTTCATCTAGAATTGTTGCTGCACACCTTGGCCCAAATTTTGGGGAAGATGGTTCGTGTCTTAGGCCAAAGGATATTCAATCACAGATACGAAGGGAATTTGGTGTGAATGTAAAATATTCTACTGCTTTGGCTGGTAAGCACCATGCTCTGGAACTTTCATTTGGCAATGCGGATAATTCATTTCAAGTTTCTCTATCCTTTTCTATATTAGTCTAGCGTAATTATTATTATTTTTAAATTTGGTACGATTTTGAAATTTCTTACCAGGTTTTCCTATGTATTACCGGTACATCGTGTACGATTTTACAAAATTGTACTCAGTGTACCGATAATACAACGACAAACTTGGTACGAAATTAATATTGCGTACCTAGTTTACAATAGTTAGTATAGTATGGTGTTACGTATTTATAAAAACATACCAAGTTTTACCAATTATGTTGGTACAATCGGTACGTTTTTGTAAACGCGCACCTAGTATGGAACTATATTACTGGTACATTCGGTACATTTTTTCAAACGCGTACCATGTTTACCTAGCGTACTTTCATTGATTTTTTTTTATTAATTGAGATAAATTCTTTCAGATGATTCCCAAGTTCTTATACATGTTGGAGAAGATGAATCCGGGTTCAATTGTGGACCTTCAGACATGTCAAGACGGTTTGTTTCAATATTGTTACTTTGCTCTCTCTGCGTACAGATTGTTCCATTAGCATTTGGCATTGGTGATGTGGAGGATACTTCATCTTGGACGTGGTTTTTGGAGCATGTCCGTCAAACATTTGGTTGCCCCCCAGATTTTATGATAGTTTCTGATCAGCATCTGAGCATCAAGAATGCTATTGATCGAGTTTATCCTAGCATACCTCATGGTCTTTGTACGTTTCATATAAAGGGTAACCTGAAGAGTTGGGGTACCGTTGTGACTGATCTATTTCATCTTGCTGCCAATGCTTACAAAGTAGAGGATTATGAGGAGTACATGAACAATTTGAAGGAGGCTTCTCGTGGCGGCTATGAAAAGTTGATGAGTATTGGTCCGAGCAGATAGTCTGTTGCACTATGCCCCGTGCGGAAGTTTGGGTTTGGTACATCCAACGCTGTAGAGAATATGAATTCAAGACTTCGGTGGGCTAGAAAATTTCCGGCATGTTCTCTTCCAGAATATTATCGTAATCTTGTGTAACACCCCGACTCCCGAGGTGCGACATACGACACTAACACTACTAACCATCCATCAACTCAACTCAATTAAGGGATTCATGCTCGGGGAAATAAGGAAATATTGACTGAAAGCGATAACAAATAGAACATGCTTCCAAGTCACAGCTAAAACATCAAACTAGCAGGGATAATTTACATACCAAGTTCCAAACGGAATAAGGATATCAAGTTCACAAGAAACGAGAATCAACAAAAACCATAAAAAGTATCGAGCACATCGCTCGTGAATCAGAACATGTAATAGAGTATGATTCAAAACATAACAAAAGACTTCGATTAACATAGCATTTCAATGCATTGCAGCGGAAACCTTAACTCAATCCCAACAACTACATGTATGGAGACATGCAATTGCCAGTCCACTTTCTTACTCGACCAAAACAAACACACCACACCACCAAGCCGTCCACGCCATCCACATCCCGCTAACCTGCACGTTTAGAAATACATGCAGGGCTGAGTACTTCGTACTCAGTGAACACATGCCAAAATATTTGAAAACTTGCTCTTAGAGCTATACAATTGAACTTGCCTTGCCGAAGCATCACAAGTATTTATGCAGTTAAAAATGTTTACTTGTGAATGTAAAATCATTTTCTTTTCTGAATAGACTGTGCAGTCAAAACATAATATATATATATATATACTCAACAAAGGCATGTATCATCTACCACTTTAACTCTGTGCCGAGAAGTAGGCCTCCTTCTCAAACACTGTGACCAGCTAAATCGAAGTAAAACTCACAGTCACCTCGAACTATTCAAATACCACACGTGGGTTCCTGTCTTTCACAGGGCATTCATATCTTAAGTAAATGATAAAGCATACCAAAAACTCATATAAAACGGCAAGTCAATCGAACTTCAAAACTCACATAATAATACTCAATAATCATAATAGCATTCATCGGAGATTTTGGTTTTAGAAAAGCCCACTTGACTTCCAAAAACTAGCTAGGCGGCTTACTTTTGACTGTCCTCACTACTTGTCCGTCCCGCTCGGTCCTTCACAATTTGACATCGATAAAGAATAAGACTCGACGCGAAAGACGTAAAGTAGACTTTGGCTTCGACTGAAGGACTTCTACTTGACTCGACTCTCTCTATTTTTATTTTTTCTAAATCAATATCCTTTCTCGACTTTCTCGTTCTCAATTCGGCGACTCTACTCGGTTACTAATTACTTCGTCTCGTATTCTCGTTATAAATCATTATTACTAATCGGTAATCGGCAAAAATCTTAGCATTTCTCATTAATTGATGAATATCATTTATCTAAATTTTATTACTCGATTCTTACTCGCTTTCTAAACTCAATTAACATCATATCAAATCATTTATGTCACATGCATGCATTCTCAACAATTTGAACAATTGATTTCATATAACAAGACATAATCATTTATTCAATCACATAATTTCATTTAAGCATAATAACTTAACATAGAAATTCAGTTAAACATACAATCTTGACATGATTCATATTTCAAACTCGATTCACACTTCAAGTCACATTAACATTTACTCGACTCTAGTTTTTTTTTTTTTTTTTTTTGAAACGACGTTAACTTTAATCTTATAAATTAGATTCTCGTCTTTTAAATAAAATTCAAAATAATAAGAATTTCTTTCAATTAAAATTCAAATATTCATTTAATATTTCTCGACTCAATATACGATATTATTTCAAAATACGTCGTCTTTGTTCGACCACGTACACGTACTCGTATATGTACTATTATTTTATTAACTCATTTTATCACTATAATTTCTCTTTTCTTAATCTCAACTAAACTCTTATTTTATATAATCTCGACTTTTAATTTCAACTCAAACTCGATTATTAACTTATCAATCAAGACTCGATAACTTCTTAGACTTATTTCAAATTAAAACGATTTGA
The DNA here is from genome assembly GCA_029490685.1 of Schizonepeta tenuifolia. Lineage (NCBI taxonomy): Eukaryota > Viridiplantae > Streptophyta > Magnoliopsida > Lamiales > Lamiaceae > Schizonepeta > Schizonepeta tenuifolia. The sequence goes on along the minus strand of CM055955.1, from coordinate 74,535,631 downwards.
AAACAAACTCAATTAACTTTATTACTCAAGCATCATTAATTAGTCAATACTCGGCTTATTAAAAATAAACGAGCATTCAATACTCATCAATTAACTCGATTCTCTAATTAAACATCACTTATTAAATTTTCTTCTCATCTCTCAATACTTCTTATTTAATTTAATGATTAAACATTAAACTATTTTAACTCGATTTTAATATTAAACAACTCTTACTTGACTCTATTTTCTTAACTCTAATTCCTCTTATTTTATTTCTTGATTATTATATCCTTTTAATCTCAAGAATTAATCTCACTTAATTCTTTATTTTAAACTCTATTTATTTAATAAAGAAATTATTTTTCTTTATTTTTCTCAACTTAATGACTCATCATTAATTTAATGATTTTTCTCTTTTTATTTTCTATTTAATTTTATTCTCAAAAATCTTGAATATTTTATTAATTAATTTCTTTTATAATTAATTTTAATGGTATTCAAATCTTCGAGTATTACACTAAGAACACCTAGAACACCAAGAACACATATTCAAAAATTCATATTTTCCACCAAGAACACCTAGAACACATACTAGGTATTCTTACTCTTTTTCTTCGATTTTTTTTTTTTTTATGTTTTTGCACAAAAATTTCATTTCTTTCACCTCAATAATTCTCATAAAACATCTAACACTCAAATTCACACACAATCATGCTCAAATCCTCATAACATCAAAACATCATAAATCATCAAAATATCATAAAAATTATTTTTCTCCCATAACATGCATATATGTCGATTCCTACTCATATATCATCATAATGGATTAAATCATAACAACCTCATATTTATCTCATGCTCATAACATCAATAAAACATCAAGAAATAAATCAAATAAAATTCCTCCTATGTGCCTCAAAACTCACGGCATTTTCATCATAATTTAGGCAATTTTTTTTTTCAATTTCTCATGCATAATAATTGATCAAATCATGCTTATAAACACATATAAATCATAAATCATCAAATATTCATAGAAATTATATAAATCAAATTTTTCTTCCTCGTGCCCTAATTTTTGGCTTTCATAGAATTTTTAGGGGTTTTATTTTTTTTTTCTCTTTTAATTCCTAGATTAATTTCTAGGCTCGATTTCTCTAACGATTTCTTCACTCGATTCTCACCTCGAATTTCTAGTTTGCCTAAGCATAAAAGTAAAACATGCATTTTTCTTTCTTTTAGGGATTATAGATTACAAATATACAAGTAATCAAATGAATTTAACCTACTTTAGAAATTTAGATCCAAGCTCTCCTCTTGATTCTTCTTGGATCGAAAATGGTAGGTTGGGGGCTCAACTCTAGCTTTGATTTCCATGGTGGATTTCATCTTGAATCCTCAAGAAAAAAATGAAACAAAAATTAACCATCTCTCCAAGGGCATATGTGCCGAAAATTTTGAAGAAATTAGAGATGATTTGGAATGGATATTAAACTCAAGAATTTATAAATTAATTACCTCTTCAATTGGTGTATGAAAGATTGGAGAGGATGATGATCTCTTGAAAACTTGAGAGCTTAAAGCTTGAAACTTGAAGCTTCAATGTAGTTTCTCCAACTTTGTATTTGTATGTGTGTGTGTTACGGTGGAGAGGGAAGAGAGATGGAGAGAATATTTTTCTTCCTTCTCTTGGATAAACTCACGAGAGAGAGAGAGAGGGGTTGAGAGAGAGATGAAATGATGAATGTTGAAAATGAAATGAATATGATGAAATGAAATGGAATATCATCATTATATTCCATAATAGGTTTTGAATTTAGGGGTCTAGGGAGAGATTAGGGAGAGAGAGAGAGAGGGAGGTTGGTTGAGAGAGGGAGAGAGATGAGAGAGATATTCCCATTTTATTACGGGTATAATTTTCTCCGGATGAAAAAGTTTTCCGGTAGAATATGTCCGTGTTATTTCATTTATGCTGAAAACGGCTCTAAACTCTCCTCGTCTTGTTTCCAACATCGAAAATACCTCAACTCTATCTCATATCTCACGAAATAAATCAAGGATTCCGAATATCAAATTTTTAGGTCAAAATTCCAAGTAACGAAAAAAAAACCTAGAAATCATTCAGCTAATTAATCCATTGAGAACTAAACTCCTAGAATTCTCTCAGGTGATCTCAGATAAGCTTCTAACATATCTCAGGGGTCTTAGAATTAATTCTAGATTCAAGAGACACTAATTAGGTCAAATTCTATGTTCGTCGGTGAATAGTGTTTTCTCGGTTCTCGTTACTATTCACTAAAAAGTAAAAATTCTCAAAATTCTCCGAAAATTCATACTCATGCTCAAACTCATATAAATAAACTCAATCAATGCATCACAGACTCGATTCGAATAATCGAAACGAGAAAATTCACGTCAAAGCACATAAGGGCAATTTAGTCATTTCAAGCAAATTCCTTTTTCTTGAGAAAAATCTTATTATTCTAGGCATATTATGAAATTTAGAACGCACTTAAAGGCTTATAAAAATTCGGGGTATTACATCCTCATCCCCTTAAGAAAATTTCGTCCCGAAATTTACTAACCTTGAGAAAACAGCTCGGGATATTTCAATCTCATCTTTTCCTCGAGTTCCCACGTAGCTTCTTCAATATCATGATGACACCACTTAATCTTAACTAGGGGAATCGATTTCGTTCTAAGCTGCTGGACCTTGCAGTCTAGAATTTGCTCGGGCTTCTCCTCGTAGCTTAGGTCTGGCTTTAGAGCTACATCTTCTTGACGAATCACGTGCTTCGGATCGAAAACATACTTCCTCAATTGCGATACGCGAAAAAAGTTATGTGAATTCCCAAAACTGGGAGGCAATGCTATCCTATATGATACGGCTCCAATCCTCTCAAGAATTTCAAACGGTCCTATAAAACGAGGCTTTAGCTTTCCTTTAACACTGAAAAGGTGCACTCCTCTCGAAGGGGATACTTTCAAAAAGACTTTATTCCCTACATCGAATTCTAACTCGGATCTTCAATTGTCGGCATACGACTTCTGTCGACTTTGGGCTTCCTTGATCTTCTCATGAATTTGACGAACAGATTCTATCATTTCCTCTATCGCTTCCAGCCCTATCACTTTTCTCTCACCTACTTCGTCCGAATAGAGCGGAGATCTACACTTCTTTCCGTAAAGGGCTTCGTAAGGGGCCATTCCAATCGTATTCTGATAGCTATTATTATATGCAAATTCGACTAGAGGTAAAATTTTCTCTCACTCGTCTCCTTTGTCTAATAAAACAGCTCTTAACATATCCTCGAGGATTTAAATCGTCCTTTCTGACTGACCTTTCATTTGAGGATGATAAGCAGTACTAAACTGCAACTGTGTTCCCAATTTGTTTTGGACACTTTCCCAAAAACGGGCTGTGAACTTCGAATTTCGGTCGGAGGTAATCGTACCCGGCACTCTGTGCAATCTTACAATCTCTTTGACATAAATATGAGCTAACTTATCTGATCCGTAGGTATGTGGAATGGGAATGAAATGAGCGGACTTCGTCAATCTATCCACAATTACCCACACAACTGTATTTCCTTTTCTCGATCTTGGCAAACCCGTCATGAAATCCATCGTGATACCATCCCATTTCCATTCTGGGACTGGTAGCGGTTGTAAGGTCCATACGGTCTTTGGTGTAGGGACTTCACTTGTTGGCAAACTAAACATCTTTCAACGTACGTGGCCACATCCTTCTTCCATTCTTCCCACCAAAACTGTTGCTTTAAGTCTTGGTACATCTTCATACTGCCGGGATGGGCTGTATATGGGGTCTCATGAGCTTCACTCAATATCTCGTTTCTTAACTTCTCGTCGTTGGGCACACAAATCCTTTCTTGAAATAATAAGGCATTATCTCTCGACTCTGGAAAATCTTTAACTCATTCTTTTCTAATCTTTAACCTTAACTTCTCCAAATCTTCGTCTTTCCTCTGACCTTCTATGATACGAGACCTCAAATCTGGCATTACTACTAAAGTAGCAATCACTTGCTCTACTGTCGCTGGAGGTATAATTACTTCAATTCTCATTTTTCCAAATTCTTCGATCAATCTTGCTTCTTCACTTAGCAAAAATCCTAACTCGGTTTCCTCTGAATTCTCTATCCTTTTTTTTTTTGGCTCAATGCGTCGGCTACAACATTAGCTTTACCGGGATGATACGATATCTTGCAATCATAGTCTTTCACCAACTCGAGCCATCTCCTCTATCTCATATTTAGCTCTTTCTGCTCAAAGAAATACTTCAAACTCTTGTGATCCGAAAAGATTTCACACTTGGCTCCATAAAGATAATGTCTCCAAATTTTCAAAGCATGCACTACGGCTGCTAATTCTAAATCATGAGTTGGATACTTCTCTTCATGGGGTTTAAGTTGTCTTGAAGCATATGCTATGACTCTTCCATCTTGCATTAGGACACATCCTAATCCTTCATCTGATGCATCAGTATAGACGATGTAGTCTTTTTCTGGTTCGGGAAGGGCTAATACTGGAGCTGAAGTTAATCTTGTCTTGAGCTCTTGAAAGCTTCGCTCACATTCCTCCGTCCATTCAAACTTCGACTCTTTCTTCAACAAACTCGACATTGGTTTCGCGATTTTGGAAAATCCTTCTATGAATCTCCGATAGTAACCTGCTAAACCGAGGAAACTACAGATTTTATGAACTGACTTTGGAGATTTCCAATCTTGCACAGCTTTTACCTTTTCCATGTCAACTTTAATTCCTTCGGACGAAACAACGTGTCCTAAGAAATTCACTTCTTTCAGCCAAAATTCACACTTACTGAATTTGGCATACAACTTCTCGGCTCTTAACTTTTCCAACACGATTCGCAGATGCTTTTCTTGTTCGGCTTCATTCCTTGAATACACCAATATGTCGTCTATGAAGACAATCACAAATTTGTCCAAAAATTCGTGAAAAACCCTATTCATCAAATCCATGAATACTGCTGGAGCATTAGTCAATCCAAATGGCATTACTATGAATTCGTAATGTCCATATCTAGTTCTGAAAGCAGTCTTAGGAACATCTTCTTGCTTGATCTTCAGTTGATGGTATCCGGATCTTAAGTCAATTTTGGAGAAAACACCGGCTCCTTTTATCTGGTCAAATAAATCGTCTATCCTTGATAAAGGATACTTGTTCTTGAGCTTAATCTTGTTAAGCTCTCGGTAATCTATGCACATCCTCAAACTTCCGTCCTTCTTCTTTACGAATAGGATCGGGGCTCCCCAAGGCGAAATGCTTGGTCGGATAAAACCCAAATCTAACAGTTCTTGCAACTGTATCTTCAATTCTTGGAGTTCCTTTTTGGGGCCATTTTGTACGGAGCTTTTGATATTGGGGTTGATCCTGGTTCTAAATCAATTGTAAACTCTAATTGCCGGTTATAAGGCAATCCTGAAAGTACTTCTGGAAATACGTCTTTAAATTCTCGCACGATAGGCATGTCATCGACACTCAACTCTTGGTTCTCATCTTTGTTCAAGTAAATTAGATACACCTTTGTACCCTTCTTTCTCATTAACTTTTGTGCTTTCATTGCCGAAATTAATGGCATAGTCTTCCTTACTCTCTTCTCGACTCCAAAAACTACAGTCGGCTCTTCTTCAGGGTGTTGAAACGAAATCTGTCTCAGGTCGCATCGAATCATCGCAAAATTCTCGGTTAACCAATCCATTCCTAGGATTATGTCTACGTCCCACATTTGAATCAGATTTAGGGATTTTGTTAGCAACTTACGACTTCCGAACTCGAATTCTAAGTTCGAGCAGACACGCGAAATTAATGGAGATTTACCTAAAGGGGTTGCGACTTTAAGCACCCGGTTCGATTCTTCTACTTTCAAACCTAGATTTTCTACACACGCGCTAAAAATAAACAAATGCGAAGCGCCAGTATCAAACAAAACGATAACAGGTATGTCGTTAAGCTTTCCCATACCTGCTAGGTTTCCTGGGTCTTTAGCTGACGGTTTCTGCTCAATTGTGAAGGCTCTTTGAAAATGCGGTGGCTCCTGCTGAGAAGGTTGCTGCTTTGGCTGCTGCGGCTTGCGCTGATGTTGGAGAAACTTTTGCTGTCGAGTTGCTTCAACTGCTTTCATCTGCGAAGGTTGAAACTGATTTGGCCTTCCGCCACTCATTCCTTGCTGTTTACTTGCGCACTGGTTCGAGAAATGACCAGGCTGACCACAAGTATAACAGACATTACTTCCAATTTTATAGATGCCTTGATGCATCCGTCCACACTTCGAACAAGGGGGAAGTCCTTGAGGTCCTACAGGCACATTGCTTCGATTAGCCTGCGGGGCTCTCGCTTTCTAGGCTTGCTGAGATTGCTGCTGTCATTTTCCTTGCCAATGCTTCTTACTTGGGTGACCTCCACCACTCCATTTTCCCTTTCTCTTTCCATGCTGACTGAACTGAGGCTGATGGGTAGTTACGGTCGTCATCGTTTGGCTTTGGAACTAAGGATTTGCTGAGGAATGCGATCCTTTTTCTGGCTGCATAGCCAACTCCATGTCTAGGGCTCGGTTAAGGGCATCTGCGTAGGTCAGACCACTTTGACTGGCGAGAACTACTCGAATATCTTGCCTCAATCCTGCTTGGAACACCTCGCACATTTTCTCGTTGGTATCTACCTTATCAGGCGCGAAACGAGCTAACTCGCAAAACTCACGATCGTACTCAGCTACAGTCTTCTTTCCTTGTCTCAAATTGGCAAATTCATTTGCCTTCTGCTTACGGTAACTCCTTGGCACATACTTTTCGTACAACGCTTCCTTAAATTGCTCCCACGTCAGGTTTTCATGCTCTGCTGGAGTGTACATCCTCTGTCTTGCTTCCCACCAATAGTCGGCAGTTCCTTTTAATTGATACGTCATACACTCGAGACATTCACGATCGGTGCAACGAAGGAATCTAAAAATTCGCTCAAGAGAACGAATCCAGTCTTCGGCTTCTGCCGGACTGCCTTTACCATCGAAGGTTGGGGGATTTTGATGAAGGAAAAGTTCTTCTATGCGACGTTCATTTGGAGGGGGTGGGGTAGGGTCTCGCTGCCCTTCTTCCTCATCTCTTACGTTTCTAACGTTTCTTCGTCTTGGCGGCATTCTAAAGAAATGCAAAAGAAAATTTTTAAGCCACTTAAAAAGAATAAATTATCTCACTCGAAACCTTTCTCGATTATGAAAATGTTTCCCTTTTTCAAGAGGAATACGATTCTCGATCGGTACTTATCAAACAGAATCAATTTAATAAATGCTACAAATAATTTAATCATCTCAAATTCACATATCTCAAACAATTCAATTCTCAACTCAAACATAATCAATCATCATAAAGGAGAACAGACATTTACATCATCATATATATATATTCAAAACAAATATTTATCAACATTTAATCACAATCATAATCTCAAGCATCATCACATCAATATCCACATAATTTCCAATTGAAATTTTCTGAACACTCAAAGTAGTCATGCACTCACATATGATTATTTTGGCTTGCATAAATCTCATTTACTTTTACTCAAATTTTATTAATCAAAGAATAGATTATTTAATTTACTCAACTCTTGTCTCGTCACTTGCTCTTGTTTCAAACAAAATTTTGGAATCTCGAATTTTCAGATTAATTTAATTTCTTGGAAGACTCAAAGTTGATTTTAACGGCCTAACGGCTCTTCTTTCATATCACCCGTCGATGGCCTCTTTGGAGGACTTACAACAAAATAAGGGATTAAACATTTACATCGGAAAATTTCCCACACGTCGACACGACGGTCTACAACTCAAATCGAACTACACGAGCTACCACTTCGCTTTCGATTCTACTAGCTAACCAAACCTCAAGTTATAAATATTACATCACTGCTGAAAGGTAAAAAGAGTTCAACTCTTAGACATAAAAGATAAATATTGTTCGAATTTCTCCACAGCTTGGTTGAACTGATTCTAAACATTAGAATCACCCTCACTCGGGCTGTCATCATCGTACTGTTCTTCGTTAGGATACTCCTCTGGGTTGTCTTCCTCCTCGGGATCCTCTTCGGGATCCTCTTCCTCTTCTGGATCCTCTTCGGGATCCTCCTCCTCTTCCTCTTCTGCGCCGTCATTTATGATGTTGAAATGCTTGCGTTTAGCTGCCCTTATTTCCTCTTCATAGTCGTGGAAGGTGTAGTTGATCGCTTACCACGGATTCGTCATATCTCTTGTATCCTTATCTTCAAAACAAGCATTGACGTCCTCTAGCTCTGACTCGACCCATGGAGGTATCTCAGGATTATCCTCGTTGCGGCGAAGGTAGGATGACACGTCAACTGAAGCGCCATACTCTGACTCATGTCCGTCATCAGGCCTCACTATAGGGGTAGGAGCAAACGTGTATGGAGCAGGGAAATAATCGTTCGGTAGAGCTTGGAGATAATCGCTTCCCATGGTAGTTGCGGCTGTCGAATTCTCGTCATACTCGTCGTCATTGTCGTCGCCGGAACGGGCTGGCCTAGAAGGCTCGGCTACGGGCTGAACTGGAGAAGAAACTTGGTTACGACGCATATATTCCGCAAACTAATCATTCATAGACGGCAAGGCTCCATTAGGATCGTAAAAACCGTTCGACTGCTGGGCTGTCGAGCTAGATGAGGCAAAAGGATCAAAGGCTCGAATGGAGAGTACACCACCCGAATATGGGTAGTCCTGATAAGCAGCTCAAGGCTCTGGCTCAACACGAGGCGGTGAAGGGACACGGGGAGGAACAAGGCCATCTTGGAGCACAGGCGGGGGACTATGAACAAAACCATTTGGCTCGGCAGGAAGGTCATCATCATAATGGGCTGGAGGCGGTTCACCGTACTGCATATACTGTCCAGAAATAGTGGAGATGAATGCATTACACTCACCATACAGATAGCCATCAAGGTAGTGATGTCCGAGAAATCGGGGCACTAGCGAAGCTGCCCAATCTCGCCACTCACGGGGCAAAGCCTAAATCAAGTGTGTCATTCCGTCCAACGGTCCTACGTCCATATACTGAACTTTTTCCCAGATCTTATGGTATCGAGCTAAGAATTCTGCAAGAGTCTCGGAGTTCATTTTTCTCACATGCAGGTATTCCTACATCCACTCACGGTCGGCCATCCTATACGAATTTTAAACAAGTTAAGCACACTAAAACAGTTAAACGAACATGCTAGAATTCCAACCACCACATACTCATTCTTGCTTTCCATAGGGGTATTATCGCTCAAGGTACTTGGCAATTCCATTTCACATAACCGTTTGCACAAACGTTCCATCCTTTTCGATTTTCCACACAAAAACGCATTAGGGAAGACATTCTAAAGCAATCTAGTTATTCAATCTACTTATAAAGCTTTTATCTCTAGACGAGCGCAAATAATAAACTTGAATAACTCAATAATTACTTTAAACTTGAAAGCTTTTGAAAATAAAGCGTACCTGGTTGCCGGATGAGATGGGGGACTGCTTGGCGTGTTACTGACTCAAATCAGTCTAGCAAATAAATCTAGACTCAACTCATCAAAGAAAGTTAGACTTCAGAGCAGACAAACCTGGCTTTGATACCACTATGTCACACCCCGACTCCCGAGGTGCGACGTACGACACTAACACTACTAACCATCCATCAACTCAACTCAATTAAGGGATTCATGCTCGGGGAAACAAGGGAATATTAACTGAAAGTGATAACAAATAGAACATGCTTCCAAGTCACAGCTAAAACATCAAACGAGCATGGATAATTTACATACCAAGTTCCAAACGGAATAAGGATATCAAGTTCACAAGAAACGAGAATCAATAAAAACCATAAAAAGTATCAAGCACATTGCTCGTTAATCAGAACATGTAACAGAGTATGATTCAAAACATAACAAAAGACTTCGATTAACATAGCATTTCAATGCATTGCAGCGAAAACCTCGACTCGATCCCAACAACTACATGTATGGAGACATGCAATTGCCAGTCCATGTTCTTATTCGACCAAAACAAACACACTACACCACAAAGCCGTCCACGCCATCCACATCCCGTTAACCTGCACATTTAGAAATACATGTAGGGCTGAGTACTTCGTACTCAGTGAACACATGCTAAAATATTTGAAAACTTGCTCTTAGAGCTATACAATTGAACTTGCCTTGCCGAAGCATCACAAGTATTTATGCAGTTAAAATGTTTACTTGTGAATGCAAAATCATTTTCTTTTCTGAATAGACTGCGCAGTCAAAACATAATATATATATACTCAACAAAGGCATGTATCATCTACCACTTTAACTCTGTGCCGAGAAGTAGGCCTCCTTCTCAAACACTGTGACCGGCTAAACCGAAGTAAAGCTCACGGTCACCTCGAACTATTCAAATACCACACATGGGTTCCTGTCTTTCACAGGGTATTCATATCTTAAGCAGATGATAAAGCATACCAAAAACTCATATAAAACGGCAAGTCAATCGAACTTTAAAACTCACATAATAATACTCAATAATCATAATTGCATTCATCGGAGATTTTGGTTTTAGAAAAGCCCACCTGACTTCCGAGGACTAGCTAGGCGGCTTACTTTTGACTGTCCTCGCTACTTGTCCGTCCCGCTCGGTCCTTCACAATTTGACATCGATAAAGAATAAGACTCGACGCGAAAGACGTAAAGTAGATTTTGGCTTCGACTGAAGGACTTCTACTTGACTCGACTCTCTCTATTTTTATCTTTTCTAAATCAATATCCTTTCTCAACTTTCCCGCTCTCGACTCGTCGACTCTACTCGGTTACTAATTACTTTGTCTCGTATTCTCGTTATAAATCATTATTACTAATCGGTAATCGGCAAAAATCTTAGCATTTCTCATTAATTGATGAATATCATTTATCTAAATTTTATTACTCGATTCTTACTTGCTTTCTCAACTCAATTAACATCATATCAAATCATTTATGTCACATGCACGCATTCTCAAAAATTTAAACAATTGATTTCATATAACAAGACATAATCATTTATTCAATCACATAATTTCATTTAAGCATAATAACTTAACATGGAAATTCAGTTAAACATACAATCTCGACATGATTCATATTTCAAACTCGATTCACACTTCAAGTCACATTAACAATTAAAAATTGTACACCTAGTAAGCATTGATAAAATCATACCAATTTACCAATTGAACACTGGTACACCTGGTTCGTTTTTACAAAATCGTACCGAGTTTACCAATTGCAAAATGGTACACCTGGTACGTATTTCCAAAATCATACCGAGTTTACCTAATATATTCTGGTACACCGGGTACGCATTGACCAAATTGTATCCAGTTTACCAATTCTACACTGGTACACCTGGTACATTTTTACAAAATTGTACGTATTAAACGTGTAAACTTTGATACTTTAAGATGAAAAATTTAACTTACGTTGTCATATCCTCTGAGTTCAACCAATGCTCGAAGGTGTGACGGCCTGGTCGCACGTCTTCCGACAGAAATGGACTGCGTAGAGGTGGAGCTGGGAATCTTCTTCGGATCGGCCTCGGATTCAAGATGCGCACTGAGGTTTGTTGAGCTGCTGGTTTTTTGTGCTTTTGGAGCTTGTGGGGGAGGTGGCCCTTGTAGTGCTTGATATTGTGCTTGTGGACCTTGCGGAACCGAGATTTGTGGAGCTTGTGGGGGAGGTGGCCCTTGTGGCACCGATATTTGTGGAGCTGCTGGTTGTTGTTCTCCAAATTGTGGACACGGTGTGAATGGAGTAGCTGAAGCTGCATTTGGTTGAATAATTTTGTCTTGCGAAGGCGTAAATTGATTAGTTTCCAGGAAGGTGTCCCACAATAAGTTAATTTACGTGTCCGTAAATGGATCGCCTGCCTGTTCAGGGGTCTGCTTGAAGAAAGAGAAATATTGGTACGTTTTTTTCGAATTTCGTACTAGATTTGTATTGCAAACTCGATACATTCGGTACGTTTTGAACAAACGCTTGTGAGTACGCATGGTACGTTTTTACGAAAAATGTACCATGCGTACGCGTGGAAACAGGTACGATTTTATATATCGTACCAGACGTACCCAATTACAATACAGATCAATCAAGTAATGAAAAGTAATTCATCTAATATATTACAAATTCGGTTATATCTTCAAATAAACAAGAAAATAAATATTTGTTCATAACATGAAAAATAAAATAAAATAGATGCAATTGTTTATGTTATCACTCCATGAAATTGTTCAAATTTTGCTATGCATCAACTCAAGATGCATCTTGTACCTTATCATCTTCTGGTGCTCCTCCCTCCTTCTCCTTGATCGTCTTGTCGCTTTCCACGGCTGCTGCCTCCGTTTCCTCTTTTTCCGCGCTTCTCGTGTCACCATCCACCGCTACTGTCTCCTGTGGTAGCACTTGCTCGACGGCGATGCTGCCGGAGTTTGCTGTTGCTTCTACTGCTGCGTTGTCGATGTCTTGGTGAGGAGAGGCTGGAGACGTTTAATGTGCACTCGTGAAGGGTTGGACTATCCCTTCTTCTTGGAGCTTGTTAACAACATAGCTCCCAACATCCTTCACGAGCTGCTTCCTTTCATCCGATAGCCATGATATGAGCAGATTTACTGCTGCCTCAGCTATCTCTCTCACCAGAACGGCTCTTTCTGGCCCTTGCATTAAGGTGGCAAGGGCGGAGGAACCGATATCGGCGGCAGGAGTAGCGGTTGAGGTGGATGCAATGTTTGTATGCGGAGGAGGAGGAGGAGGATTTTCCTGATCATCTTTGTGGGCAGCAGGGTCTTCATTATCGTCAGGCTCTTCATCATCTTCACCAATGTCGGCTGCTTCTCTTTTTCTTTTCTTTTTGGCATCGTCCGGATCATACTTGAATGCAAACTGACCGAATTCCGAATCGTTCTGCAGAGACAGCCAATATGGTGTTTCCTTCTCAGCATTGGAGGGCTTCAGCACCTGTCTAAGATTCTGACAAGGATACAATATGGTTAGAGAAACTGCCGGTAAACTTGGTACACTTGGTACGCAATTACAATTGCGTACCAAGTATACCAATTTTTTTAAGCAATATCAGTACGAAATTTCAATTGCGTACCGAGTGTACCTAATAAACTGCTTCTTTAACTTGGTACATTTAGTACGCATTTATAATTACATACCAAGTTTACCAATATATCTATTCAAACTTGGTACGCATTTATCACTGCGTACCAAGTGCAGCATTTTGACACTGGTAAAAGTGGTACGTATTTGTGAATGCGTACCAAGTTTTACTAAAATTATATTAGATCTAAGAAGAAATCTTACCAATTTTATGTCTTCTCCTGGGAGGATTTCTGTGTCTCTGAGGAATCTGCACCTCAACATCCGAGACAGTTTCTTCTCGGTGGACCTCAATGCCACCTTTCTTCCTATAGCCGGCACAACCTCAAATATCCAACCCTATTTAATAAATAAACTTTTGTTAGTATGTAATCATATACAAGATACAATAAGTTTACTTGGTAATCTTGGTACGTAATTATAAATGTGTACCGAGTTTACCAGCATTAAACTGTTACGTTTGGTACACAATTATAAAATCGTACCAAGTTTTCCAAGAGCTTATACTTATATTTGGAAATCTTGGTACGATTTTCTAATTGCGTATCGAGTTTTACCAGTTTCTATTTGTTACGTTTGGTACATAATTATAAAACCATACCAAGTTTTCCAGTAGGTTATAATTAGATTTGGAAAACTTGGTACGATTTCCTAATTTCGTACCGAATTTACCAGTTTCGAACTGTTAAGTTCGATACGTAATTATAAAATCGTACCAAGATTAACAATAAATAACAATTTTACCTATTAAGAACTTGCCAATAAAGCCAAACTGCAGCCTCGGATGTGGTAAGCGATGCCGGATTTGTTTTTTTTTTATCTTTTGTGTCGATTATTTTGAAACAATCGACAACCATTTGAAACGAGAAACTGCCCCAGGGGAATTTCTCCCAAGCTTCCTCATCCTCAACCAATACCCATAGCTAGTCCTGGATTTTTTTCCGGGCATTCTCATAGCCCAGGACGTACGATGTTGCCAACAGAATTTTTTTGCCAACTTCAAGTAGTCGTCGGCGCTGATCTTGATTTCAGATTCCTTGAGAAAAAACTTTTTGTTCTTGAATGGTGTCCAAACCTCTGTAGGGGTGACCATTTGCCGAATAGTCGGGTGTACAATGAGGATCGTGGTATGGTGTGGTCGGCGTATGGGTTGAATTCTGCAGGGCCAAAATTCAGGCCGCTCACCAAAGCAAATTCTTGTAGGCTGAAGCGCAAGAGCTTCCCCTCAACCTTGAACCATACATCTGATTCATCATACTCGAGGAAGGATTCCACCTGACGAAGCACCATCCAGTGTATGGCCTTCCCCGATCGCGTGTTCATGTCCTCCATCCCCATAAAGTGCCCGAGGCAGGACTGCTTCAGCTTCTCCAACGTTGAGTTGCCACTTGCGGTGAGGCATGCTCGGATGTCGAAAATAAGTGACTCATAACCATGAGTCATTGTCTTGTTTTTCAATTTGCTAAGTTTCAGCCTCTTGTATTTCCATCTGTTCTGCAACAAGAAAAAAAAAACAATTCAATAACAAATACATATTCACTATTTAGTCATAATCTGCTTAGTAAAACTGGTAAACTTTTACAAATACGTACTAAAATTCCTGGTACGCTTGGTACGTTTTTGCTAATGCGTACCTAATGTACTTGTCATGTAGGTACGCATTTTGCAAATACGTACTTGAAAATAATGAAATACTGGTACACTCAGTACGTTTTTTCATAATGCGTACCAAGTGTACATGTAGAGTAGGTACGCTTTTGTAAATAAGTACCTACATTATAATGAAAAACTGGTACACTCGGTACATTTTTCAAAATGCGTATCGAGTGTACTAGAACATGAATAAGAATGCTAATACGACCTCGACAAACAGGATGAAGAAACACTACAATATAGACACGAAACAGATTATAACGAAAAAAATGAGGCGTAAAATACCCATCCCGAGAGCCGAAAGCTCCACTTCGTTGTTGCTGCTGCATGTACCTCTGCACACAATTCAAATCCCCCAATTTCAGATCCAGAAAATCAAATTCAGATTCATGAATGTAATCGTTACACACACAAACAAATTGCATCAATACTTCGTCAAAACAGACAGAAAATCAAAAAAATCCGTCGGGAAGCACCTTGGCGAGATTGACGTAGAAGAAGAGCGGCTTTTGGTGTTTGAGACCTGGATTCGGTTCTTCTTCTGAGCATCTCCGGCGATGGCAATGTTGCTCACTCCCTCTGTAATTTCCTCCATCTTTTACTAAATTTTAGAAGAAAACAATAGCTATCGATTGAATTGATCTTAGCGGCGAAAATTGAATAGAATTTGGAGGTTAGATTTAGAAGCGAAGGATCGAAAGTATAGAAGTAGGATTTGGTTGGATATAAATACAGAAAATGAGGAAGCAGAAAAATGGGGATAGGCTTTAGCTTTATTTTTCCTGCGTAGGAGAGGCGGAGAGGAGGCTGCGGTCGTTGCTGGGGCTGTGAAGCTTTTATGTGCTTTCCCGGTTTTACCCTCTCTAGGGTTTCTTTTCAGTTTTCTATTTATATATTTTGCTTGGGAAGTAAGTCGCTTAATTAATACTATGAGAATATTCGAAATTAAATAAAACAGAACTTTACATGTCTTGGTTCTTGCAAATTCACGTATTCATGCTTCATATTTCATTTAATGTAATGTAGCTAAAAAAAAGTACTTAAAGCGTAATGAGATTTTTTTTTTCTTTTTAAAGAAATGTTACTAATAAATGCATCAAAAGATAACTTGACGAGCCGATTTTAGTCTAAGTGGAAAATAATTAACGATTTTTATTTCACATGCCCCATAATTTTTTTAGGCCTAACTATAAATAATACTATATCTGGTCCACAAGTCTTTTCCTATCTTTTTTTTTGGATGGTCCCCAAATTTGTTTCTAACTACTTTTGGACACTACCTCACAACAAATTTTTATCTTACCCTTACTTTATCAACTTATTTACCTAAAATACCATATCCACTACTATCTCAATTAATTAATATATCACTATGCTCAATGTGGGATCCTTTCTCCACTCACAACAAATTCAATCACTTTTTTCTCTACTCATAACTAACTCAACAACATTTTTCTTAATACTCGTGTCACTTCCTCCTAGGAAAAGACTTGGGGACGGGAGGTACTTTGTTAATCTTATATATTTGCATAGAGTATCATTTGGAATTTGAACTATTATGGATAACCGTTTATAATAGTTATGCAATTTTTATATCTATTTATTTTTTGTTATAGTCTTATTTTTCTTTTAATAATCATGCATATTAGTTCATTTATTTCACTAACAAAAAGCTCATCCAAGCTAATAAATTATGTTTGTACACACAAAATTCTCGGGTTCAAATTCTATCATCCCTCCAATTACAAAAATAAAAATAAGAAATAGAAGCATTTCATTATGGCATTGCCATTCAACATGGGCCCGTTTCTCTCCCTATATCAAATAAGGGATTTTAACTTCGTTTGACTTGCAAAGGCCCAAACTAAAGGCATGGGCTCGAGTCATTCGATTGTATTTTCATACTTTTTTTTAAGGCCTTACTTTAATTGAATCTAGTTTAATATACCTATATATACTTACTATTTGGAAAAAGATGAAGGCTAGAGAATTGAAACTATATATTAAAAAATAATATATACTAGTACATTTTAAACATGATCAAGTTGAAGCCGTGCTCTTTCAACTTTGGTCTTGAATACCAAAATGTATATCTTCTCCATTGAGAAATAGAGGAAGCATCCGGTTGAATGCGTCACAAATGACCCAAAACTTGATCCAACTATGCAGTGCCACGCAGGTCCATACACCTTATCAAATTCCTGTCACACATTTTATAAATTAATAAATAAATTAATTAATACATGATTGATTTGACCTTCAAATTATTTTGCAATATTATATTTATATACATTAATTATTGGGAAGTAAGTCATTTTCTTGGCCAGACAAATGCATATTGCTCTCTACTCGTGCCAATTCAACCACCTATTTACAGGATCTTGTATGGCTTAGGACCAGCACTTGTCTCCTCTATGCAATTTTATTGGAATAATCATATATACATATATATGTGATCAACAATGCACTAGAAATAATACAAATTTTATTTAAAAAAATAAAAAGATGGGGAGGGTCTTTAGAGTCTTAGACCCTACTCATTATTAATGAACATCATATTACTAGAGCAGTCGAGTGTCACCTAAATGATGAAGAAAATAAGTAATGCTGACTTAGCAATAAGAAGTAATTTTTATATTATCTCATAATAATATACTATAGTTCATCTAAATGAAAAATAACAAAGGTCCTTAATTCAGAAATGACTAATCATGCACCTTTACGACCGAGAGAGAATTATTTAGCAAGTAATTGTCTTGTTTATTACAAGGGTCACAGAACATGATTAATTGGAAGAATATTTGACTAATATTGGTATGATTAGACATATATATATCTGCACACACTTAATTATACATAAATACATAATATGTGCTGTACATTTAATTAGATCTATGTTTTAAGATATAACAAACGATTATAATGTCCCTGGACCTATGATTCACAGTCTATAATATAATTATAAAATTAATTAATTTGAAGTATTGCGACATGAACATCGTTTGGATCGGCTGTCGGGTTTCGTACATTCATTTTATTGTGCATGTCAATATGACAATATGTGAACGTTTAATCAATGGTTTTAAGACTATCAAAGTAATTTGTGTTGGCCAATAATTGTTAGTAATTTCTAATTAAATTAAGGCCTCGTGGATGCATGGAATACCATCAATTAAGACAAAAACAATTACCTCTATATATATTTAATAAGAGTAATGATATTCGGACACATTGTTGTCAGCCACAGGCGTGAAAAAAAAAATTGACTGTAAAAATGGAAATAATCACATTTCCCCTCTAGGGTTTATGCTTTCTAATTAGAGTATATTTCATTTTCAAAACCTATATTACAATTTTTAGCGCGTGTGGCTGGCTACAGTGTGTCCAAATATCATTACTCATTTAATAATTGTAATGCATCAAACATATATTGACACCATCATCTTCTTACTCTTCCTTTTCCGTTAATTTTTTTTTTCTTTTTGAGTTTGGAGTATCCACATCATCATGTATGTTCACAAATTATATGTTCACGCGCGCCTTACAAAAACTATCGCCTTACAAAACTATCAGATCGTATTAATTTTTAACTGCGAATTACTAATATTATTATAATAAAATTTGACCTTATCCCTTAAAAGAAGGAATTAAGACTTGACCTAATTAACTATATTAAAAATTAGGCCAATTAAATCTGGCCTTTTCCAGTACTTGTCTTAAGATAATATTAAAATTCAAAATGTACAATATTATTACATTAAGGTGTTTTATTCGATAATATATATATCTTGTAATTCACTAAAAAATATTACTGCTCTTAACTCTCAAACAAATAGACGAAATTAAACATCCCATCCGTCTCAAATTTCACTTCTTTAATTTCTCTAGATTTATTAGTGTTATTTTAATTTATTCCTAAAGTAATACTATTTCTCAATCAAAATATAATGTTAATTACCATGTTACCTCATAAGAATCAAATCACTAATTTTGAAGAACAAATGTAACTATGAAATGAAACAAGATTGTAAATAATCACAAATTAAGAAAATAAAATTAACCTTTTTAATGTTATAAGCCATATATTTGGAGCTAAACTTGTCCAAGCCATCATAAGTAGTTCGAGCCACATCGGAAGGCATGCACCTGCATGAACCCCGGCATGTCAGTCGCCATCACCTTCATTTGCAGCAGCGCCGCCGCCGTCGCCGCCCCCACATTCCTCTCCGCCCCCGTACCGACCTTCTCTCCGATCTTCTCGGCTGCTCCACCTCCTCTTTTCTCCCCCATCCGGCGCCACTTTTTCTCTCTCACTTTTCTCTCTATAAGTCTTGGACCTCACCAACGATCCCCACCCCTTCGCGATCGCGCTCTTCGCCGGTGTCCGTGGAGCTCCGGCCGCCACCATGTTGTACACGTAGACGCCTTCTCTCCTTTGCCCATCACTCGCCATTGATCGATGATGTCTACTCTAATGAAAATTATGGAATGAAGGAAATTAATTAGACCTATATATATTATATATGCATGAACCCGAGAAATTGTCGTGTAGAGTGAGGACCACAGTTATGAATTACTCCTCTGTCCCGTTCAATAAGTCGTATTTTGCCATTTTGGGGTGTCCCACTCAATAAGTTTCATTTCTTTTTTTGGTAAAGATTAACACACTAAAATCCACTTTATGTCACACACTTCAAACGTGAACAATATTATTTACTTTATTATATAGTATTTTTCCACTCAACACACTTTATCACTAACAATAAAATACTACCTTAATCACACTTTAACTCTTTTTTTTAATCTACGTGCATATCCCAAATGGGACTTGTTGAGTGGGACGAAGGGAGTATGTTGGAATTTGAAATTAAATGTGTAGAGGGGATTAATATTATATTAGTAGAAGCAAACCATGTGGGATTACCTGTACCATTGATTATAAAAACAAGAGATTTGTTGTTAATGAAGGGAAAGATTTGATGCATTTTGTTTTTTATTTATTGCAAGTTTTTTTTTTTTCTTTTAATTTTTTTTTCTTATAGCCACCACATATTAGTGATTGTTTGTTAGTTATGAGGATGTTTGTCTGTAAATATATTTTGGAAGACAGCCACCCCACATGGGCCTTATATTCTCATCAATTTCTTTAAAATAAATTTAGGGCCCCTCTCGACATTTTGATGCCGCGTCATTATCTTGCCCCATTGATATATATTCTTTGATTTTGGAAATGTTTTTAGAATGATAATAATCAATGTTCTAAATAAAGAATTGAATGATAATAATATTAGTTGATCGAGCGGTGTTTTAATTTAGACAAGTTGTAGTATCCTTATTGCATTATTATACAACATCTTCAAATTTATGGATGGTCGACGCTGCATTTTACGAAATTAATTTTTAAAGCTTTTCTGAATTTGGATAATGAAATTTGAAGAAAATTTTTATATATATTCCCTCCATTCCGATAATAGCTAGGGTTCGTTAACATGTGACAATATTTGATAAAAGGCAATGAAATGATCCATCTTGTGTTTTAAGTGCTATACGTTGTGCTTGATGTCTTCATGTGATTCGTTTAAGACTCTCATGGAATATTATTTATTGCTTGTAACATATTCCTCCGACTTATTAATATTGTCATGTTACTGTTCGATATGGAAATTAAGAAAAAAAAGGTAAAAAGTTAGAAAATAAGTAGGTCCCATTAATTTTTGAAGAATTTTAAAAGATTAAAACTTACTTTATTTGAAAGACAACAATATGAGTGATGGGCTATTTGATTGATTTTTTTGTACTATTGGCTAAAAATAACAAAAAAATCAATCAAATAACCTAAATAAATAAAGGGTAATTTTAAACGTAACCTCCGTTTCTCTCATTATAACCTCCAAATTAAAATAATATTATAAAAAATAATATAATTACTATCATACCCTTATAATTTCAAAAGAAACTCTAATAAAATACTAACAAATTAAACCCCTAGACCTCAATTAACATTTGACAAGCCGATGATGATTGTTTTACTCAAGTTTAACTTATGCATCATAAGTAAATCCAAGAAATCCCACCAAATGTCAACGTTAATTTGTTTTTCAATCAATCCCAACTATTTGAAATATCATAATTTGATGCCCTACTGCTAATGCGAGCGATCATCACAATCTTTATCCTGCTGATTTTCCTAGTTTTTGCGATGAAGTTTTGGATCAAACGAGGGTGGGTTTATCTGAAAATTTGAGTTTTT